>CM038115.1:22966972-23018975 GCA_001642375.2 Mentha longifolia
CTACACTGCCCATACAGTGGCAAGCAAAGTTGTCTCCCAAAGGACTGGCGAGTTCTCCTCGAAATTTCCAACTGCAAAATTGTGATTTTATTAATCTATTGACATGAATAAATACGAAAATTAAAACAAACAAATGCAAAAGACAGCTTGAAATTTGGTTTTATCCAATAAAGAAACGATTCCGGCAGCAAACAATTCCACTCTAGCTTAATTATTCTGATCTTTGATGGAAAAAAACTTTAATTACATGCAAACAATCAGTTATGATTACCAAAGACGCTTCTGACGTAATCTTATTTCTCCTTAATTTCTCGATAATTAGGAAGACTCTTCACCAATCATTTCCCTAATCGACTGACAACCGTAAGAGACACTCTATAGGTTTAATGAGTCGACAACATTATAAACAAGAGAAACCCGATTCAAAACCGACAAACTCTAATGCAGGATTATCGAATTAAGACTATTATTCCCTTGACTTTAAACAAGTCAATTTATCACTAATAAATCTAATCACGATTACGTATGACATATTTAATTGGCTATAAATTAACTCTATTCAACTAAGCATTGTACACTACTTAGAAAAAAAAGCAATTAATTAGAATAAACACGGAGAATAATAGATGCTTGCACAAATTAAAGTATGAACACAAATTAGATCTCACAAATAATTTAAGCTAGAGTTTTCTTGTATTTGCCAGAATAAGAAAATTAGCTAGAATACATAATTAAATTTGCAACGAATAATAATTAAAAGAAGATGAAGAATGGCGTTAATGATAGAAAATAAGAACTTCAATTTTCTCTCCAAAGTTTGCAGCGCTGCGTCCAAGATTCAAGATGATGATGAGGTTTTTCTAAATAAAATATACCTATATATACTAGAGGATTTCCTCATAATAAGGAAATAAATCTAGAGTCCTAATTTAACTAGGAAAGCATTAAATAATATCTTATCTAATAATATTCAAAAGTCTATTAACTAAATAAAAAACACTAAAAGTCTATTAATCCCATCAGAATTAATTAGAAGCCTTCCAATTCTTTAAAATCCCGAAATTGATTTTCTTTCTCGCACCAACAGGCTCAGATACGGTATGGGCACGCCACCTGAATTTCCAATAGATTATGCCTTCCTTCTCTTCTGTTCCAACCTCGAAAACATCTTCCAAACTAGCTCCAAAATCACCCAAAAATCCTCTTCTCCTACAAAAAGCACATTATTTCATAATTAATCAAATCAAGGTGAATTTACTCAAAATAACACCAAAATTCGCCAATATAACCAAGAAATAATTAGATAAATTATGCCTAATCAAACTCCCCCACACTTAAACAATGCTTGTCCTCAAGCATAACTGAAATCAAAAACTAAAAACTAAGATAGAAATAGACTCAACACACGACACAACATGAGCTTGGCAATCCTTTCAACAAACAAGTATCATAGTCAAGATTAGGATACAACCATTCAAACCACTAACCCTTCTTCCAATCAAAACAACATGCAGATGCCCATCATTGAAGTCAAAATATGATGCTAAATCAATCCAAGCCTCACCAAGATCACTCCATGTCTCTCAAAGAAAATTAGGGACATATTTAAAACTCTCAATCATAGCTTAAAAACTCTCCATCATAGTTTGCCCATATGCCAATATCTCCACCACAAATAGTGAAATTAATTGCACAATCAAAAGGTCTTTGAAAAGGTTGTAATGGGGCTAGGGTGCATAGGTAGGATAAAAGAAATGGATGAAAAATAGGCTCATAACTGAAAATGTGCAAGTTATTTAAACATAAGCCATTAATCCAAATCTCGAACAACTTCAACATCCCCTTCTTTTTCCATTCTTTTCTTTCCTTTCTTCCCCAACTCTCTTCTCCTTTTCTTTCCCTCTTTACTTTCCCTTTTTCCTACATAGCCTTCGATCAGTTTTCCTTTTTTATTTATTTTATTATTTATTATTATAACTGAACGAACCCCTTTTTTTTCTTTTTTTTCTTTTCACCCCATTTCCATCATGATCTTCACTTCTTTTTTTATTTTATTTTATTGATCATCCTTCTTTCCTCCCCTTTTTTTAATTTATTTTATCTTTTCATTCCAAATCAACCACCAAAAAGATTCTCAACTCTCCTTTTTACCTTTTTTAAAAATATACAATCAAACACTCCCACCATTTTTCTTTACCTTAATAACTTGCACAAAATCAGTGGGGCAAAAGAAGGCTAAAAAGGCTAAAAGGCTTTCATTTAAGTAGCTGAAATCAAGAAGAAAATAGGATATTAAAGCTCAAATGGGGAAACTAAGGGAATAATAATAAGGTAGGGAATATATCAGGCCAAGAGGGGTAAATCCTAAATGCCTAAATCATTTTTGTGCAAAAAATAACAAAGGTGGTCTCAATTATGGCAATGGGGCAAACCAAATATCAAGCAATCAAGACTATGATATATCTCTCACAAAGAAACAAGGAGCATTTTTAATTTATTGCTCAAGGCTCAAATCTCACCATTTAAGTAAGCTTCATAATCAATCAATTTAGCATCAAGTTTCCTCATCCAAGAATTCATCTAGGCAAATAACATACTCTTTTTCATGGAAGAATTCAGCCACATACCACATACAATCCTAACTTTTCCTATTCAACTTATTTATTCTCAAAAAGATTGCCAAAACTCATCAAAAACTGAACAAAACAAACTGAACAAGACTCTTTCTCTCTCTCTTTTTTTTTTATTTTTATTTTTTTAAATGAACTAAAACAGACACACAAAGACAACAAATATATTTCCTCCCCCACACTTAGACAACACAAGGTCCTCATTGTGTAAGGAAGAAAACAACATAAAAAATAAAAAAAACTAGAAAAAATAGACATATAAACAAAAATAAGAAATATAATAAGATACTGCCCTGAACAAGTTTTCACGGATCTGATGGGGGGTTGAGACGGCGAACGGCTTCATTTAGGCTTGTTATGCGCTCTCCCAATGCCTTGAGCACATCCAGCAACTGTGAGGCCCACTGGGGAGTAGAATCTGTGGCGGGAACAACAGATGAAGATGGATGACCTGCAAAAGAAGAATTACTCGGGCCTTTCATACCTGGCTTCAACAGCTGCCCGTATTTGATATTCTGCCCTAGAAAGGAAAACTGGTGGTTTGCCAACTTCATCCTCATGTGGTGATTCAGGTTTTGCAGATTCTCCTTCGAATTCTTTGGCATCAGAAAAATGAGCTTCAGTCTCATTGTATTCAGCTTTCTCTGCCTTCCTTCTTTGGCTCCGTCTGGACGGTGCCTGAACAGCAAACTCTGTAGAAGTCCCCTCCTCCGATCGCCCTTTTCTCTTCACTCTTCTTGATGCTTGGGTTGAACCGGGCTCAGAAAATGTCGCACCCCTTGTCTTCTTCCTGCGTAGTTGTTGCTCCGACTGCTTGAGAGGTGATACGTCAATGGGAGGAACGTACACCACCAAATCTCAAATCCCGTTATCGGGAGTCGGTTCCGATGCTACAGAGAATTTCGGTCGACCTCGCTTCCGCGGTTGAGGGTTGGTAGGGAGGGTACTTGTGGCACTCGTCTTCGCAAACTTGTTGCCATTGATGGAGATATGTCGGCGTCAAACGTGGTGGCCGGCGAATGGGGTGGCGACGGTGGATCGGTGTTGGGAGTCGGAATCGGCGCAGCTTCGGTTGGAATTTCAGTCGCCGTACGCGTCCGTGTGGGATGCTCCTTCACTCGGCTTTTCTTTCCCATGGCTTGGTAGATGCGCAAAAGGGGTAGGAGCGATTATGGGGGAAATCGAAGGGGTTCTACAGATGTGCTTAGGAAAGGATTTGTGTGAAAGGGATAGGGCTTGACAATTTTGACTTGTAGTCAAAATTGTAATTCCTTTGTTTAATCCTTCCCCGTTTTTTTCTTGCTTTATTATTTTTTTTCGCTTTTTTTTTCCAATAACCTGAAAGAAAACAAAAAATCAATTATATTTATTTTTTTCTTTTAATATAAATATAAAGTAAAATGCATAAAATAAAAAATAAAAAATAAAAAATAAAAATAAAAATAAAAATAAAAATAAAATTCTTTGGTTGCCTCCCAAGCAGCGCCTTTATTTAATGTCCTCGGCCGGACATAACGAAGCTCGAATCATTCATGAACGGGAGGTGGCGCCAATTGCATCTCGTCAAACGTTTCCATCTCCATTTTTCCATAATAGGGCTTCAACAATTCTGCCCATTCACCTTGAAACATTTTTGAGTGCTCAAACTTTGAATTTCCATCGAACCATTCGGGCGAACACTCAAAATCTCATATGGGCCCATCCAACGTGACTTCAATTTGCCTGGCATAATTTGGAGTCGAGCATTAAACAGGAGCACTTTCTGACCAATTTCAAAAGATTTCCTTCGAATGTACTTGTCGTGGAGAAATTTGGTATGATCCTTGTACAAACTCGCATTATCATACGCCTCCAACCTTATTTCCTCTAATTCTTGCAATTGGAATTTTCTCTCCTTACCCACAACGTCTCTATCCATGCAAAACTGCTTAACAGCCCAGAAGGCTCTATGCTCCATCTCCACAGGTAGGTGGCAGTGCTTTCCAAAGAGTAAGCGATATGGAGACATGCCGATCGGAGATTTGTAAGCTGTGCGGTATGCCCATACTGCATCATCCAGACGAAGACTCCAATCTTTCCGGCTTGGATTAACGGTTTTCTCCAAAATACTCTTGATCTCTCTGTTCGAAACTTCAGCTTGGCCATTCGATTGGGGGTGGTATGTTGTAGCAACCCTATGGTGGACTCCATATTTCTTGAAAAGAGCTTCTAAAGTGCGATTGCAGAAGTGTGTTCCTTGATCACTAATAATGGCACGCGGCACGCCGAACCTATTAAAAATGTTAGCCTTAAGGAATCCTGCAACGACTTTAGAGTCATTAGTTCGGGTAGCTTTTGCTTCTACCGACTTCGAAACATAATCAACAGCTAATAAAATATAAGAATTGCCAAAAGAACTTGGAAACGGACCCATAAAGTCCATCCCCCACACATCAAAAATCTCACAAACCAAAATAGGAACTTGAGGCATTTCATTGCGAGAAGAGATGTTACCTGTTCGTTGGCATCTATCGCAATTCTTACAAAACTCGAAAGCATCCTTGAAAATGGTTTCCCACTAGAAACCACAATCAAGAATTTTCCGGGCTATTCTCATTGGTCCAAAATGACCCCCACAAGCATGAGAATGACAAAATGAAAGATCGATGGAATTTCCTCGCCGGGGATGCATCGCCGTATCACTTGGTCAGAATAAGTTTTCCATAAATAGGGTTCATCCCATATGAAAAACTTGGCCTGACTCTTCACTTTGTTCTTCTGGCTAGTGGCCATCCCTTTTGGAAGTTTCTTTATCTTCGGGTAGTTAGACAAATCTGCATACCAGGGGTCGGTACTTGCGACGGCCAGCAATTTGGCATCAGGAAAATCGTCCGGTATGGGCACACCATTTGATTCTGTCTAGAGCCGACTCAAATGATCTGCAACATTATTTTCAGCTCCCTTCTTATCCTTAATCTCCAAATCAAATTCCTGCAATAAAAGAATCCAACGGATTAGACTTGGTTTAGATTCTTTCTTGGAGAGTAAATGCTTAAGAGCTGTATGGTCAGAATACACAATGACTTTAGAGCCAACAAGATATGATCGAAATTTTTCGCATGCAAAAACAATAGCTAAAAGCTCCTTCTCTGTCGTAGTGTAGTTGCATTGGGCCGGATTGAGAGTTTTGGAGGCGTAGTATATAACATGGCTCTCCTTCCCATTCTTTTGCCCTAGCACAACTCCCACGGAAAAATTGCTTACATCGCACATAATCTCAAAAGGCTCTCCCCACTTCGGTGGTTGAATTATGGGGGCTGAAGTTAACTTCCTCTTCAAGAGATCGAAGGCTTCTTTGCATTTATCGTCCACTTCAAAAGGCACATCTTGATGCAACAACCTTGTTAAGGGTTGAGCAATCTTTGAAATGTCTTTGATAAAGCGTCGATAAAAACCTGCATGCCCTAAAAAACCATGAATCTCTTTCACGTTAGTAGGGTAAGGTAATTTAACAATCAAGTCAATTTTCCCTTTATCAACCTCTATACCCCTCTCGGAAATCACTTGACCGAGCACAATACCCTCTTTGACCATAAAATGACACTTTTCAAAATTAAGTACCAAGTTAGAATCAACACATCTCTGCAAAACTTTCTCAAGGTTAGCCAAACAATGATCAAAAGAGTCACCATGAACAGTAAAATCATCCATAAATATCTCAATCATGTCAGAAAAAATGCTCATCATACACCTTTGGAAAGTACCGGGAGCATTACATAAACCAAAGGGCATACGGCAATATGCAAAAGTACCAAATTGACAAGTAAGTGTTGTTTTTTCCTGATCTTCTTGGGCGACAAAAATTTGAAAATATCCAGAGTAACCATCAAGAAAATAGAAAAATGATTTACCCGCCAATCTTTCAAGCTTTCATCAATGAATGGCAAAGGAAAATGGTCTTTCCTAGTGGCATCATTAAGCTTCCTATAGTCTATGCATATACGCCAACCAGTTTGAAGCCTCATAGGAATTAAATCATTTTTCTCATTCTTTACCAACTGAATTCCAGACTTCTTAGGAACCACATGCACATGACTAACCCAAACACTATCAGAAATTGAATAAATAATCCCTAACTCTAACAATTTAATGATTTCTTTATGCACAACTTCTTTCATGACAGGGTTCCATTTTCTTTGTGGATCCCTAGAAGGCTTGCAATCAGGCTCTAGCAAAATTCTATGCATGCAAAGGGAGGGACTTATACCTTTGATATCGGCTTAAGTCCAACCGATGGCAGCTTTGTGCACCTTCAAAAGCTTTAACAATCTTGCTTCTTGCTCCTTGGTCAACTCCCTGCTTATGATGACGGGCAGTGTTACATCCTCACCCAAAAATGCATATTTTAGGTGCTGAGGAAGTGTCTTCAACTCCAGCTTCGGAGCTTGTTCAATGGATGGCTTCAGTTTTTCAGACTCGGTCAGTATGGGCATACTGCCTGAAATATTCCGTGCAGAAACTTCACCAATTGAATTCAGCTGTATGATAATCTCTCCAACTGCACTGTCGCAGCTTGCAACACTTCCTTCACTTCCTAGACCTCCGAAAATCACTTGCTCCAGCTTATCCTCCCTGAAATTACTCTTGACAAAATCGTCAGTTAAGGTAATGTTTGGTGAATTAATGAAGTTATGGTAGGATGACTCATCTTAACATGAGTCATGTGAATAGTACCAAGTTGTTGTACTTATATATCCATTTGGTAGCAAATAATTTTAAGTAGGATGACATTAAATTTGTATTTGGTACAATATTATTAACTCTAGATGAAGCCTAGCATTTATACCAAATTACCCTTCTAGGAATTTGGACATGGATTGTACGAAGATCGCGTAGAATTTTTGCTCCCCTTGGATCGGCTCTCGATCGCACTCCTCCAGGGTGGCGGCCATGTCCGAAGCTTGAGGGGAATCGTCGGGGAAGGAGAAGAGGCGGAGGATTTGGGGGAGCTGGTGTGAGGAGAAGGGGATGGAATCGGCTTCCTCTTTGGTGAGTAAGTGAGGGAGGGAATCGGAAAGTTTCCTTTTCGGGAAATAGATTTTCATCGTGTTGCCGATTTTGAGATTTTCGAAGAAGAAGAAGATGGTTACTGAAGGATCCATGGTGGAATGGGAGTGGATATGTGAATGAGGTTGTTCTTCACCACCTCCATTGCAGGAGCTCTGTACATGAATCAAGAAGAGGATTCAAAAATTGAGTAAATTAATTTGGTAATAAATGTAATAATTATTTATGGTTTGAAAAATGTTAATTTTTAATTGGAGGTAGAAGGGTAGAGATGTACAAAAGAGAGAATGGGGAGTTTACTGTTTGGGTTAAGTTTATTCATCTGGCCGAATTGAGGAGTTGAGTAAACAAGGCTACACAGTGGAATAGCAATGGGCTTTGAGTTTATTTAGGGCCATCCACATTATTTGGGTATGCTACCAAACACTGAGATGAAGAGAGTTTATTACCCTCATCTTGGTTCATCTGTTGCACCAAACAGAGCCTAAAGTATCAATAGTATCAATAGAAAACATAGACTCAGGATCCTCCACATGCTTCATAGCCTTCAAAATATTAAATTTCACAATTTCTACATCAAATTCAAGACTAAGCATGCCCTTATCAACATCAATTTTCGCTCTTGAGGTTTTCATGAAAGGTCTTCCTAAAAGAATCAAAGATTTATTTGTCGAGACAGCATCACCCATATCAAAAATGTAAAAATCAACAGGAAAGATCAATTCATTAACTTTCACAAGAACATCTTCCACCACACCCCGATGATAAGCATTAGACATATCAGCTAACTAAATAATAACTCGAGTTTCCTTCAAAGGCCCTATTTGCAAATCCTTATACACAGAGTAAGGCATGACATTTATGGAAGCTCCTAAATCAAGCATAGCTTTTTCCACTCGTGTATTACCAATAATGCAATGAATAGTAAATATACCAGGGTCCCTACACTTTTATGGCAACTTCCTTTGAACAACAACAGAAACATTTTCACTCACTCTAATTCTAACATCTTTCTCATGTCGCATGTTATTAGTGCACAGTTCTTTCAAGAATTTTGCATACCTGGGAACTTGCTTAATTGCATCGATTAGAGGCAGATTTATTTCTACCTTCTTGAAGACTTCCATGATATCCTTGTCATCTTCTTCCTTCTTATTTAGCACCAACCTAGAAGGAAAAGGAGCTGCAATTAGTGTTGTGGGAGTAGGAATTTTTGGTTTTTCACTTACCTTAGAAGAAATATGTTTTTCATCTTCTTGTGCTCCTTCCTTAACTCCATCTTCCTTGGAATTTTTATCCTCGAGCACCTTCCCACTCCTTAGTGTCACATCATTGGCGGTTTCTCTGGGATCCGTCTAAGACGGAAGTTTTCCTGGACTCGTTTGCAACTTATTCAGTTGAGTGGCTAACTGTGTGATTTGCGTGCCTAAGTTGCCCAATGCAGCATTTGTTTCTTGCTGGAATGATCTTTGGCTGAGGGCAAGACTCTTAACTATCTTGCCTAAACTCTCTGGTTAGTTGGTATGGGCACGCTGCCCGACCGGCTGCTGCTGCTGGTTTTGCACAAAAACTCCAGGCCCTCTCGGTCTCCAGCTAAAATTTGGATGATTCTCCAACCTAGATTGTATGAGTTAGAGAATGGATCGTCCCTTTTCTTGTACTGGGCATCTCCGGAGCCAAAACACGCTTGTTCGGTAAGATTTTCCTACAAGGATGGACAAGAGTCAATATAATGGCCATTTTCATAGCAAATTCCACATTGAATATTTTGAGTTTGTGCACAGCAAATCCTCTAACTAAAGAAGTTAGAGCATCAATCTTTTCAGTGACGCTTGAATCAACTATTCCTTCAACTCCCTTTACGGGTCAGTATCTGTCGTCATCCTCATCTTCATATTGCTGGCCATTGGAGACCATATCAACGATGAGTTGACGTGCTTCATTCAACATTTTGTTGGTCAACGAACCACCACACACAACATCCACAATTTTCCTGTCGAAAGAAGACATACCACGGTAAAAATAGTTAGTAAGCAATTGGTATTCAGAAAAACCGTGGTCAGGACATTTTCGACATAATTGTTGGAATCTTTCCCAATATTCAGCTAAACTCTCCCCTTTCTTTTGTCTAATGCTACTAATTGCCATTCGCAAATTAGCAGCTCTAGACTCGGGAAAGAATTTGCGCAAAAACTGCTCCTCCAAGTCACCCCAAGTAGTAACAGATTCTGGAGGGAGATCAAACAACCAATCTCGAGCTTTTGCCTGCAAGGTATGAGAAAAGGTTAGCAACCTTAGATTATCATCAGTAAAGCCTTAAGGACGTAAAGTCGAGCACACTAAGTCAAACTCAGCAAGGTGTTTATGTGCACTCTCTCTAGGGAGATCCCCAATCTTAGGGAGTACTTGGATGAAACCCGGCCTGATTTCAGAATTACGATTAATGGCAGGTAAAACAATGCATAGTGGACGATTGTTCCGGTGGCGACCTAACTCCCTTATCATCAGATCACGTGGTGGTGGAGGTGGTGGAGGATTTGAAGTTCGTTTCCGTTCAAATCCAGATCTTCAATGTGGCCATCTACGTTTTCGTTCTGGTTCTGGTTCTCCATACTAGTTTCAATGGTGGCAGCTTGTTTCGCTAGCTTGGTTTTTTTCCTCAACCTTCGTGCAGTTCGCTCGATCTCCGAATCAAAGACTAAATTTCCTGTACGAGAAGAACGGGGCATAAACCAAGAAGATAAACAATAAAAATAAAAAGTCAAAAATTCAGACAAAAATACTGCTTAAAAACCAGTCCCCAGCAACGGCGCCAAAATTTGGTGCGTCATTTTACACCAAAAATAATACCGACTTCCGGTCGGTATGCCCACACTGCCCAGACAGTGGCAAGCAAAGTCGTCTCCCAAAGGACTGGCGAGTTCTCCTCCAAATTTCCAATTGTAAAATTGTGAATTTTTATTAATCTACTGACAGGAATAAATACAAAAATTAAAACGAACAAAGAATGCAAAAGACAACTTGAAATTTGGTTTTATCGAATAAATAAACGATTCCAGCAGCAAACAATTCCACTCTAGCTTAATTATTCTGATCCTTGATGCAAAAATAACTTTAATTACATGCAAACAAATCGGTTATGATTACCGAAGACGCTTCTGACGTAATCTTATTTCTCCTTAATTTCTCGATAATTAGGAAGACGCTTCACCAATTATTTTCCTAATTGACTGACAACCGTAAGAGACGCTCTATAGGTTTAATGAGTCGACAACATTATAAATAAGAGAAACCCGATTCAAAACCGACAAACTCTGACGCAGGATTATCGAATTAAGACTATTATTCCCTTGACTTTAAACAAGTCAATTTATCACTAATTAAATCTAATCACGATTACGTATGACATATTTAATTGGCTATAAATTAACTCTATTCAACTAAGCATTGTACACTACTTAGAAAAATAAAGCAATTAATTAGAATAAACACGGAGAATAATAGATGCTTGCACAAAATTAAAGTATGAACACAAATTAGATCTCACAAAATAATTTAAGCCACAGTTTCCTTGTATTTGCCGGAATAAGAAAATTAGCTAGAATACATAATTAAATTTGCAACGAATAATAATTAAAAGAAGATGAAGAATGGCGTTAATGATAGAAAAATAAGAACTTCAATTTTCTCTCCAAAGTCTGCAGCCGCTGAGTCCAAGATTCAAGATGATGATGATAGGTTTTTCTAAATAAGATATACCTATATATACTAGAGGATTTCCTCATAATAAGGAAATAAATCTAGAGTCCTAATTTAAATAGGAAAGCATTAAATAATATTTTATCTAATAATATTCAAAAGTCTATTAATTAAATAAAAACACTAAAAGTCTATTAATCCTGTCAGGAATTAATTAGAAGCCTTCCGATTCTTCAAAATCCCAAAATTGATTTTTTTTCTCCACCAATACGCTCCAGATGCGGTATGGGCACGCCACCTGAATTTCCAGCAGATTATGCCTTCCTTCTCTTCAGTTCCAACCTCGAAAACATCTTCCAAACTAGCTCCAAAATTACCAAAAATCCTCTTTCTCCTACAAAAAGCACATTATTTCACAATTAATCCAAATCAAGGCGAATTTACTCAAAATAACACCAAAATTTGCCAATATATCCAAGAAATAATTAGATAAATTATGCCCAATCAGTATAGTTTATGGAGAAGATATTCTGGAGCACACTAAAGCAGATTATCTTCAATAATACAACATCAGATACTTCAGTGATTTGATCGACATTGAGGAGGTATGGAGGAGGATCGATGCAGTGTTGCTGCCCTCTACCAATTTGGTCGATCAACCAATAGCTGATGCTCCCCAAGAAGCAATTGCAGAAGGCCATGATGTTCAGTCACTTCTACTCAAAATTCAAGAACTAGAAGAAGCAGGAAAAGTGTATGAAGTACTGGCAATCACTGGATAATCAATGGCATCTCTTTTTGATGCCACTCTAGAAGAGAAGGAAGAAAAGATGAAAAAAATTGTTGATGCACTTGTTGCTAGCAGAAAGAAAATTGAGGAACTTCAAAGTATTGGCAACAATCTTAAGGAGATGAAGAACAGATTAACTGATGTTGAGCTTATAAATAAGGAGATTGATAAAAAGCTGACTGCCAAAACTACCGAGTTGGAAGCGAAAGAGTCCAACCTGCAAGGAAAGATTGCAGAAATCGAGCAACTCCAGCTTAACTTGCTGAAGCTAAGAGGAAGCTTGAAGCTGAAGTCAAGCTTAAAGAAGAAGCCATCAAAGCTGCTGCTAACAAGGAGATCTCCATATCCAACAAGGATATAGAGCTGCAGCACGTTCGAAATCAGCTCAAGGAAGAGCAAGAAAATATGGCTGCTGCTGTTGGTATGGAAGAGGTGATCAAAACCCAAGGCAATGAGATTGACGCCTTGAAAACCAAAGCAGAAAAGCTTGAAGCCAATATCCAAACCAGAAAGGAGCGTCAACAGGGTTTGGAAATTGAGCTTGAAAAGGTGAAGAAGGAAAATACTAAGTTAAGATCTAAGCTCAACACAGTGAAGGGTAAGAAGAAAATTGTAACCTCCCGTATTTCCCTATCACTAGAAGCTTAATTATGTTGCTAAAGGAAATTATTAGCTACTAGTAATTCAATTCTACTTCTAATCGTTATATATATTATTTAGAGGGATAAAGTTCTCGATTAAAATCAAGTAGCAACTTGAATACCAATCGCTCTTAGTTAATTAGTAGCAACTTGAATACCAATCGCTCTTAGTTAATTAGCCATTAATCGATTATACGTTCAATGGAATTATTTGACTAAGAACTTTTATTTTAAGTTGGATTATTTTCTTAGCTAAGAAAACCAACTCGAATGCCTCGATTAATTACTATTCATATAATAATTAATGTGTAGTAAGTAACGAGCCAAGCTCATTTTCGATTGGGCCGAAACACATTAGTTTTTTTTATCGGACTCGTTTCCTAATTGGGCCAAGCCCACTATACTATTATATAAAGTATTAATGGGTCAAGCCCAATTACCCGAAGAAGGCTAAATCAGCCGAGAACATATGCACCAATCCAACTATAAGGGCTTGTTTGGTAGGTGAGATATCCCAACATATCTCACCTTATCTAACATAATCACTGCGTTTGGTATCTATGAGTGGGATATCTTTCCAGCCCGCGTTTAGCACCCGGCCCACTAGTAAAACACTGTTGAACCTCTCAAAATCCCTCTTTTCAATCGCACCTCCACCCCCCCGACATACACTGTTCAATCACAAAAAAAAATATTTCCACTCTTGACCTTCCTTTCTCCTTCCTCCCTTTCGTACCTGTGCAGCCCCTACCACCTCTCCATCTTCCCTACTGCACAGCCGGGGTTGCTCTCCGGCGACGTGGGTGGGCGTGGCGGCTGTACCCCTTCTGATCTCCGATGGCGATGATGGAGATGGGGGGAGAGATGAGAGCGCTGCGACGTGGGTGAGCGGCGACGTGGCCGTACGCCTCCCGATCTCCGACGATGGGCGAGGGTATAAGGGAGAGGTTGACGACGACAAAGAATACATCGGCGAATTGGGCGGCAGCTGAAATTGGGGTGCTGAAATTGGAGGGATTGGGGGCTGAAATGGGAAGGATTGGGGGGCGAAATTGATTATTATTTTTGGAGATTCAAATTGATTATTTTTGGAAATTGATTATTATTTCAATTTTGAAGATTCAGTTTTGAATTATTATTTTTGAATAATCTCGATTTTTTCTAAGCCCTCTCGATTATTATTTATGGATTTGAATGTAATTATGAATTCTTGGATTCAATTTAATCATTAAATATTATAAATACATTTTAGAAATTATGAATTTTGAAGGTTAAATTTGTAATTTTAATTTGTAGTCATGGTACTACAGTAGTTTTTAATTTTCATACCAAACAGGCAAACACTCATTTCACTTTTTCTTATCATGATTTTAATCACACTTGTTACTATTCATCTCCAATTTTTTTCCTTATCTCATCATCCGTACCAAACAAGCACTAAGGATTTCAATAGAGCACCCACTTAAATCAAGACAAGAAAACTTAGCTTGAAACGAAACGGAGGAAGAAATCAAACCTCCGTCGAGCCGCGAGGCCTCGACGGCGAAGAAACCTAACCGAAAAGGACCAACGGCGAGCTGCAGCAATAGCAGCGGCGTCCTCGTTGTCGATAACAGCGGCGATGGTCGACACCGAAGCTCCCACGACAGCAAATGGCGGTGCCCCGTCGTCATCCGCTGGAACCTGTAGCAAGAAGGAGAGGGCGAGAGTTAGCGCCTATTAATTAAATAAATAATCAAACCCCAACAAACAACTGATAACCGAGGCTAGGAACGAAGATGAACGACGACTAAAATCAAGAAACCGGGAAAAATGTCCCCTAATTCAAATGAATTAGGGATTTCAATTTGGGGCCAAGCCCTAGAGAGAGAGAGAGAAAGAGGAGCCGCCGGAGCTGCGGGAGTTGCGTCGGCCGTGGGCGAGGAGCCGTCGGTCCAAAACAGTTGCGTCGACGAGAGCCGAGTTCACTCGAGCGCGGTGAGAATCCCAACGGCGCCTCTGCAGCCGGCGCCGTCTCACCGCGCGGCGGAGCACCACCCAGAAGCCGGAAACGACGTCCCTCGCCGGAAATCGTGAAGGAAGGACGTTTTCCCCAAATTCTCGAATTGGGGTTCGATTTGGGGCAAACAACCAAGAACAGAAGGAGAAACGACGAGTAATAGCTGACGGCGTTGGCTTGGGCAGGGTGGCGCGACGACAGCGATGGATGCCGGAAAAGATGACCGGGAATCGCGAGGGAGAAGAAGCGAGAGAGAGAAAAAAAATCAAAAGGGGAGTCGGGCAGATTGAGGAAGAAAGGGGTTATGATTTATTTTTCTCTCATTTCCTTTTCTTTTCTTTAATTTTATTTATTTATTTATTTATCTATTTATTTATATATTTTAGTCAGCGGGCCGGGCCGGATCAGGTCGGGCTCGCGGATTCGGGTCCGGGCCGGGAGCTTTGGGCTGAGACGGGCTTGGGCTAAACAGAAGCAGGCCGAGTGGGCCGGATGTCATACTTGGGCCATAACTTGTTTAATTAAATTTACGAGCCCGATTTCTAATTAATTATGGGTCGAGGCGTCACTAATTTAATCGTACCTGACCCGTAATTAGATTTCACTAATTTGTAAGGAATTACTTCACGACTTCCGATAATTAACTTGAGATAAGTTAATTAACCAAGATTTAATAATCTAGATTAATTGATTGAGAAAATCAATTACACAATTACAATTAGTAATTTATAATTCTTAAGTGAATTATTTTCTTAATTAACTTATATTAATAAGTTAATTAAATCAAAGTTGTCTTAACCCTCCGATTAATTAATTAAGCTAATTAATTATTGAGAAACTTCTCAATCAATTAATTCTAAGATAAGCAATAAATCAATTATTGATTTATTTAGAAACATTCTTTATAAACCATTCATATAACGAAATTTAGAACTCGATTTAGATAACAGTAACCACGTTACTGAAATTAGAATACCCTCTGATGAGAAATAAGACTAGAAACTTATTTAAGGTTTTATTCATTACAACACGAATCTTACCTCGATTTTTCAATCGAATGGTACGCGAAGGAGGGATAGTAGCCGAAGTAGAAATCAAGTCTCGTAGCAATTTAGAAGGGCAACGAGGTGGGCTTTCTATAAAACAAAAAGCATGTTTTATTAGATGTTAGCTCTTTTATAATTGTCATGCCATAAATGTTTTCAGTTTTTGTATGATACCTATCTGTTAAATGGCCAAGGCCAAATTTATGAATCGAATTCGGGTCCCTGTGTGATCAGATATCATACTTGGACTAGTGTACACATTGATCGTGTCATTGCAGATAGTGACCGATCAGGTGACGTAGTGAGGTGGCCACCTTCTCGGACACAACCAACTCAGATATGGTAGATTACTAAAGAACATAGACTGCACAGTCGTTTTTAAGATCACAACAATTTTTGTGAACATAGGCCTTTTCAGTAAAACCCTATGATTCACTGATTGATGGCTTGACAATAAATAAATGATTTTGGGCACGTGTCCACTGAGTACTTCGTACTCACGCCCTGTACATTATTTCTGATGTGCAGGTTTAGCAGTCGTCGAAGCGAAGTGACCAGCGAGGATTTTGTCAAGTGTAGTTAGAAGTAACTCTTGGTAGCATATGTCTTCATACATATGTTTTAAACACCTTTCCGCTGCAAACACTCTTTTATCTCTTTCAATTGGGTTGTATTAAGTTAGAATCATGATATAAATCCTCGAGGGAAAACCATCAACAATGTCCGTCTTTAACATATGAAGTCCTATTTACCGAGTTATTGAGTCAATTCATTTGATAATCTTTCCTTCTTTCCGAAATTCATATTATATTTTCCATAGTCACGATTATACCACACTAAACTATCGATTAGCAAAGTGCGGTCGTGACAAAAATGATTGAAGAAAATACCTCTGCCAAGAGAGTTTCTAAACTTGAGGCAAAAGTGAAGAGACTTCAAGCAAAAGTGACCAATGCTGAAAATGCTCTATCCACTAGCCAAGAAGCATACAAGGGTATCGCTTTGGCTTTTAATAAGCAAGAGAAACATCTCTAACGGGTAGCTGGTAATCTCTCACTATAAATAGGGGTGCATACTCAACGTTGAAGACTTACGAAACTACTCTCGCGCACAAGCCTACTGCAAGAACTTCCGAGTTTTCACAGCATTCAAATCTCTCAAGTTCTACAATCTTAGAGTTAGTTGAGTCCTTAGAAACCTTCAAAAGTTTCTAAGTTAGCAGCATCTAAATCCCTTCAACCCTAGACTAGAACCCCATCTTTTCTAGGAGGAGAATCCTTATCCTTTTTACATGATCTTTCATTGTAAAAGGATTCTCTAAGTTAGAACTTTCAAAATCTAAACCCAAACCCTCGTTCGTAGCTTGTTGTTAGATAGAGTTGTGAGTTTGAGTTTGAGTTTGTTTGTGTCTGTTTGATCCGAGTTTGTGAAGCTTAAGTCTGAGTACTTAAGTGGACAAACAAAGATCGTTTGTTAGGTGTTCGTTAGGTTACTAGAGAACCCACTCTAATCTCTAGGTTTTAAGTTCAGGGTCAAACTTAGAACACTTCACTAGGAAGGATAAAAGCAGGACTTGTTTGATGTTGTTCGATTTCTGACTGAAGGAAGTTCGAGTTGCTGAGTGAAGGCAACAAGTGGATGTAGGAGCGTAACCTCCGAACCACTATAAATCACCTGTGTCCTAATTGCTTTCTTTACTGCTTTATTAGCTAAGTATTAATCACTTTCATTTCTTTATTTATTTAAACAACCAACACGGTTTTTAACAAAGGCAAGATTTTTCAAAAGCGAGTATAATTGCTCACCAAATTTTCGCAAAGCGTTTACTCAGCAAGCGATTCGCTTCTGAAATGCACTTGCTTCTTCAAAAGCGAAACACTTCTAGTTCTTAACTCACTATTTTTTTAAGAAAATTTAGAGAAGACCAAACTTCTCTAACACGTGTATTCACCTACCCCCCACCTTCTACACGTGTAAACTCGCTTCTAGGACCAACAATGTTGTTGTGAATAATGTAAATTACCGTCACTGTATGATAAATTCCAATCGATGAAATATATTTTCCCTTCGCTGTATTTGGAATTTTACTGTCAGAAGATGCTAATTTACGAGAAATATAATACTGGTACTTGATTTGACAAAATAGGTAAACAAATCTATAGTTATCAATAAGAGTAATATGAAAACAACATCAAAATTTATAAAAGGTTTTTTTTTTTTTTTTTTTTTTTTTTTTGTGAGGAATTTTGCCTTACATGAGAAATATTATGTAAAGATTTTTCCTTATACATGAGGGATTTTATAATTTTTCCATCGTATGTAAATTAGAATCGTCCAAACTATATTTTCCCTTCATTGTCTTTCCAATTTTGCTTTCGGCTGCTAATTTAAGTGGAATAATTTTTTTTCGTAATATTATGATGAATATCGACTTATTTATGCTCTTAACTGGTCCGAATTTATGATTTCGTAACAATTTAGTAATTATTAACTGTGTGACTACTTTGATTGTAATTATTATATTAATACGCAAGACATGGCCTTAATCGATGACTTTAAAATTATAAAAAATCTTAGAATTGTATATTTATAATTCCACAATCGGATTATAAAACAAATTAGACTTGAAATAAATTTTACTGTCGTATTAAGACATATTACGATCGTATCACGGTCGTAATTTGCTGAATCTTATTTGTATGCCATTGATTCTCGAAATTATGTATTAACTTGTTGTTATGCATTTTAAATTAGGTTCTATACAAGAGACCTGAGACGGTTGGTCCTATATCAACAATCGAAACATACGTTCAAAGCTTTTCGTCCTACAACAAGTGCGAAGGACATTAGCGTTGGTCGGTGGGAGACTGTTGGGATATTATGTTAAGGGGGAACTTGAATCAAGTTAATAAACAATTTATTTTGATTCAATTTCAAAAATCTATTAGAATATTTCCCTTATTATTTTTGATAAGTCTAGACAACTTAGTAAAAGTAAATCTTGCATGTTAGGAAGCTTTCATTTATCTAGAAGCGCAGATTATGAAACAGTAAAAGATCGCAAAGCGTCAGGTTGCAAAGCGACTTCATCAGTAAAAGCATCAGCAAACAAGACATGCAAAGCGTATTGGAAACGCTTTCAAGACATAGAAGTTCAGAACGTGTTACCGAAGCAAGCACTCTCAAGTCAGTGTACTTAAAGCGCCTCAACCCCAAAGCCGTTCTTAAAGTGTCAGGATGTACTATCCGTATTTTGTTGACTCGTCAACCCTTAAGTTTGAATTTCAAAAGATGACGTGCGCTGCAATTGCAGTCCATATGTCATCGTATTATTGCCCGACGGAGCGGTTATGTAGAAAAATTCTAGATAAGGTGCAGGTGGCCATACCTATTTGTCAACCACTATGCATGCAGTGACATTCCCCTAGTACTGCAGGCTATAAAGCATCTGACCGAATAAGACTTTCTCATGATTTCCGGGAAAGTGAGGAACACGTGCCTCTTCTCTCTAACGGGAAGTAGGGTTCCTCCTACTATAAATAGAAGGAGTTGCTCACACTAAAACTACACACGTACAAAGCAATCTATTCACAAGCAAGAACTCAAGCAAATAATCTCTCTACTTTCCTTTAGTTCTTCAAGCCACTTCCAACTTTAGTGTGTGTCATCAAGAATCTTGTTCTTGAGTATTAGCACATCTTTCTACTTCTAGGTTCAACCGTTCATATCCATAACCTAACTTTGAGAACCCTTATCCCTTTACACTTGATTTTCATTGTAAATGATTCTCACTTTACGAAAACCAAAAACCCCAAAACCAAGTCTATTGTTCTTAGATTGAGTTGTAAGGTTGTAAGTTTTTTCTAGGTTTAACCGTTCATATCCATAACCTAGCTTTGAGAACCCTTATCCCTTTACACTTGATTTTCATTGTAAATGATTCTCACTTTACGAAAACCAAAAACCCCAAAACCAAGTCTATTGTTCTTAGATTGAGTTGTAAGGTTGTAAGTTTTTGTTAGAAAGTTTGTTGTTGTAAGGCATCTTGAGAGCCCGGAATCTCTGAGGATTTGAAGCAAGTTTGTTACTAGCTCTGAATCACTTCCCCTTGGAAGTATAAAACAAGAGATACCGAGTGAAGGTATTCATCCCGTCGAGGATAAGAGTGGACATAGGAGAATTGCTCTGAACCACTATAAAAGTGTTTGTGTGATTTACTTTATTTACAAGCTTTGGTTTATTGCATTCACACACACACGCTCTAATTATTAATTCGGTTTTAAGTTTGCAAGAAAATTAAGTCTCACCACATTCCGCACAACACTCACTTAAGCGAGAAGCTTTGAAAGCCTCACAAGCCTTCAAAGCGTCTACTTGTTAAAAAGGACGAAAAACGAAAGAGAAGTTAAAGACTTCTCTACACACGTATTCATGCCCCCCTCTACGTGTGTAAGTCACTTTCGGGACCAACAAGTGGTATCAAAGCAGGGGTTCTAACTAACCTCTGCATCTGGATACTAGTAGCGCGAAAGCATTGCAGTAGGTCTACCTGAACCGATCTTTTTAAAATCTTACATTAAAACCTCACTCACTACATATTGCATTTACTAATTCCTTTTTTCAAGTATGTTTTCCTCAGCACAACTTTCTCAGTTCTCAATTGAAGGCTACACCATGTGGAGCTTCCGCGTGGAGTCCCATCTCGCATCTCTTCATGATCACATGCATGAAGTTATCGAGAAAAGACCCATCGCAATCATGAAGTGTGCAATGAGGAACTGTGAAAAGGAGAAAGCCATCGACCTAGACGGCAACCCAGTTGACGAGGATGAAAGCACTTCCACCGATGTCTATGTCATGAAGCCAAGGGAGGAGTATACGGCCAATGACTTTAGAGCTGATAATCTAGATCATGTGGCGCACAACGTGATCTAGTCAACCATCTCTGACACCTACCTTCCAAGAATCATGAAATGCAAAACGGCGAAGGAGATGTGGAAAACTCTTGCCCTAATCTCTCAGGGCACAGAGAAAATCAAAGAAAACAAATTCTCCGTACTAATGCAGGAGTTTGACGCTCTCACAATGAGAAACAATGAGAGCATGGAGTCTTTCGAGACTCGAGTTCTGGGAATCACCACGACAGTGGCTTCCCTTGGAAAAGATCTCACATTCAAGGAGATCAATCAAAAAGTGGTTCTCGCTCTATCTGGAAAATGGCAGACGATGAAGGAGCTCTTTCTCTCATCAAAGAATCTGGGAGACATGTCTCCAGAAATGATGTTCTCCGAGTTCAAAGTGCTCGAGTTTGACTTGGTCAAGAAAGTGCCTCGCGAGGACGAGGAGGAGGCTCCAGTGAAACCCTAAGGACTGACATTCAATGCCGCTGTGGAGTCCACCACCATCGAAGCCGATGTTTCTAACAATGATGTTTCCGAGATGTCGAGAGAAGAATTGGAGGATTACGCTCTCTACCTGGTTAGAGGGTTTAATAACTCCAACGCTTGAGCGGCCAAATATAAAAGATTCTACAAATCTCAGGGCCAAAGCTCGTGCTTCATCCCATGTGATGGGAAGAGGGATGACAAATATGCAGCAATCCCTAGAGATAAAGCCAACATTTAGTGCTTCGAATGCCACAAGATGGGGCACTACAGAAGTGAATGCCTGAAGCTCTCAACCAAAGAACAGGACGAGGTCAAAGTTCGGCGTGAAACCAGCCGTCGCGCTCTCATAGCCGACGCTCCCATTGAATCCAAAAAGACCATCGACCATGATGAAGATCAGTTCACTGATGATGAATATGATCTTGGTTGCATGGCGATTGAAGCTGAAATGGATGAGGTACAAACTGCTGAAATCAATACTCTTTCATTAACACTGGGAAGTGAATGTGGAGACGGTGAGGATGAGGCTTTTAGCTTGGTAATTGATCTCTTTGATGACTATTTAGAGTTGCTCAAGAATCATGAATCCTTGCAGAAAGTGCTCATTCGGTTTAGAAGAAAGAACGACAAACTAGCCAATACGCTCGAGTCTAAAGAAAATGACCTTTTTGATTGACAGCTAAGTTCGATGACCTTCATGAACGTCACCAATGTACCATATTCACTTCCATGGAGCACAAAGCCACTCTCGATCACCTCAATAGTGTGTTTGTAGCTATTAAGACAATTGGAAGTACCTTTAAAACCCACAAATTGTTTAAAGGGGATCGGGCTTTGGATCCACACACAGAGCTCCTACCGATGCCGGTCCCAAAACATCGTTGATAAGGCTTAAAGCCGCTCAACCCGCTACCAGCAAATGGAAGGAGTTAGTCGGATTTGTGGCTGAAACTTCAAAGCAAGCTTTCAAAGCATCTTTCAAGGTTCAACACGATGTTATGAGTAAGTCAAAGACCAGAGAGCCTAAACGCTCTAAATGCAATCCAAAGCGTGACCAGTTTTCGACAAACCCAAAGCGTCACCAAGAGCGTAAAGCTCACTTGAAAAACTTCACTTCTCATGGAGGAACTCAAGTGCGCTTTATCCCCGACACTTCACATAAATTTTATGATCGAAGCTTCGCCGATCATCTTACACAAAGTGAAAGCGTTCCTTCACGCTCTCAGAGAAGAAGGAACAAAAAATGCTCTCACTACTTCACACACGACTACACTCAGGGCTTTCCAATTAAACAAAGCCCTATTTATTTCAACCATGATCTCGAGAAGGGGATCACTCTCTCATTGAATCCAACTTGAGCTTCCAAAGCCACTAACATAAAGGAACCCGATGCAAATTGGGTGCATAAAACCTGTTAATCTTATAGGTCAAAGCGGTGAACTCGGAAGCTGTGGACAAGAGGAAAGAAGAAGTTGTTTGGTACCTAGACAGTGGATGTTCACACCACATGACCGGTGAATGATCTTTCCTCGACGAGTTCGTTAAGAAGCCAGGTCCACATGTAATTTTCGGTGATGATGCGAAAGGCATCACCATCGGATATGGTATATTTAGCATTAGAAATATGAGACTCCCTAACGTCTCATATGTCCAAGGCCTCAAGTATAATTTACTTTCTATCAATTCTGTGATAACGGGTTCGTGGTAAAGTTTATCTCTAACCAGTGGGTTGTTAAGAACAAAGCGTCTATGCAGGTTGTTCTTATAGAAATCCTAAAGCAGAACGTGTACGTAGCTAACTAGAGCAGCTGCAAAGTTAGAGCCTGTCTCGTCGCTAGAAGCACCTCAGAAGTTATGTGGTTATGGCATCGTCGCCTCAACCACTTAAACTTCAAGATGATGAACACAATTTTCAGGAGAAGCTTTATCCGAGGCATCCCCAATGAGGTCTTCAACAGGGACTTCGTGTGCCAAGCCTGTCAAGAAGGCAAGCAGATCAAGAAGTTCTTTCAAAGCGTCGAGGGACATGGCTCATCCCGAATTCTAGAGCTTCTTCACATGGATCTCTTCGGTCCTATTTCTCCTATCACCTTGAGTGGAAGAAAGTACGCTTTGGTAGTCATGGATGACCTTTCACGCTACACTTGGGTACTAATTCTACTCAAGAAGAAAGACACGCTTCGGGATCTCCCAAAACTCCTAAAGCAACTACGGTGGAAAAAGGGCTGACTTTAGTGAACATACGCTCCGACAAAGGAACAAAATTTCTCAATCAATTCATCAAAGCATATTGCACAGAGAATGGGATCCTTCATCAGACTTCTATAGCTCGAACTCCGCAATAAAACGGCGTTGCAGAGCGCCGGAACAGAACTATCAAAGAGGCTGCACGTTCGATGCTCGCAGATGCCCAACTGCCAAATAAATTCTGGGGAGAAACGACTTTCACCGCTTGCTACACCCAAAATCGCACTCTGATAAACACACGCCACAACAAAACCCCATATGAATTATGGAAAGGGAGAATTCCTACTCTCTCTCATTTACATATTTTTGGTTGCAAGTGTTTCATTCACAACAACGGTAAAACGCAATTGAGAGCGTTTGATAGCAAAGCTGATACGGGAATATTCCTTGGATATTCTCCTACAAGCAAAGCTTATCGCATCTATAATTGTCAAACTCTTGTTGTGGAAGAAACACTACATGTTGTTTTTGATGAAGCTGCCTTCAAGACTCCGTAGGTACAGGTAAATGCTGAAAGCATGAATGTTGTACCTAAAAGCATGAATGCAATTCCCGAAGCTTCTTCCGGACCAGTGACGCGCTCTGCTTCAAAGCGTGTAGATCTAGTGGACGCTTAAGAAGAAAAGGAACTAGAAGACGGAGTTAAAGCCATGGAACAGGATCTCAATAAGCTATCTATCGATAAGGGTGTTCCAAACTCGGAATGGCTGATCCTTTGACCTCACCAGTTTCAAACAGTGAGGAAATTCCATCCAGTCCAATGGTATGTGATCAAGGGAATGGTGAAGATCACACACCACACTCCGAAGAGGATGATGTAGAATTTCAAAATCAAAAAAAGCTTTGGTCAAGATATCATCCTCAAGAAGGTGTTCTAGGCGATCCTATCTAGGGCGTCAAGACTAGAAGCACCTTATTCCATGGTGAAAGTTACTTGTTTAGTTGCTTCCTAGCAAACGCCGAACCATCATCGGTGGAGGACGCTCTAAACGACTCAAATTGGGTGACCGCCATGGAAGATGAACTGAATGAGTTTGCAAGGAATGACGTTTGGTACCTAGTTGATCGACCAACTCATCAAAGCGTCATTGGTACCAAATGGGTGTTCAAGAACAAGACCGACAAGAATGGCAACATTGTCCGCAACAAAGCTTGACTAGTTGCTAAAAGATATTGCTAAAGGGAAGGGATCGATTTTGATGAGACCTTCGCTCCCGTTGCTCATCTCGAAGTAATTCGAATAATCCTTGCATATGCCGCATCCAAGAAGTTCAAAGTGTATCAAATGGATGTGAAGAGTGTCTTCCTCAATGGAGATTTGAAGGATGAAATGTACGTCGAGCAGCCCCCAGGCTTTGAAAAGAGTGATCAAGTGTACCGGCTCATCAAAGTTATCTACGGCCTCAAGCATGGTACAAGACTCTTTCAACTTCCTTGTTGAAAGTGGCTTTCAAAAGGGAAAGATAGATCAAACCCTCTTCACTATCAACGACGGTGAAGATACGCTTTGGGTTCAAATCTACGTCGACGACATCATCTTTGGCTCTCCAAATCAAAGCCTAAGCGACAAGTTCGCGGGTTTGATGAAAAAAAAGTACAAGATGTCTATGATGGGGCTGATGACTTACATTTTAGGATTGTAAGTGAAGCAAACGAGTAGAGGAACTTTCATCAATCAAGACAAGTATACTCGTGATATGCTCACTAAGTTCAGTGTTCAAAATTGCAAAAGCGTGAAGATTCCCATGAACACAAACTTCAAGATAGATCCAGATCTTGACGGCAAATCAGTCAACCCTGAAAGGCAAATCAAGACAAGTATACTCGTGATATACTCGTGATATGCTCACTAAGTTCAGTGTTGTGGGCGTCTGTACTAGATTTCAATGCAATCCAAAACAAAGCCATTTGGAGGGAGCTAAGCGCATTATTCGATACCTAAAAGGGACCATCAACTTAGGTCTTTGGTATCCGGCGGAAGATGATCTCACGCTTAGTGGTTACTCCAATGACAACTTTGGTGGATGTAAAGTTGATCGAAAATCGACGACTGGAATGTGTCAATTCATTAGTAACAAACTTATTTCGTGGTTCTCAAAGAAACAAACAAATGTTGCTACCTCTACCACCGAAGCGGAATACATGGCTGCAGGAAGTTGTTGCTCACAAATCCTTTAGCTAAAGTAGCAGTTGAAGGATTATAAAGTGGAATGTTCAGAGATTCCAATTTATTATGACAACACAAGTACAATTTCCATCACCCATAATCCCGTGCTTCATTCAAAATGCAAGCATATCGAGATTCGCCATCATTTCATATGGAATCATGTGAAAAAGAAAGATATAAAAGTGAAAAAGATACACACTGATCATCAAAAAACGGATATTCTCACAAAGCCACTTCCCCAATCCCGCTTCAATCAGTTGTGTTTAAAACTAGGGTTGCTAGACCCTGGTGAGGAGAAGGTGGAGTAAGGTGGAGAAGGTAAAGCGTGTTCCCTACCTATCCCCATGTTTTCCTTGTTGTAGGAAAGATTGTTGGGATAATCGGTTAAGGGAGAACCGGTCTTTACAAGAGTTGTGAAAGATGAAGATGTAGAAGATTCCCTAATCCGGACTGAGGGAATGGAGTTCCCTTTGGGGCACCAACCTCTACAAGCTTTTACATTTTATGTGAAAGTACGGTTGTATGTTCCACCTTTCTCGAGCTAATCAAATTAGCTTGGTTAAGGTTGAGTATTAGTACCACGACACTCGTAAAACTCTGTGCCGTCTTGTCAGAGCGGTGCACAAGTGGATACACTTTGTGGATGATCAAGGAAGTTAAACTTATAGGCTTAGAGTTTGCACAACTGTGACTCCATTCACAACCCTTCTACCTCCTTCTACGATGCTGAAGAAACATGAAAGCGTTGAACTTTGGTCATCATCAAAGTAGCAAAGCGTATTCGTAAGATGAGGCATTTACGTGGAGTCACTCTTGATGCATGATCACTCAACAATCACAAGATTTCATGGTAGATAAGGAACCAGAAGTGCAAAGCGTGCTGAAGACCCTCACCACTACTTATTGTGAAAGCCTCACTTATAATGAATAATGTGAAGCACCTACTCTAAAACGGTTAGAGTCTACTCTCAAGAAATTCGCTTCATGGAAATATGAGATAGCTTGCCCTAGTAAGGAGAGTGAAATCATAGCTCTATCATAGATGATGTGAATCTCATGCCCAAATGGTATATCCATAGTAAAGCGTGAGGCAACTCCCATCATTCTATTGAAATCTATGAAGAAACTCATCCCCAACCGGGTCTCTTGTGGATTTTGTAATCTCATATTCACCCATGCTGTGGAAAACACGAGACAGATCTGCCCTAGTAAGAGAAAAAGACATGACATTATTTCATCTCGCATCATAAGTTAAGAGCCTCCCCTCCAGAACTGATGCTTTCTGAAAAATTGTCCGAAGTTCTGTTTAAGGGGGAAGCACACTAAACTAGAGAGAAAGCGCTTAGACGAGAACAGACACTCTCACACTTTCAAAGTGAAAACGAACCTGTTTCTCAACTAATGCTTTAACAATTGAGAACGTGAACGTCAAAGCGTGGTATCAGTCAATTATAATATTGACTGACTGGTAAGTCTTCCTTTCGTTCAATTCAAGTAAGTCAACACAAAGCGTCTTCAAGAACACTATGCGTAACTTACTGAAAATATTAAAGTGCTGATACAGACGCTTTCCGAACTAGACACTCTCATCTAAATTCCAAACCAAATTTCAAATATCTTTGAAATTTAATCTCTCATTAATTTATTTATATATATAGATATAGCATATGTTTAGCTGTATAAAGTAGGATATCAATCAAGTATGCATTGCGTATGATATCTTTGCATTTAATGCAAAGATTGCTGCTGGAACAGTATTCGATACCCACTCGCACATGTATCTCACTCGCGCTACCAAACCGCCAAAACTTTTAATATTGGCCATTCAACGTTTCGAATTACTTCTTCCTCAACTACACGATTAAAGTAACAGTAAAGCACGATCTAACCACTCACTCCAAATTCAGGAAGTGATCACAACCACTCACTGTGACACGTCATCCCACTACTTTTATTTTTCTTATATATATACACACCGATTCACTTCGTCATCTTTATTCACTTTCACCATTTCTGCAAATTCTCAGGTTCTTCATCTCACAGAACTTCAACTCTACTACTGAAACCTCTGTTTTTCCAGATTTTTCTAGATTTCCCATCTTCTTTCACAATGACGAACGCCAAGACAAAGACAGTTGCTCGAAGCCGCTTCGTTGATTTTGTCTATGTAGAGGCTCACCTCAACCGTGATCTTCTTACAGATGGTGGAACCTTCAAGCGCGCCGTTCTCAACTCCGGGTTGGATAGGCTGTTATTTGAATCCTACCTACATCAATCCAGTAGGGGTGGTTGAGTTCTTCATGAACTTGAACCGAAAAACCCCAATCACCAAGATTGCTCTTCGACAGATTGATGAAAGCGGGCTCGTTCATCTGGTAAAAACAGATGATTTAGAGCTCAACACTCTATTCAAGGACATTATCCCTCTCCCCAACACCGGCGCGAATCCCGAATCTGCAGGAGATGCGGATATTCAGAGGGAGTTCTGCCGCTTCACCATAAACCCTAGGGCACTCTTCCTTCAGAAGCAAACAAGAGTTTCCTCTCTCTGACCGCCTTTCAACCATCTTGCTAATATTGTGACAAAGTGTTTACTTTGTCACACTGGAAGCTGGTCCACACTCACAGAGCAGAAGATCCGTCTTATGTCGGCGCTCTGTGACACCGCCATCAACAAAACCGCTTTCAACTGGAGAGCGTGGCTCTTGGAAGCGCTGAAAAACGTGAGCAAAATCACGGAGGGAGAAGACCGCGGGAAGTTCGCTTTCCCTGGAAAGCTAAAATATGGAATGAAGGTGTCCATATTTCTGGAGCATGCCTGGCCGGCTCAAGAATGGCCAGTGGAGAAGGAGTACACCCGTGTGCTATTCAACAAAGAGTTTTCAGGTGATGAATTCGGCATTGGCCCCCCCCCAGCCACTAGCACCATTGAATACACCGAAGCGGAGGCTTTGCTCCTCAAGAAAGCGTCGGAGGGTGGCAAGAAGAAGAAGGGAGGAAAAGCCCCCAAGAAGCCGAAACGCTCTCCGTTGAAGGGAAAGCGTGGCTTGGTAGATGTGGATGATGAGGAAAACGCTTCGTCTTCTAGCACTTCAGATTCCGACAAAACTTTAAGTCAGGATCTGGAAGCCGGTGCCCTAGCCGCCCATGAAGAAGGAGAGGAAGTTGAAGCGCCTGGTGCTGACTCTTAACAGATTGACGCTCTCAACTTTGGTGATGAAGCGTCAAGTCTATCAGTGGACGAGGAGCTCCATGCCGACCTTCCTCCATCTCCCAAAGTATCCAGCCCTATAGTGAAGGCTGTTGACAGGGATCTCTCCTATGCAGAGGAGGAGATTCGCGAGTTCTTGAGAGAGTTTTCACTACCTCCTCCCGTTCTTGAGATAATCTCACATTTTCTCAAGTACATCCGAAGCTGCGGCACCAATATTTACAAAGTGTACCAGGATGTCACGGCTAAGGGTTCCAAAGCACTGATCGAGGAGGAGGCCTCAATCCTTGGAAGCTTCGGCTTGGAGCACTTTGACGACCTGATCGATGAGCAGGAGGTATGGAAGCTCATCGAGATGAAGGTACAGGAGCTCATGCCCTCCTACATTCCCGTTTCCAAAGCAGAATCAGCTGGGGCAGATGTCAAAGCATTTGAACAATGGCTCTCAGTTCTTCAAACCGCTCACGATGAAGTGGAGCGTGAGTGCACCCAGCTGAAGACGGAAATCAAGGAGAAAGCAGACCGGCTGTCCAAAGCCAAGGAGGATAAGATTAAGAGCGATGAAGAGATTTCAACTGCTACCACAAAGTTGAAAGAGCTGAAGGAGAAATTAGCAACTGTGGAGAGCCAGTTGGCCACGGAGAAAGAGAATGTCCAGAAAGCTAATGAAGAGCGTTTGAACACCAACTCACAACTTCAAATAATTCCTGAATTGCGTTCGAAAGTACTGAAGCTTTTTGAAGACCTGATGATTGCTCTTGATGACATCAATCAAAGTGAGGAGGCGCTGGAAGCTGCGATCAATCGCCAGGACATTGCGGTGGACGACAGGGAGCGTGTCCATCGGGAGCTTGTATTCACTGAAGCGGAGCTCTCCAAGACCAATGAAAAGGTCGCTGAACTGGAGAAAGAGCTGAAAGTCACGAAGCCTGAACGATTCGAAGCCGACTCTGCCGTCCACCAGCTAAAGGAGAAGCTGGAATCCGTGGAGAGAAAGCTCGCGGATTCAGATCAGCAAAGAAAGCAGGCCGTGGCCAAGGTGGGCCAAGCCGTTGTTGGAGAGCAAAGCGGATTGGGCTACGTTGGGCCAATCTATAATGAGATGTTTGAGCGCATCTCCAACAAAATTGGGGCGCTCTCGGATTTGGTGCAATCTGAGTTCCGCATCTTCCGAACAAGCTTTGAAAGGTCAATCATTTTGACCAACACGCGCTCTCCCATTCCAGTTCTATCAGCATAAGTCCTCGGCGCTCTCCTGGCATAGAACCTATTGAAGCCGAATTAGCCAAACATCACTCTGCCAGGAGCTGCCAGCCTTAATGCCAACATACAGTCCGAACCCGCCAAAATCATTGTTGATACTGCCAAAAAGGGGAAAGGTACTGGGACGTCAAGTGATCCAATCATCTTGGCCAAGGCGAAGGAGGATGCTCCCAAGAAGGAGGAAGCACCAAAGAAGGGGGAAGCAGAGCGGCGAGTAATCCTCTCCAAGAAGCCTGAAGATGCCGCTCCACTTCAAAGCGTGTCAGTAACGCCGTCAAAAGCGTCAGGCTGAAGCGACTGCTGACACCAACCCCAAGAAGAAGAAGAAGAATACTTTAACTCCCGCAATGATGACCAAGGAGGCTGGAGTGCAATGCAAACTCAATAAGGAGATCGATGCAATTTTGGTGCACAAAATGAACTTCCACCTCCGCCAGTATCAATTGAAGCACACACTGCAAAATAAAGAAGAGAAAAATTGCCTGGTAGTGATGGCAAAATATAAAGCGGTGTCGGAGTATAGGGATGAGGTATTCAACGAAAACGTAGTGACAGACTCAGAGAAAGCGCTTCACCTTTTGAAAAAGGAAGTGCTTGAAGGGAAAAGAGTCTATGTCGAGGGTCTGAACACTGAAGCTTTCGAGAAGTGCAGGAAGGCGATACATGCTAGGGAGGAATTTGAAAGGAAGAGGCTGAGGGATGAGGCTCCTAACGCCAAATTTATTGATGAGATCATTCCAGCTGACCTCAAGGAGGAGTGGATTGATGCCAGGAATAAATTCATTACACGCTTCTACTATTGGCAAGGCTTTCGAACTGAATATGCCATGGACTGCTTCGTTGCATACATGGAAAATTACAAAGCTTATCTCTTCAACAAGATTTTGGAGTTGGCAAAGGATGTAACCCTCAAACCTCCGGAGGCGATCAGATTTCAACTTCCACTCGTTGGAGGCTCAATCCCGAATGAGGAAGAAATCAAAAAGGAGGTCGATGAGTGTGCAGAATGGCCTGAACAGAATGACCGTCCTAACCGCACCAAGCCGCCATCAAGGAAAGAGTCTATAGAGCTTATGGCATGATCCCTCCAAAACCTCAAAGTTGCTTCAAATAGATTTCATTGTATCATGTATCATTCCTCATCACAGATATACAATGATATTTTTTTTTCATTAAGACAAACTCTCATTGTCTTATTTATACGCTTTCTTTAAATATTTTAACTGCCTTAATTTTCTGCGCATTACTAACCCACTCATTCTTATAAAGTCTAGATTGAGTCTAGATTCTTTAAGTACTCGACGTCGGGTTTTGGTATCATCAAAAAGGGGGAAATTGTTGGGATATTATGTTAAAGAGGAACTTGAATCAAGTTAATAAATAATTTGTTTTGATTCAATTCCAAAAACCTATTATAATATTTCCCTTATTATTTTTGATAAGTCTAGACAACTTAGTAAAAGTAAAGCTTGCAGGTTAGGAAGCTTTCATTTATCTAGAAGCGCAGATTATGAAACAATAAAAGATCGCAAAGCGTCAGGATGCGAAGCGACTTCATCAGTGAAAGCGTCAGCAGACAAGACATGCAAAGCATATTGGAAAAACTTTCAAGACATAGAAGTTCAGAACGTGCTACCGAAGCAAGCACTCTCAAGTCAGTGTACTCAAAGCGCCTCAACCCCAAAGCCGGTCTTAAAGTGTCAGGATGTACTAGCCGTATTTTGTTGACTCACCAACCCTCAAGTTTGAATTTTAAAAGATGACGTGCGCTGCAGTTGCAGTCCATATGTCATCGTATTATTGCCCGACGGAGCGGTTATGTAGAAAAGTCAAGATAAGGTGCAGCTGGCCATACCTATTTGTTAAACACCATGCATGCAGTGATATTTCCCTAGTACTGCAGGCTATAAAGCATCTGACCGAATAAGACTTTCCCATGATTTCTGGGAAAGTGAGGAACACGTGCCTCTTCTCTCTAACGGGAAGTAGGGTTCCTCCTACTATAAATAGAAGGAGTTGCTCATACTAAAACTACGCACGCACAAAGCAATCTATTCACAAGCAAGAACTCAAGCAAATAATCTCTCTACTTTCCTTTAGTTCTTCAAGCCACTTCCAACTTTAGTGTGTCCTCAAGAATCTTGTTCTTGAGTATTAGCAACATCTTTCTACTTCTAGGTTCAACCGTTCATATCCATAACCTAGCTTTGAGAATCATTATCCCTTTACACTTGATTTTCATTGTAAAGGATTCTCACTTTATGAAAACCAAAAACTCCAAAACCAAGTCTATTGTTCTTAGATTGAGTTGTAAGATTGTAAGCTTTTGTTAGAAAGTTTGTTTGTTGTAAGGCATCCCGAGAGCTCGTAATCTCTGAGGATTCAAAGCAAGTTTGTTACTAGCTTTGAATCACTTCCCCTTGGAAGTATAAAACAAGGGATACCGAGTGAAGGTATTCATCCCATCGAGGATAAGAGTAGACGTAGGAGAGTTGCTCTGAACCACTATAAAAGTGTTTGTGTGATTTACTTTATTTACAAGCTTTGGTTTATTACATTCACACACACACACACTCTAATTATTAATTTAGTTTTAAGTTTGCAAGAAAATTAAGTCTCATCGCATTCCGCACAACACTCACACAAGCGAGAAGCTTTGAAAGCCTCACAAGCCTTTAAAGCGTCTAATTGTTAAAAAGGACGAAAAACGAAAGAGAAGTTAAAGACTTCTCTACACACGTATTCACCCCCCTCTACGTGTGTAAGTCACTTTCGGGACCAACAGAGACTGTTTTTGGATCGTTTCAAGAGGGGATGTTTTGGGCAGTTTCTCCGATAGAATCCGGGACAAAAGTATGGCATGGCTGTTTATCTTGTCATTTCACAAGAGATTACAAAAGACGGTGCCGAAGACCAACAATCAGTGAAAGCCATCCGCTGAATTTTCTCTAAACCGTCATCATATTGTGTGAATTCTGTGCCATATCCAGATGACGTTGTTGTGTGGACATCAAAAGAAGGGATATAGCAATCCGATTACGAAGTATCAACACCAACATTTGCGTGATTCTGAATGACATGTACGATTAGATATGTGTCACGCATGAATAATTGTTCCAATTACTTATCGTCAACCAAGAGAGATTATACAAGACAACCATTTTGAGAATGTGGTAGATAATAAAGCTCATACGACGACCCCAGATTTGTACCTTGCAAAATGTTGTTAATGTTGTACCGCAAAATCGAGATAGACATGGGCTAAGTCGCTATACTCGTAACTTGTTCGGTTCCGCCAACATAATCACAACCGGCCTATTCTCCACCCGATTTAATGACTACACACTTCCACGAATCCATATATGCGTAATAGAGGAACATTCAATGATTATACATCTAATTAATTATAAAACACGACTGAAAAATACATATCACGCACAAAATATAATATTCTCATCGTATTGTAATTTTTACAAACCATATGCGAGCGTAAAATCACAGTAAGCAATCAAAATTTAGACTTTTCTAGTATTAAAATATGAGATTACTGATTAACCTTCTTTCTACACAATGCATATCCATATATAAGTTTACAACAACAATGACCGAATGTAAGTTTGAAATTTTGAAAACTATACTTTAGGTAACTAGAAATCAAAATTAAAATCTTACGTAACAAGACTTTGTTCTATAGCCATTCAAAATTCAAAATAAAACAATCTTAAATATATGATGGTATTACACAATCTTAAATATATGATGGTAATACACAATGGAATTAGAGAATAAGTGAAGTTATATCATGAAAATTTCAACAATTAGCCGTGAAATGTCATAATTAATAAGAAACATACATTTTAAGTAGTGCTATACAAGCTCTTGCACCCAAATTTCAGTCGCTCTAGCACGTAAAGATCTATTTTCTGGCCATGTTTGTAATCTCTAATTTTCCAGCAACAATTCAAATATTCATTTTTCAACATAATTTTACTCTCTCTCTCTCTCTCTCTCTCTCTATTTGCAGCAACATATTCACTACCTCTGAAAGAGGTGTGAGGCATTATTTGTTCACTCAATAATTCAATGTCACATGCATTCAGTTAAAAAACCGAATACAATATCACATGAACATAGTGAAACACCTGACAACAAATATCACATGCACACAGGGAAAAACTAATTTTACGGTCGATGCAATTTTACGATTGCTATTAACAGCGGGAAAATCATAATTTACAGTAGCTGTTGGAATCTTGCAGTCAACATCTATGCATAGATCCCTATATTTTGGTACAAATCATCACTGCTAGACCTGCCGCCGGTCCTCAGCCCAGGCCCAGTCCGCCAGGCCTCGGTCCTCGGATGGCCGAACCTAGCCTGGCCCTTGTACACTATTGCCGGTTCCGGCCGGGCTTAGAACCACCAGTTCTGGGCCGGTTAAAAACCGTAGAGCTCCGGGTTGAACCACACAGACCTTGTTTTCCTAAATTTCATATGCATGGTCCGTATTTTATTGATCCAAAACCTATGGAAGAAGATTGGAGTAGCGACGGCCGGAAAAGGACAGCAGGGCAACGCCGGTAGTGTTGCTGGAAAATTGAAGAAGAAGAAGAAGAATGAGAAGAAATTAAGGTTGGGGAGAGAGAAGGAGGAGGAGACGGCAGGGAGTGGGAAATAACGGCGATGGCTGGGAGTATGAAGTGGCGGCAGCAGCAGAATGGCTGTGGTGGAGATTGTATTGGAGTGGAGTCTGTGGAGAGGAAGAATGAAGAGAGGGAGAGAGAGAGAGAGGCGTGTAGGATCTAGAGAGAGAGAGGGAGTTAGGGTTTAGTAAGTTAGGTTGGGCTTGGGCTTGGGCAATTAGGCTTGGGCATTGAGGGTTGGGCATTGAGGGTTGGGTTAGGTTTTAATTAAATATAGGAAATAGAGGCACGGCGGTTAACCGCCGGTTTCGGGCCAAAAATTTTATAAACCTGAACTGGCCCGCCTAATTCTGGTTCGGTCCCGGTCCAGGCCCGTTGACCGTCAGGCCGGGCTAAAATCGTTGACTCCCGGGCCGATTCCAGGCCTAAAAGCCCATGCACCTCTAATCACTGCATGATTGCACGAAAAATGACATAAGTACGATTGTGTAAGAGGCTAGTCAACTTCACATTTGAAACCAAGAAATTTTGTCTTCATTCAAAGGTAAAATTGGTAGATCACTATAAAAGTGGGTAGTTTGATAGGAGATTTATGGAAGTGGGTATTTTATCAAATGTATTATGAAAAGTGGGTAGTTTGTCATAAGCCTCACATAATTATTATAGTGGGTTCACTTTTAAAAATAGAACATGTATACATTTGAGAGACGAATCAAAATGAAATTATATACACAGATTTGGGAGACGAATAGAATATAGTATATTTAAAATAAAAATAAAAAAACAATAGCAAAACCGAGAACACATAATACGTACAATATTAAATTACTTAAGGATCAACCATCCGATCTCTTAAAAACAAGTAACGTTTGAAATGAAAAAAGAAAAAAAAAAAACCAAAAATATTGTTTTATTTTTGGAAAAAAAAAGTAAAATATTAATACCAATAATAATTAAAATAATATGATATGATATGCAAGTTAGATAATATTTATTTACATTAATTTATATGATTAAATCTTTATAATTTAAAATTGTTTAAACAACAAAAATAGAAGATAGAGAATTGAACAGTAAAAAATCACATGAATGTTTAATTTATATTCTAATTGCAAAATAAAAGACAACATCAACACCAACTAGTTAGTAACTCACTAGACATCCTTTCGTTTTCTTAGGGTGTGTTGGGTAGGGTGTTTAAGACCTATATTGTACCAATAATAGATACTTATATGATGTTTGGTAGGCTTTATTATTTAAATAGGAGGCCCGTTGTAAAGGTGAAGCCCGGTGAAGCCCGCTGCTAAATAACATATTCTTCCTTCTTATTTATATCACCTCACCCCTAATATAAATAAAATGGGTTGTACATAGTTTTTAGTTAGGCTACCAAACACTCTTATACTCCCTCCGTCCACGATCTTTAGATACTAATACTATATTGGGACGTCCACCATCTATCGACATTTTTCTTTTTTAGTAATGGGCCCCATAATAAACAAATAATTTAACACTTTAACACTCACAAAAATATTAGAGGGACCCATAATTATTCTACTTTAACACTTTAATTTATTAATATATCATCATAATGCATTAAACTCTGTGCCAAAATTTTTGTGTCCAAAGATTGTGGACGGAGAGAGTATTAGACTACCATTATCAGCAAACACCTCAAACACTCAAACACCCAAACACCCTACTTTTTCAATATTTAATTAATTACTCACTCTTCCATTTACACCAATCCAAACATCCTTATTTTTGATAGTTTATCAATGAACACCCAAACGCCATATTATTACATATATTTTTAATTATTTTTAAATATAATATAATTAATTATAATTAAAATAAATTAGAAATTGCTTGATAAAACATATAGAAAAAACAAAGAGGCAAAAATTATTTTGTCCCTTTATAGGATAAAAAACCAACATTTGCCCAAAATATAAGGGGAACACAATATTTGCCCATATTTTGTAGGTGGGACTAAAATGCCCTTGAAGCCAAAAATAGGTTTTCCCTTTTCCTTTTATTACTTTTTTGTTTTTCATTTTCTTTTTTTTTCTTTTTTTTTTAAAAATTTCGTCCTCTCAATCTTCCTGTTTGTTTTTTTTTTTTTTAACTGTAAAAATCTACAATTTTATCTTTCACTACGTTCTACTAAATAACTTGGTAAGAAATTTACTCATTTGGTAAGAAAGTTAATCAATTTCTTACTGCTATTTGGTAATTAATTTCTTATCATTCTTATTACTACTATGTTCTTACTAATTTGTATGTGTGATCGTAAATTTGTATATTTGCACCAACAATAAAAAAAAATTATATAATTTTAAGACAAATCGAGAACTATCACACATATCGAGTGTGTAAAAAATTATACAAAAAAGAACATGAACAACAAAAAAGACACATGGACAACCAAGAAGTAGATTCTAACAAAAAAGAAAATATTGTACTTAATTGTACAATGAAGATGATAAGAAATCAAACACATTTGGTAAGAAAAACATCTTATTTCTTACCACTTAATCATTTAAAGCACTATTATTTATTTTAGAAATGATAATAAATTACACATTTTGGTAAGAAATTATTAGTATTCTTGCCAAGAAACTGCAAAAAATTATCAAAAAAACTGCATATATGGTAAGAAATTGACATCTTCTCGTCTTTCTCGTCTCATAGCCGTCGCCAGCCAAACACTTCCTACAATAAGAAACAATGCAATTCTTACATAACTTGAAAAAAAGATAACAAATTATCATATTTCTTCTAACTATCATTATCAAACATAGACATTGAAATCTAAACCTCAGTCTTTTAACGCACCAAAATCATATTTTCTGCATTTTCTTACCACGAAATTGCATAATCGCAACAAAACAGGTCAAGAACAACAATAATCATCATTTTTAAACCCTAAAAGCCCAATCTTTTATTACCAAAACAAGATAAGAAAATGTCAGATTCTTACAAAATTATTATCAACAAAACAAGGTAAGAAAAATGTCAGATTCTTTTCAATCATCATCAATTTTAAACCATAAAAGCCCCGTCTTTTATTATAAAAAAACAAGGTAAGAAAAATGTCAAGTTTTTATTATTATCAAATTAGAGAATTGTAAGAACAAATAATTTTCTTACCGAACGTTTCAGAGACTAGTTTTCTTACCAACGCAACTGGTTCATTTTCTCCGGCGTGTCTCTCCCTCATTTCTCCACCAAAATGAGCGAGTCACCCCTTCATCTCTTCGTTTTTTCCAAGGAGAACAAAGCCCAGTTGTCAATTACACCACAAACATTCGAATTCAGCTAGAAAAAAACAAAAAAAAACAAAACCCTAGATCTACAAAAAGAAACCCAAATCTGAAAAGGAGAGAAATGAGAGAGAGAGAGATGAAAGGAGGCGACGGTGTGGGAGACGGATCTAAAGCTAGATGAAGCCATTGCACCGCCACCATCATCTTGAGAAAACTAGAGAGAGAGAGAGAGAGAAGCCGCCGGGCCTGAGAAGAAGCAGCAACAACGTCGGCGTTGGCGACGTAGCAGCAACATCATCGGAGGTGGAGAAGAAGAAGTCGAGAGAGAGTGAGGAGCTTCTAGGGCTTTTAGAGAGAGAGAGAGGGTGAGGAGCTTCTAGGGTTTTTAGAGAGAGAGAGAGAGAGATTGAAAATGAGGAATGAGGGAAAGAGATAAACGGATATAAAACTTTTGGATAGAGAAAGGTATTTTTAGGTTTTCACATGAAATTTGGGCATTATTTGTGTTTGGTTATGTGGAGGACAAAATTTGATTTTCTTATCTCTAAGGGGACAAAACACTACATTATCTAAAAACAAATGTCAAACAAAATAAAATAAACACACTAACAAATTAAAATTACATTAATCAAGAGTAGAGATATTTAAAATACACAACTAGACTTAAAACAGATGATGAAAATTACACTTCAAACACGATTGTAGAATTTCTACCATATATGCTCAATCAAGTCATCTATAAGAACTTTGTGATCGTCTCTATTTTAAATTTGTGATTTAGTTTTCATATCACTCTTCAAGCTTACGATTCTGTCCATAGAGTATAGACATTCATCTGACTCTTCCTCATTTTCAGTTTGACATTTTTTCCGTCTTCGAAGATCTTCCATAAATTCTGTAGGATCCTGATAGTTCAAATAAGTATTTTATTCATCTTCAACTATCATGTTGTGCATGATTATGCAAGCCATCATTATCTTTCCCATAATGTCACGATCCCAAATAAGACAAGGAACTTTGATAAAAGTGAAATGAGCGAATAACCGATGCTTTTGAATTTGTGGAGCAGGAATAGATTTGAAAAATGTTGCCCATTGAGATAATATCCCATATTCTTTTCATGGCCATTCACAACATAATTGACCTTAGGTACTCGACCTTCCAGGATATCATCAAAAATAGGAGAATGATTAAGTACATTAATATTATTTCTCGAACCTAGTGTTCCAAAAAATACATGCCAGATCCATAAATCTTGTGATGAAACTGCTTCCAAAATAATTGTTGGGTTACCGCCTCTTCCTATGTATTGCCCTGCCCATGAAGAGGGACAATTCTTCCATTTCTAATGCATGCAGTCAATACTGCCCAACATGCCCGGAAAACCCCATTGTTCTCTGACATGCAGAAGAGTGGTTGTATCTTCTTCAGTGGGTTTCCTGAGGTACTTGTCCCTGAAGTTGGAAATGACACCTTTAGCAAATTTTATGACTTATTTGCGAATAAGTTGGGCACTCATTCGTAAGTACTCGTCATGCAAGTCTGCAGATGTTCCATAGGCCAACACCCTCATAGCTGCAGTACATTTTTAGATCACAGACATACCTCGACGACAAGTGGCATCAGGCTTTTGCTGGAAAAATTCATCAGTTTCAACGAGCTTGTTCATTATACGTAAGAATAATGGCTTTCGCATGCAATACCTCGTTCGGAAATAATTATCGGGATAGATTGGATTATTAGCAAAGTATTGTTCGAACACACTGTCGTGGCCTTTCTTGCGTATCCATTTGATATACCGCCTCGTGGCTCTAACTTGATGATTTGTTGGTTGTAAAGAAAGTATTGTTGCCTGAGTGGCTACATCTTCGATGATGTGGTCAAGTTGACGATTTTGCTCAGCAATGCTTTCTTCCCATTCATCATCATCAGCGAAACTGCAATCACCAAGATTAAAACTTGATGACATTTTTTTTCACAAGAGGGGACTTATTATTTGCGATAGAATAATGGATATGAAGATGAATTGAACGTGTGAGAAGAAGAATTGTTTGTATGATTGACTACTTCTATAGTAGTGTATGTATATATAAAGGTGACAAGACAATACAACACTTGATTCTTACACTACAAAACATAATACATTACAGTACACTTGGCTCTTCGATGCATGTAAAGATACACCAATTGATTCTTACACTACAAAACATGACAAAAAACTATCATGTTGGTTGAAAAAAAAATAAAGGTGACAAGACAATACAACACTTGATTCTTACACTACAAAACATAATACATTACAGTACACTTGGGTCTTCGATGCATGTAAAGATACACCAACTGATTCTTACATTACAAAACATGACAAAAAAAACTATCATGTTGGCTGAAAAAAGATAATCTTGACAAGATAATACAACACAGTAGGCTCTTCGGTTTTCAACCACATAACATGACAAGACAATACAACATAAGTGCATAATTTAGAATTACAAAAATCACACCAATTGGAAGTTACACAAAATGACATCACAAGACAACGTAAAGTAAAATAAAGTAAACATACCAATTGAAAGTTAAACAAGACAACATAACAAGACAACACAAGAAAACATCACATGGGATAAAGTTCTATTATGAGATGGCGTTTTAGAGCTTCATCTTCTGGAGATAATTGGCTTCGGCTCATCAATGTATTAAGTATAGAGGTTTTCATCTTACGCTCTTGCATTCCAATTTCTTTTTCTCTGGTGATCCTCATTTGACGAAGTTCTGTAGTGAAATCATCAGGGATTGCATAAGACTGTAAGGCCTTTCCTTTTCCTTTTCTTTTGGCCTTAGCCTTAGCATGATCTCTACCAGTAGGACAATGAAGGATTGAAGCCTCACTTTTAGGGGTTTTTGGAGTGGATTCGGTTGCAAAGTCTCCATCCTCCTCTGTCCTAGATCTTTTTAAGCTGCCATGACTTTCTTCAGTACTATCATCATCTAGCTGGAAACGCATACAACCACGATCATCCAACTTCAATTCCCACTTGGGATAGTGGCGCATCACTCTTTTAAAAACTTCATGATGCGTAAACTTAGTTTTTCCATAGAGTGCTTGAGTTGATTTCTCAATATCCTCCTTCGACTCTCCGCTTTTTTTTCGACCGTACGCCTTCTGGTATGCACCAACCCATCCAGTTACATTTTTGTTGTGTAACGCCCCGTAAATTTGACTTAACTAAATTAGTTAGTTAATCTTGATAGTTGAGAGATATTATCAACTTCAGTATTCAAGATTCTAGAACAATTGCTTAGGGAGCAATAATAGAATCGAGTAGCGACTCGATTTCTATAAATTAAATTCTTCGAGTAATCGATTGAGAAGTAATGATAGAACCAAGTAGCAACTTGATTCTACATTATTTAGTTTTCAATAAATAATCAGTATTCGAATAAACGAATCGTTATTGTCTTCGATCACGTCAGCCAAATGATGGTCGAATAGCTTGAGTAAGAGATGGTCGTCGACTTTTATTTAATTGGGCCAAGGCCCAATTGATTTATTAGATTGGACCAAGGTCCAAATAATTACGAGTTGGGCCAAGCCCATAACCAGTGCACTAAGACAAGAATATATATATATATATATATATATATATATATATATATATATATATATATATATATATATATATATATATATATATATAAAGCAAGAAAATAGCTTAATTCCTAATTCTCATCAATCAAAGGAAGTCACATATGATATAATGAGACATGGATCGAACTCCACAAAGTTCAGAATAGGTACATAAGTATCTCCTAGACAGCAGCTAATAGAACAAGAATCTTGATCTAAAAATAGGAAGTAAGTCAGCCTTCTTAAGGGGCGCCTAATCCCAGCAGCAAATATTAGCATTACTTAAAACAACATTAGCCTAAAGAGGAAAGTATCTCCTCCTTGGAGGAACCAAAAATCAGCTGCGACTATAGCACCTCCCCGATTGCTTATCCTGCAAAAGAAAAGAAAAGAAAGTCAGCTAATAGCAACAAAAAAAACTTAGGGATAAAAATCTAAAAATAGGACAATACCTTATGGCTAATTTGGGCAAGGAATCAGCCCTTGGAGGTCGCTCTTGCAGCTGCCAAGAATAGCAGCCCCCTCCATTGTGATACCAGCAAAGAGAAAATTCAAATCAGCCAAATAGAAACAAAAGTGAAGAGAAACCAAGGCTGCAATTAGGAAACAAAAGAAAATCTGCAGCAAATCCCCAAACAAGAACCAAAAATAGCACCAAAATGGATACCCTTGAACACTACAACACCATACCCTCAAGTCAACTTACCAACCTGAGCAAGGGGCTGAATATCCTCTAGCTATATCATCGCCCCCTTCTCCAAACTCAGCCATTTCAACATTCACACCCCACCCAAAATTTCAAAACATCACATAGAGATAGAGAGAGAACTTGAGAGGAGTGAAGGAGGGAAAGAAACCACAACAACTAGGAAAAGAGAAGGGGAAGAGCTAGCAACTACATCCCATCTTTTTCTAGGTAACAACCAAAACCCTATTATCATGCTACTATTTTCCTTAGAAATTTTAAGAATAAATAAGTAAAGTTACAGCCTAAACTAACCAGTTCTTGATCAAACCTAGCATGTTTCAATGTTTTTCCAGTTGGAAACAAGAACACCGCATGATTAAATCCAAACTCTAGAACAACAACATGATGATAAAGCAGGCATAATACTCTTTGAAAGATAAACCAACAGACATGCTCCCTAGTTCAGTTTCAAGCATGCTACTTCCAACAAAGTAAAGGAATCAAGTATGAGCCTAGGCAGACTATCAAACCCCAAATCTAGAACTAACAAGTAGTTGCCTAATGCTTTCATAAACAAATCGAAACCAGAAAATATTATCCCAGAAAACGGTAAGAACTAGAACACACACATCCTTTATCAAACACGAAATAAACAAAAGAGATAGGGAGTTATATAAATCAAACCTCCGTCAGAGCCCACAAGCCCCGAACGGCAGCACATCAGTGCAAGAGCTGCGGCACAAGAGCGGGGCAAGCAACAGCGTGCGGTGGCATGCAACAATGGCAGTAGCGTCCCCGTCGTCATTGCCGGAGCTACAACCACAGAGGAACAGAGATGATTCAATAACGCGTAACAATATTAATAAAAATCGAACACCCTTTGTAAATGAATCGAAACCGAAAGGGCAAATGTCCCCTAATTCATAATAAATTAGGGATTTTGATTTAGGAGCAAGTCCTAGAAAATGAGAGAGAGAGAGAGAGGCCTTCGGAGCATGGGAGTTGCGCCGGAGGGAGTCGTCGAGTCCAAGATGGATGCCGGCGGAAGCAGAGATCGACGGAGTCCTGACCGTGGTTGCCGGATGACACCCGTAGCCGGCGCCGTCTCACCGCAGTGACGGAGCACCTCCTAGAAGATGGCGAGCGGCGTATTTACTGGAAATCGAGCAGAGGAGGTTGCCCCAAATTCGAAATGGAATATTTTATTCGATTTGGGGCATTGAGTCAGATATAGAGGCGAACAGGCGGAAAGAGGATGAAGGCCGGTGACAATCCGCTCGCCGGAGAAGATGACCAGACATAAGAGGTGCGAGAGAGGGAACTCGATTGAAAAGAAGGCCTAAGGAAGAGAGAGGATCGACTAGAATGAGAGAGATGAGGAAGATAGGGTTCTTTCTAACCGGGTCGGGCTCATAGAAACCGGGCCAAGAAGTTGGGTCAGCAGATTTGGGCCGAGACTTACTTCAGTTGGGCCGAGATTTATGCTAGATTGGGTCCTAATTCATTTATTTGATTACTTATTAACCCAACTCTACTTATTTTAAGTGGTTCAAGATACCACTAATTGAGTTATACTCGACCTACAATTTGACCTTAATAATTTGTATTGAACTATTTTTGCGATCCCAATAATTAACTTCAGATAAGTTAATTTACCAAGAATTAATAATTTAAATTAATTGATTTAGCTAATCAATTACACCATTTCAAGCGGAAATTAGCCTAGTTCATCGATAAACCAAAGAATGATTTATTAAGAGATTAAGACTTGAAAATTCTTAAGTAAATTATTAACTTATGGTAATAAGTTAATAAATCAGTATTTAATAATTAATCATACTCGATTAATTAATCAAATACGCAGATAGAATTAATCGAGTGTAGCAATAAATCAAGTTGATTTATTAATAGAATTTTACATGAACCGTACACATGACAGGATTTATAACCCCAGCTTAGATAACCGTAACCACGTTACTAGATTTAGAATAACCTCCGATCAGAATTTAAAACTAAAGTCTTAGATAAGATTTTATTCGTTAGAATACGAAACTTACCTCGATTTTTAATCGAAGGGTACGCAAAGGAGGGACAGTAGCAGAAGCAGAGATCAAGTCTTGTTGCAGTAGAGAAAAACGAGGTGGGCTTTCTATAAAACAAAGCATGTTTTATTAGATCAGTAGCTCTTTTAAAAGAATTGTCATGCCATAAATGTTTTCAGTTTTTTTTTGTATGATGCCTATCTGTTAAATCGGCGCAGAAGCCAATTCATAAATCGAATTCGGGTCCTTGAATGATCAGCTATTATTCTTGGACTAGTGTACACATCGATCGTGTCATTCCAGATAGTGACCGATCACGTGACCGAGTGAGGTGGCCACCTCCTCGGACACAACAAACTCAGATATGGTAGAATACTACAGAACTTAGTCTGCAGACGCTTTTAAGATAACTCAGTTTTTCGTGAACATAGGCCTTTCAATAAAACCCTATGTTTCACGATGAATGGCTTGACAATAAAAATGTTTTGGGCATGTGTCCACTGGGTACTCAAGTACTCACGCCCTGTACATTATTTCCGATGTACAGGTTGAGCAAGATGAATGGAGAGTGACCGGCGATGCTTTTGTCAAAGTTAGCAAGTAGTCTTAGTTGAAGATTTCTCTTGGTAGTACATGTCTTCATACATGTATTCTTAAACGCTTTTCCGCTGCGTACACTCTGATACTTCTAATCCTTCGATATGGTTGTAATTCAAGATCATGACGAGTGATGTCATACTTATTCCGTCTATCGGTGTTTGTTCTATAATATGTTCGTATCAAATTCCCGACTTTCCCATCTTTCGTAAATTATTCGTTAATTTCCACCATAGTCACGAATCACCGAGCTTAGCTATCAATTAGCAAAGTACGGTCGTGACAGAGTGGTATCAGAGCACTAGGTTGCTCTGAAATCCAAGAGTCTTCTTCAAAGTATAGTCTAGACTTGAATCACTAGACTAAATAGAGTCCTTTGACAAAAGCTCGGCACTCCAACTCATCACGCTCAACGAGGTAAAGAGAAAATTGTTTTTCCAAATGATTAAAAGTTGAAAATTTCTTTTAATCGCAAGAACTTAGTAAAGACTAGTTCTTAGATCACTTAGACAGAAAACAGAACTCTTCTAGAGGACATAGTTGCTCTAGACACTTGCTTCGACGAAGTAAGCTTAAATTAAGATTGGAACGAAGTTCCTTTCTTCTCCAGTCAAGCGAAGAGGAGGCAATGAGTGACGCAAGATGCAAGAAGAGTCGATACGAGAAGTACCATGAAGATCGAGACGAATCCGTCAAACGATCATTACCTTTTGCCCAAGGCAATTGATTTGAACAAGTTGTAAATGCCTTCAACTTTAGCATACCTCAGTGGTATAATCAAGTAAAATATACGGTGGAAGAATAAATAAGTCCACTTCAATTTCAAGTGTGTCACTGCATACTTGGAGAGAAAAGAATAATCTAATAAAGGAAGGAAAGACGAGTTAAGCTCAAACGCTAGCAGTTACGAGAATAGAATAAGAAAGAAAGCAGGTTGAGTAATATTCACGATTAGACTACATTATAGCAATGAGAGTCAGGGCGTAGTGCCACTTGGAGCAAATAACCAAATCATTAAAATGTTGCAGCCTAAGTTGCAACTTTTATGAGAAATAGATATCTGAAGAAGAATTCTTCTTTTAAGACGGATAAGCCATATCCGGGATGATTTAGCATCCTACTCCGTTAGACTTTCCAATCAGAGTGGTTGATTGTCGAAACGTGCTTGAAAAAGGAAATAAATTAGAAGATGAAAACATATAGTTGGGACTACATACAAGGTAGTATTACTACCCATACTTATGCATCGTTAGCAACGATGACATGACCTATTGCCAGTTTAGTTTCTTATAAGAAATAAGGGAAAATATCAATCTCCTACATTAAGGATTAGTGAGTGTTGAGAATTAACGAAATTAGAAAGGCAGCAATTTAAAGGAAAACATTTTGTACAAATGCCTCATGATGTGGCATGTACCCATTTAATCCCCTTGAAGCCAATAAAGTCTTTTAATTAGAAAATATCAAGTGGGAAAGTTGTTTTTTGAACTGAAACAAAACTTGTCAAACCTTGAGAATTCATTTTCATTATCCTTTGATTAAGCCACCAAAGTACGGCATACAGATTCATGCTGAGGAGGTGCTTATGTGGAACTGGCCACTCTATATAATCTCATTCTCAGTAGAATCATTCACAGACCAGAATTCAGATGGGTACCGGCAAGGGAGCCCCTTTCTTTTGACCCTTTGTCATTTCATATCTACCCTCTGACTATTCTTTTCACACTAGTCTAATAATTTATTGATGAAACCATTTTATTGGACGTCATGCAGCAATTAACATGTTTTCCCTATTGAAATTTCTTCCAGTGCAGCTCACAAATTATTTCACTCCGTACATATTACATTTCTTTTGAAACCAAAGAGAATGAATAAATTAGTCCATTTGAAAGTTCAGGGTATAACAGGAAGCATAGTGCTGACTGGGGATACCGAAAGTTTGTGCACAGATCAAATGAATAGAAATTAAGACCTAAAATAGAAGGGTTGAGACCTAGTATCCAAATGAGGATAGACCAAGGGTGTATAGATAATTACGACATATCAACAAGAGATTTAAGATGATATGGAGTTGTAGAGAACGTTAGGGAACCTTTAAGAGGATCCTAGGGACCCAGTGAATAAGCGAAAGAGCCGATTATGACCCATATCACGATGGGGAACAGTTTTATTGATATACGCAGCACGTAAATCAATGGAGCTCATAAGCCTGTTTATTTGGTGGGTAAGACCAAATTAACAGTGAGAAACTGTTAAGTTTAAGGAATTGAAGGCGGTATACTCATGAAATAGAAAAGTTTTTAAATTGGCAGAATTGAACTTGATCGAGTAAGCAGGCGAACTAAAACAACACCTATGAAGTTTAATTCCTCATAAGTAGTGGTATCAGGCTGCCATACGAGGAAAGCTTCTAGTCTGGGTGAGAAGACCGATGATGATCGGCAAATCAGAATCCACAGCAATAGCAGAGCAAATGAGATAACACATGATAAATCAGAAGATTTAATCTAGTCGAGATCCATTGTTTCAAGGAAGAATGACCTATAAGAACGTCCATGCAAGTCAAAGTAGAATTGATTTTATTCTCTATAAAAGAAGTAAAGTGAGAATAGTAATGCGTTCTTAAGATATGAGGACATATGCCAACACCTAAACCACCAAAGAAGAAGAAGCATTTAGATACGATAAGTATGAAAAATATCGAGACTTAGAAATAAAGTACGACGTAACATGAGATGAGGGTAGCCACCCTATATTAAGAAAAGAGACCGAGAATTTCTTGGTGGGAAATCATGAGCCCTATAGGGCATTGATCAAGGACAGTAATAGTATACTAATTTACAAGATCGTCGAGGACCTTAAGCAGATCAAGGTTTCAAGAAAGTACAAATGGAGGAAAATATTATACCCGAGTTAAGTTTCCATGGAAGAAAAAGTGAAATATAATCACAGTATAGTAAAAGAGAAGATCACAAGTAAAATGAGGAGAAGTAGAAAATAATGGCATATCAGAGATCCTATGACCGCAACCTAGAGCCTCCCAGATCAATTGTTCTTCTCGGTGGAGAACAACCCAAAACACCACGATAGTTTTCCCCACCACCACCCCGACTCCCACCTCAGGCCAAGAATGCTTTGGGGTACAAGCGACGACAGAAGGCGAAGGCCTATGCGATGAGGCAGGGAAAATTTGCTAAGGGCCAAGAAAACTTGGTAGGTATGAGCCAACCCCTCAGTACACCTGCAATAATCCTGTTTGATAAATAGTATTTCACTTTCCATTATAGCAAAAGCATGCGTAGATAACCTAAGATTAGGGACGGAACAAATAGAGACATATATGATAATCACCTCACAGATGGGGAATCTAAAATTGAACATATGTTCACAGTAATTTCTAAAGAACCGTCTCCGCAGCATACCTACGAAGAAGATGCATAGAATCCTAAGAATGGACTGGCTAGTTGAAAACTATGCCACCATCCTCTGAAAGAAAAGACATAATTCCCTGTAGAATGCCAAGTAAAGAGCCTACGACTTCCCACGAAAACACTATAGGTTGGTGAAAACTGGTCATCTCTGCAATAAAAGCAATAACCGTGATAAGGAAAGGTTACCCAATCTACCTTGTTCACCTGAACCAAGAGTCGAAAGCTAAGGCGGAAGATGGGAGCCATGGAAATCATATGAGAATTATCTGAGTTGTTTCTGAACGTCCTACCATGACGTACCACTAATTTAGAGCCTAGATAAGCCCTATATTCAAGATACCATGCCGAATGCAACTCCAAGATTTTCCGGACTTGAGCTTTATCAGGCCTAGCGTATCACCATGGGAAATGCCTGTAATATTTATGAAAAAGCAGAACGGCTCCATGGGAACATGTATAGATCATCAAGATCTGAACAAGTTAACCCTCAAGAATAATTGTCTATCGCCTAGTATCGATAACCTGTTTGATTAGCTCAAAAGAGCAAGCGTGTTTTCTAAGATAGATCTAAGATCGGGTCACCATCAACTGAAGAACCGACCAGAGCATATATCTAAGACGGCCTTTCAAACCTAATATGGCCACTATGAATTCGTAGCCATGCCGTTTGGTTTAACCAATGCGCCAGCAGTATTCATGAATCTCATGAATTGAGTTTTCCACCCCTACTTAGAAAAATTCATCTTAGTTTTCATAGATGATGTCTTAATCTACTCAAAGAACAAACAAGAGCATGAGGAACACCTGAAAGCAGTATTAGGAACTCTGAAAATAGAGAAGCCTTACGCCAAATTCAGCAAGTGTAAGTTCTAGCTAAGAGATGTAGCATTTTTGGGTCATATTGTGTAAGCTGAAGGAATTAAAGTGGACCCTGCAAAAGTTGAAGCAGTTCAGAATTGGAAATCCCCATCAACACCAAACGAAATCCGAAGTCTCTTAGGATTAGCTGGTTATTATCGAAGATTCATAGAGGGATTTTCCAAGATAGTCAGACCAATGACACAACTCCTGAGGAAAGGGTTCAAGTACACATGGACATCGAAATGCGAGTTAAACTTTCAACAGTTGAAAGAGAAATTGACCACCGCCCAATTCTGGCAGTCCTAGAATGGGCTAGGAGTATGTCGTTTACACAGATGCCTCCAAGAATGGGCTAGGATGTGTGCTAATGTAAGAAGGGAAGGTGATAGCTTATGCCTCACAATAACTTAGACCACACAAGCTTAATTACCCAACCCATGGTTTGGAGTTAGCAGTAGTTGTGCATGCCCTGAAGATCTGGAGACACCATCTCTACGGAGTTCGGTGTGAGGTTTCACAAATCATAAAAGCCTAAATACTTCTTCGCGCAGAGAGACTATGACCATGAAATATTGTGAACATGGAATCAACTATCACCCGGGCAAAGCCAACATATTGGCAGGTGCTTTCATCGCACAACTCAGTTGAAATCATCATTTCTCTTGACCAACTAAGAAACACTCCTCCCAAAGTTTTGAGAACTGAACTTAGAAGTTGTGTTATATTTGAGACCACCCTTCCAGTAATTAAGTTACACTGATATGAAAACTTCGCCAAAAAGAATGTTAGTTACATTCTTATTCCGTTTGGAATAGAATCTAAAAGAGAGGATTCCCTAAATCTTTATTTGGGTGGAAGCAATTAGCAAATTGCTTCTTACTTGAGTATCCAGATATGATTTAGTAATAGGGTCCCATGATCAAGTAGGTGTTTAGTAGTTTTGGCAAGTTGAGTAGAAGTGTAATCAATGTAAGATTTCTTCAAGAAGATGATTTTCTGGTGGTACTTTCTAGAAAGAATCAAATAGCAATTTGATTACTATGGTTCTTAATTAGATAAGAACTGCACAAACGATCAAGTATACGAATGTACTATCCGGTTAAGCAAACAAATAACGTTTATCGTTAATAAGTATACAGATTGTGGGCAAGCCCATTAGTTAATCTATCGAACCAGGCCATCTAGATGAATTAGAAACCGAAACCATTAATCTTAGACTCAAGAGAACTAACAGTTTTCTCTACAATCCATCTCCTAATTAAGGGATCATCGTCACTCTAACCGTGACACCCAACTTGAGATGTCAAATACTAGGTGCTTAAGGAGGCAGATAATGCAATTATTGCCGAAGGAAGACTTTGAATTTCACCCAGTAAGGAGCTATGGACGAGATTTTAAGTAAAGCTCACGATACGTCATATACCGTCCACCCTAGTGGCAAGAAGATGTACCAAGACCTTAAGAAGAAATTCTAGTGGGACGGCATGATGAAGGATATAGCTTCATTTGTTGTAAGATGCCTAGTCTGTCAACAGGTGAAAGCTCTACACCAACGACCGTATGATAAATTGCAACCCCTAGAAATTTCCCAGTGGAAATGGGAGCACATCGCCATTGATTTTGTTACAGGGTTGCCAAAATCGAGAAGAGGAAATACAACCATCTGGGTGATTATAGATTGACTTACAAAGAGCGCACACTTTCTCCCGATCCCAATAACATATGGATCAGAGAAGTTAGCTTAGTTGTATGTTCGCGAGATAGTACGTCTCCATGGAGTACCAATCTCGATCACGTCAGACCGAGATTCAAAATTCACCTCTAGATTTTGGATGAGCTTACAGAGAGAACTTGGAACAAGATTGAATTCAGTACTGCCTTTCACCCTCAGACCGATGGGCAGTCAGAGAGGACCATACAGACCCTAGAGGGTATGATAAGAACAATAGTACATGATTGAGGTGGTCATTGGGAGCTAGTGTTACCATTGATCAAGTTGCCTACAACAATAGCTATCAGGCGACCATAGATATGGCACCATACGAAGCGCCGTATGGAAGGAAGTAGAGATCACCGCTTTATTAGGATGAAGTCGGTGAAGAAAGATGTTAGGCCCTGATGCGATTAGCGACATGATCAAGATCGTGCGCCAAATTTAAGATAGAATTAAGGAAGCTCAGGATAGACATAAATCTCATGCCGACAATCGTCGAACCGAGATTCAGTTTGAAGTAGGAGACAAAGTGTTTCTGAAAGTATCCCCTTCCAAGGGGATAGTGAGATTTGGAGTCAAAGGAAAGCTGAGACTTCGTTTTATCGAGCCTTACGAAATTTTAGAAAGAATCGAACTAGTAGCCTATAGGCTGGCGTTGCCGCCAAGCCTTAGAAATGTACACAATGTTTTCCATATTTCATAACTTCGAAAATATGTGCACGACCCAAGCACGTAATCCATCAAGACAAAGTAGAACTTAATCCAGATTTGAGTTATGAGAACAGACCATAAGCAATCTTAGACCGAAAGGTACAGCAGCTCCGAAATAAATCCATCACTTCGGTGAAGGTTTTGTGGAAGCACCACGGTCAGGCAAAAGCCACGTGGGAGCTTGAGGATAAGGTGAAAGAGAAGTACCCAAATTATTTAACTAAGGTACGTAAATTTCGGGACGAAATTTTTTTAAGGGGGGGAGGATGTAACGCCCCGTAAATTTGACTTAA
>CM038115.1:23019969-23360357 GCA_001642375.2 Mentha longifolia
TGCCACATGGAGGGGATCAACTCATTGATAGAGTGTTCGATGTAAAGGCCATTTGGAAGACACTCGTGCCAAATTCGGAAGAGGGGTATAGATCCGGGTATTCCAAGTCAAATGAAGTGAGGAATCCGGTGCTTCAGATAGTGTTGAAGATCTTGTCGCATACCATCATTGCAAGAAGAGAGAACACTTCGGTGAGGAATGATGATTTGTTTATCCTTCATGCTATGCTCACCGGGAGGAGAATAAGTTTTTGTGATTTATTTCTTCTTCAATTAAAGAAGCATGCTCGAGGTGAAGTAGGAAAGATCAATATTGGATGCATGCTTACTCCAATTGCAAGAAAGATAAGAAGAAACCTTGGTGGCTATCCGCCAATGGGAGGTGATTTTCTCTTTGATTTTGTCAAGCTCCGGTACTTGCGTTTCCTTAGTTCGAGTACCCCTCCTTACTACTTCCGAATTAATAGCAAGGAATTGTACCCTTTACCAAATTCCATGAGCATACTTGTTACAAATTTCAATGAAAGGGTAAATTGGTGTTTGCACACTCCCTTACATAAGATGATCATGAGGGTTCGAATATTCAAGCAAGGTGAGGGAGATGAGCATGCTCTTGGTGAGGTAAACCGGGATGATTTTGAAGGAGGACACCGGGGGGTGGAGGAATAGGAAGGAATGGAAGATAATGATGATGAGTCTAGAAGGAACGATCAAGGTCCGAGTGGTGCTTGCTATGATGAGAGGTTTGAGGCTCTCGAGAGTATAATGGAAGGAATGGAGGATAGCTTCAAGGCTTTAGATGCCCAAGTAACAGTAATGAGGAGAGAGGTCACTTCGATGAGAGTCACACAACTTGAGGACTTGGAAAGGAGTGAGAGGATGGACAAGCAAGCAACATCGATGATGGAGCTATTGGAAAGCTTCCGGGATTATCAAATTGCTCAAGGGGCGACTTGGCCCCGACCGCCATCATCATCATAGCTTGGAATGTTGTAAGTGTAATTTAAATGCATTATTTATCTTTCCTTCCGAACTTATTTTAGAGTTATTTTCTAAAATAAGTTTGGGGGAGGGGGGTATGATAATGAATTTAAATTACTTTCATTTCATGTTTTGCTACTTTCCATTATGCTCGTGTCCTTAGTTTTTCTTGATTTTGTTGTTATTACTTGGGTTACTTGGTTTGAAAGAATTACTTGGTGCTATAGTTGAGAAGGGATTGTGAAGGTTTGAGTGGTGTGTATTTGATTCAAGGTATGAAAGAAGTTTGTTTGAATATTGGGTTTGCATGGATTATGGATGAAAATTGTTGGTTGTTGGTTGTTGGAGAGGAAATTGTTTTGAGATGAGTTTGAATGGTGGAAATGTTTGGAAGGATCTTGTGTTATTTGTTGAGTTTGTTTGATGTTTTTTTGAATTTATTTGAAAGTTTGTGTTTTGTTTTGTGCATTTGGGGATGAATTAGGGTTAAATGAACACTTTTCATGAGTTTCTGGGTGAGTTTGTGGTTTTGAATGCGAAATTTTTAAAGGAAGGGAAGTTTTAAATGCATGTATGCTTGCGTGTTTGAATGTGAAAGAACAATTGCTCAGGTGCATTAGAGTGAGATGTCAATGATTGATGCTAAAATGGTAATATTTTTGAAATTTCTCAAGTTTAAGTCAAGCATGATTAGGGTTATTTCACTTGAATGGCTTGGGATGATTGAACTTAAGTACTTAGGCTCTAGACACAAAGTTTGAGAGGATTTTGAGCCTAAAATTATGCATTTTACATAGTGAATATCCTTTCTTAAGAGCTTGATCTTGCATTGCATATTCTTTACTAGAACTTGCCTTGATACTCTAGTTAGAAATATTACATGTTTGCATGATTAGGAGATGATCTTAGGCCATCATTGCATAGCCCATTTTCCCTAAACACTAACCTATCTTTCATTACCATTGTCGTCCCATTTTGAGCCTTGAATATAGCCTTTTCTTCTTGAACCGGATGATAGGGGGTGAAGGATGGTTAAGGAAACCTTAGTGGAAGTTGAAAATTCATGAGAAATGGTGGTTGATGGTGAAGGGTTTTAAGATTGGTTTTGAGTTGAAAGAACACTCCTATAAGCTCAATGTTAGAAAAGAAAAAGAATAAGAACAAAGGTCTTATTAAAACTAATAATAATAAATAAGAGCATAAAGGAGTGTTTCTTTAGAATTTTGATAGAAGCTCGAACTTTCATTTGATGAAAAGGGGTTGGATAAGGTAGAAGATGAAGAATTTCATACTTAGAAAGGTGAAGAAAGGAGGTAAGGGTACTTGAATGAAAATTAAAGTCACTTAGCCTAAAATTCCCTATCTTAACCAATGTCCCTACATTACAAGCTTAATAAAGACCTGTTTTATCCTAATTTGTGCATGCATTGTAGTATGAGGAACTTGAGTTGATAGGCAAACTTATGGTTAAAGATGTGTTTTGCATGATTTCGATGAGTGCTTACCTTTCCATATATTGAGTGATCAGTGATACACATGTTTCTTGTGAGGTCTAGAGTCGAATGTGCTTAAGTGATTGAGTTCTATGCTAGGAGAGTGAGTAATTTCATGAGTGTTTGGCTTGACTTGATGATTTCCTTGAGTTTAAATGGTTTTGAAGTGAAATGAGGCATCAATGAACTTGAAATACACATCCCATACGTGTTAAGTGTTTTGATTGTTCGTTTCATTGTTCGGGATGAACAATGGCTTAAGTTTGGGGGAGTGATTAACACGTATTTTATGTGCATGTTGAATGTGTTTTGCGTGTATTTAAGTCTCGATTCATGTGCTTAAAGGTTAGAAATGCTAGGTTTTCTTAACTTGTAGCATACATTCTACTTTTCTCGTTTCTTTTTGGTTTTCGATCCATTTTTGTAAGAATTGGAAAGAGCATTCATATGGTTAAGGATCAAAGGCTAGAAACGAGAAAGAATCGAGCTTAATTAGGGTGAAACCTAGGGTTAAAAATGTGGAAATTGAATTTATGGAGTTATGTTTTCTTCAAGTTCGTTTATGATTTCCCCATTCTCTCGAGTCTCTTTGTGCCTTTTTTCAGGATAATAAAGATCTCATTTGGTTAATTTGATCATTCTATGTTGAAGAGGAGTTCGTTACGAGTCCGTAGCAAAAAGCGGTTTGGAAATCGGAGTTCGGACGAGAGAGAACGAGCGAAAATAAAAACACCGCGCAAAGAGAAGACGGAGTTGACCGGTCAAGGAGGAGGGCCGGCGGTCTGGCAGACCGCCGGCCAAGCTGCCAAACCGCCGGCTGGGACAGAGATTTCGGCGGTCTGGGCAGGCGGTCTGCCAAACCGCCGGCGACCTCCCAGACCGCCGGTTGGCCGCCTTTCTTCAACTTAAGGGGCGAGTTCGGCTCGCCCAAACTCGCCCTGGTTCATCCCGTTTCACCCCGATTCGACTCAAACTTTTAATGTATTTAATCTCAAAATTCACCTCATTTGTATATCTTTTGCATACTTTAATATTCTAGAACCCTAGAAACATTTCCCTCTTTCCTTTTTAGTATTTTGAAGATTGTTGGAGCTATATACTTGGTGGATTTGCAATTCAAGACCCTATTCTTCTTCCTCTTTAAATTATCTATCTTTTAAGCATGATTTCATTTGTTTTCTATGGTTTAATTCCTTTAATTATGTCTAGCTAAATTTCATTTGGTTCCAATATATGAAGATATGATCTAGATCACTAGATTTTTGGATTTTGTTGTTGGATTTACCTTCTAATTCATATGTCTTGTGGTTTGGTACTTAATTTTATTGCATGATTGATTGGCCATCATTGATTGCATACAAGGTGTTTGGTTAAATGCTTAGTAGGCTTTAATTCATAGCACTTAGCATAAAATCACAACATATTAGTAATTCTTGCTAATAGGAGCTTCTAGATATTAATTGAGCTATTTGGAGTTAATTTATGCATCTTGAGTCCTAGTCGGAGATAGATGTCATAGGTTAATCACTAATATTGGTTGCTTCGAGAGAAGAATTGATGTTTACTATATATATAACTCCCATATGAATTAGATTAAAATGGTTAATTCATGCAAATCCTAAAACCTAGGCCTCTAGGGATTATCGGATTATATTTGGAATCAAGCTTTCTACTATTGTTTGTTAACTTTTGTTATTAGTTGTTATCTAGTTTGTTACTTTTCTAATTACATTGCTTAATAGGATTAAGAAAACAAAACAAAAAAACACAAAAAAAAAAAAAAAAAAAAAAACATGTCATTTGTAAGCTTGAATAGTAGTTAGATAATTGGAATACTACTTGAATCTTAAACGACCTAGCATTCCTTGAGGATTCGACTCAATTATACTATAATTGATTATTATTGCATTCTCCCTCACCCCTTAAGTGAGGACGGATCAACTAGTTACTTTTGAGAGTAAAGTACAATACTACCCTTAATGAAATTAATTATCTCCTTCTTCTCCAAACTCACTCATCCACCACAACACACACTCAGCGCACAACACACACAACAACCATACTCACACATTCACGCCCAGAACACACTCTCTCTCTCTCTCACACACACACACACAACACACACCCTCACGCACAACACACACAGCACACACACAACTCTCTTCAGCACACACACATACACATTACATATACAAATTTTCTCATTTTTTTTGTCGTTTGCTCTTCAATACATGAATTGGAATTCGTCAATTTATGAAATCCGTTGAATCCACGAAAAAAATTCATGATTTGCTTTTTTTCTTCACTAATTCACGAATTACGAATTCAATTCGTGAATTCAGGCATTTTTTGTGAGCAATTCACGAATTCTTCGTGAATTCAGGCAATTTTTGTGAGCAAATTCACGAATTGAATTTAGGCATTTTTGTGAGTAACTCATGAATTAAACCAAAAATTCGTGAGTTCGGTAAAGGTCGGGGTATTATGGTAAGAGTGACTATTTTTTATCTTTTTTATCTAAGTGGCTATCATTTATCTTTACTATCTCAAAGTGGTTATTTTTGCCTATTTCCCTTTATTTATTATATATATGTAATAAAATTTATATTGTTATAGTTAAAAATAATTACATTGCAAATAATAAATAAATCCTCACATTTTTCTTGTGTTTCCAAACACAAACATAAAGAATTTGAATATTCATTTTTTTGGAATTACATTTATAGAAATCATATTTTCAGAAAACATTACTTTCCTGTCAACCAAATGAGCCCTATAATCAAAGTAATCACTAATTTTACTACTATATAATTCTACCAAAAATTATGTTGAAAAATTCGTAATTCTCAATTCTCAAGTGTTAACAGAACACCCTTTTAGTATTATCTCAAAATATATATGCTCAAAAAAGTATCTTAAAACTATCCAAGGCATTATTAGAAATAAAGTTTTGTTTGTTGTTAAAATTAGATATCCATGCAATACCTTTCGATAAAAATGAGACAGTATTCATTTAAATCACAACATTTGAATCTCTTTACAATTTCAAACTGATTTTTAAACCTTTGTAAAAAAAAAGTATAATTTTCTTTTAATTATCAAGTTAAATAAAGTTTATCTTCTTCTCATTTGAAAGAAAACGTAAAGTCTTATGTCGTTGATTTAGTTGAGGAAAGTTCGATTCGTGATTGAGAATTCGAAATTCTTTCAAAGTAATTAAATTTCAATATATTCAGGTATCCTTACGAGGCTATAATCTTTGATAATGGTGTAGGGTGTTTATTTTTAAGATTTTATAAATTCTAGAATATTGAATTTATGATTTATATGTGATTACTGATTATAAATTCTAACATTTCAATCAAACTATCCATTTCTCCTGGTTCGAGTCCTTATTCAAAAAATTGGTCATGATTTAGATGACATTCATCCCAATATATGGAGAATAGGTTACAATACAAAAGTAACAACATTTGCCACGACTAATTTTTTTTTTTTTTTTTTTTTATTTTTTTTTTTTTTAAAGACAAACACGACACATTCAAACAGGGGTGACTCGAACCCCCGACCTTTTGAATCGGAGGGAAAACGTCTTACCAACTGAGTTGCGCTTCGTTGTCATGACTAAAATAATATTACTTCTAATATTTTACTTCTTAAATTACAAATAAAGTACATGTACGAAAACATTATTTTTTATGCTGAAATTTTTAGTATTATACATTTAATCATTTAATATCATGAATAATTCATGAAATTGTCTCACTCAAATTTTTTAGCTGAACTCACCCTTGTCTCGTTTTTTTAATAATTTTTTAAAAATAATTTAATATAAAATTTAAAAATCATGTCACCAATGATTTAAACCCTAAGCTAATTCCAAAGTTGAATTACATGTCGAATTTCGTTGCACATTATTAAGCATAAGTTGAAGCATGTAATTAATATGCTAACGATCGTACCGCTTTTGTCAAAATCGAACAGTTTTCTTTTTTGTTGGGCGAAGTCAAATTGTCATTTGGCTGCTAAAGTACATGAATTTTTATTATTAAGTTGGTCATCGATAAGAATTTTAATTGTTTATAGAAAATAAGGTAAAAGTGTTATATTTGACTTTCCAAATTTCATACTACCTCCCTCCTCTTTATTAGTCCACATTTACTTTTTTGACTTCTCCGGCACACAGAATACGGGTTTTAAAATATAATTTTGAAGTTTTTTTTTTCTTTTAAGGGATAGTATAACACTCATAGTATCCCGTAAAAGAAAAAATACTTCAAAATTATATTTTAAAACTCGTATTAGTTTTCAGTAGAAATACGTACCGAAAAAGTCAAAAGTGTAAATGTGGACTAATAAAAGGGATGGAGGTAGTATAATTGTCACTTTTGTTTAAGCTTTTATAATAAGCTCCTTACAGTATTTAGATTTTTTTCCCTAAACTTATATGCAATATTAATTTGTTATGTCCTTAGACATTTTTAAAAATGATATACTGTAATTTTGAATTCATCAATCCTATTTTAGCTAATAAAATTGACATAAAATGATAAAAAAAAATATCTATAAATTCTAATTGAATGAGTGAACCCTAGAAAATAATTATAAAATTAATTAAATCTTCATAAATTAAAATGGTTGACTAAAAATGTATAAAACTAATGGAAATTAAAATTTGCTACACAATTGGAACACCAAAATGGGTAAAGAGGATATCAAGTGGTTTTTTTATTATGAAGTTTATGAATTTCTCTTTCGAAAACAAGCAGAGTTCTTGCCGCAAGAACCTTTCATTAGAATTAATTTTCAAAATAAAAGAATATTCGATCCGAATCCGTGGTTATGCAAGGCATGCTCCTTAGTCCTTACTATAATTTCCCAAAATTACCCCGCCTGCCACAAAATATATTACTCCGTATACTATAAAATTTTTTAACAGAATAAACCAAGGCCAGATTAGATCTGACAAAAATATTTTAAAAAAAAAAAAATCATTATTAAATGGAATGTTTGTAATAAATCGACTTTCTGTTTCAAATTTCACTTCTTTAACACGAAAGAACCCTTTTTCTACTGTTCCATCTCCTTTGTGTGAGCTGATTTCGATAGTAAAAGTCCTTATGCATATTATATAATTTTTAATATTTTCCTTATTTTGAGAATATACCTCGTTTGTTTAAAAAAGCGTTGAAATAGAAAAATAAGTAAAAAAGGGTTTGACGAATTTAATTGATTAATGAGTACACAATAAATAATTTTTTTTTTTAAAAAGAAAAAGAAAAAAAAGGCTCACCAACCGCAGAACAGAAGCCCAACAACAACCATAAAGCGGAAATAGGAAAGGTAGTTGGCCAAATTTGACCCGCTGCATCACTCCCATTCAACATTCATTTTTGTACTACTGCCTATTTCCTTTTTCTTTTCTTTTCTTTTCTTTTATTAATTAATATTTTCTTCTTCGTTTCCTTTAATTAATACTCCCCTTCTTCTCCCTGTAAATTTTGAAGATCCCTTTGTTTTGCAGCAGACCCCATTGCTTCCTAGTCAAAATTCAGTTGAGCAGAAAATCAAGGTTTGGGCTTCCTTTTTCTCACCCTATTTTATTTTCTTGTTGCTGATAAGTAAGTGAATTTCACGGATATTTTGCCTTTCGAGAGTTGATTCTTTGAACTTCATTGTTTTTAAAAATTATTTCTTTCTGTAGTTGCATATTGTAATTTGTTTCATTTTCTTGAATTCCTTCCTTATTGATCGTTTCACGTTTGTGGTGTAAAGTGATTGGGGCAGGATTAGATTGGATTAAGCTATCAAAGTTGTTGATTTTTCTTGGCTTTATTTGATGGGGTTGATTCGTGTGCTTTTAGTTTTAATTCTATCATGATTTTGAATGGAAAGATTACTGGTTAGTGTACTACTAGTATGAGATCTAATCGAATTAAATCCAAGTTTATTCTTGATTTGAATAATTTCCCGTTCTAATGAGATCTTAGATTTAAGTTGGTGAATTCTAGGTATGAAATTTCTCAATTGTGGAATCAAGATCCAATTAGTTATTTAAAATAGTTATTAATTATTTGGGAAAACTAAAAATAAAAAAATGTTTCCTAAGAACTGAAGAAGGGATTCCCCTCAATTTGGGGGATAGATCCCAACTCAAAGAATTAATTATGTTAGTGTTTTGTCTTTGATATGAGGTTTCTAATGGTTATATTTGGAGAAAAAGTTTGGATCTTTTCTTCTTTTGTTCAGTCCTCCCTTGATGCAAACCCTCATTCTGCATTTGAAGTTCTCGAGCATACTATTAGCTTCTGATCTATATTTAAGAATTGTTTTAGCAGATAGTATCGTATAATTTACTTGTTCTTTGTGCTGCGAGTTGATTGTTTCGATTTATGAGTACTAAATATAATTTTAATCAGGAGAAAAGATGGCTGAGCAATTTCCAAAACTGACGAGAATCGGCCTCGCTGGCCTTGCTGTTATGGGACAAAACTTGGCCCTCAACATAGCTGAGAAAGGCTTCCCGATTTCCGTTTACAATCGCACCACGTCTAAAGTGGACGAGACTATTGAAAGAGCTAAAGTCGAAGGAAATCTTCCAATGTTCGGCTTCCATGATCCCGAGTCCTTCGTCAACTCGATCCAAAAGCCTCGTGTCATTATCATGCTTGTCAAGGCTGGGGCCCCGGTTGATCAAACCATCAAAACTCTCTCTGCTTACATGGAGAAAGGCGACTGCATCATCGATGGTGGGAACGAGTGGTATGAGAATACTGAGAGGAGGGAGAAAGCCATGGCTGAATTGGGACTTCTCTACCTCGGAATGGGAGTTTCTGGTGGTGAAGAGGGTGCTCGGAACGGACCTTCTATGATGCCTGGAGGCTCAGTCGAAGCCTACAAATACATAGAAGACATTGTTCTTAAAGTTGCAGCTCAAGTTCCGGATAGTGGGCCCTGTGTCACCTACATTGGAAAAGGAGGCTCGGGCAACTTTGTGAAGATGATCCATAACGGGATCGAGTATGGTGATATGCAGCTGATTTCCGAAGCTTACGACGTGCTGAAATCAGTCGGAAAATTATCAAATGAGGAACTGAAGGATGTTTTCACAGACTGGAACAAAGGGGAGCTTCAGAGCTTCTTGATCGAAATCACTGCTGATATCTTTGGTATTAAAGATGACAAGGGTGACGGGTTTTTAGTCGATAAGGTATTGGACAAAACGGGGATGAAAGGAACCGGTAAATGGACTGTTCAACAAGCTGCAGAACTCTCCATTGCAGCTCCCACGATTGAAGCTTCTCTGGATTCAAGATTCATGAGTGGCCTCAAAGAAGAAAGAACCGAAGCTGCGAAAGTCTTCAACTTTGGTGACATCATAGGTGATCAAGAGGTCAATAAGGAGAAATTGATTCATGACGTGAGGCAAGCTCTATATGCCTCCAAGATCTGCAGCTACGCACAAGGTATGAATCTGATTCGTGCAAAGAGCATCGAGAAGGAATGGGACTTGAAACTGGGCGAGCTGGCAAGAATCTGGAAAGGTGGCTGCATCATTCGTGCGATTTTCTTGGATCGTATCAAGAAAGCCTACGATAGGAATGCTGATCTTGCTAACTTACTCGTGGACCCCGAGTTCGCCAAGGAAATCATGGAGAGGCAGTCTGCATGGAGGAGAGTCGTGAGCATCGCGATCAACTACGGGATCAGTACTCCGGGCATGAGCGCGAGTCTTGCTTACTTCGATACTTACAGGAGGGCAAGATTGCCTGCGAATTTGGTGCAAGCTCAAAGAGATTATTTCGGCGCTCACACTTACGAAAGGGTCGATATGCCCGGGAACTTCCATACCGAGTGGTTTAAGATCGCGAAGAAGAACAATAGCTAAGGTAAATCTGCTTTTGATTTTACTCCGAATAAAGTGTTGACGTAGCTCGTAAATGTCGTTTGGCATTTGATTCTTGAGCTCATATTACATTAAAGGTTTTGCTTCAACTTGTTTATTAAACACTCAAAAGTGATTTGTGGTTTCTAATTGTACTTTGTTATAGTGATCTTGGATTCTTGGGGGTTTTATTCATATTTTTCTCATATATTAAATTGCATTTTCCCTCCCTAGATTGCTTCATCTTGAAGAATGTGAATGATTGTGAAGTTTCTTTTTCATGGATTATTATAGTTTGTTGAACTCTGTATTGCTGTTTTTGTTTACAGATTTATTTTTTACAGATCAGAAGACAGAAGAGTTGTTTACATTGTTATTATTCTCTTGTTCCTCTGATCGATTTCGTGTTTCCTTATGAATGTCGAAACTGGCAACAAAACGAAACTCAGTCGATGATGCTTCTTTTCTAACCACTAACTAGATTGGAGGTTCGAGTCAACTTGAATTCTATTTGTTAAATTAAAAAAAAAAAAAAAAAAATGCTTTTGTAGAATATCGTGTTGTGATTGCTCTGCTCCTAATCAAAACTTTTTTTAACCATTTCAACTTTTGAAACATTTTTCTTTATTTATTATTCCATTGGTCCCTCGTATATGTGTGCATATTACCTATTTGGGACGTTCCCCATATATATGTGCATTCCACAAATAAAAAGATTATTTTACCAAAATTACTTATTCACCTCACTTTATTCTTACTTATTTTACTTTCTCCCTATTTTATCTTATTTTTTCATTTTACACCAATTTTATCTTAAATTGTGTGTCGTTTCTCTCTGCACATATATATGGGGACAGAGTGAGTATTTTTTTTTATTTTTTTTTATTTTTGGTAATATTATCAAAAATATCGCTTTTACCAAATACGGAGTATGACATGACTAGCCCACACCATTCACAAGATTAGTCCAACATCGAAAATGACTGAATACTACAGTATTAAAATAAAATAAGACCAGCCCATCACATACGAAAATATTTTTTGCTCTAAGAAATTTTTATTTAATTTTACTTAAAGCTAAATTTTTTTTTAAAAAAAGAAGAAAAGAATTACAGTTTAGTGTGCAAAACTAAAGAATAAGATAATCCAAGTGAGTCAGTGACTTAAACCAAAATAAAAATGCCAACGGCTATTCAATTTATTTTTTTTAGACTAGGATGTGACTAAGATTCCATGAATTTTCTTGGGGCTTATTTAATTTTATATCTTTTTCAGAAGTGACTGGCGTAAACAGGTAAGTGACTAACATTAGGTAAGTGATTATTCGTATCAATATATCTATTTAAATACGGAGTAAGTTCTAAAAGCACCCTGCCGAGCGAAACCGAGGCGATACCGCTGCCCACCCGATTTTGGCTAGCAACATTTCACAGGAGCGAAACATGACCGATACCCTCGTCAGCAAGGTTTTTTTTTTTAAATCGAATTTTAAAATACGAAAAAAATAAATAAATAATTTCAGCCAATTTGAACGTTGGCAGCCAACGGAAACAAAAAAATCATATAAATACGAACCTTCCATTCACACAATCCTCACACAATTCTACTCGTTTTCTCCATCTTTCCTCACAAATTTTCACAAAAAAAATGTCTTTATCATCAACCTCATCAAACTCTTCAAGCTCTTCCGACGACGTGTCAATGCTCTACCAACAACTGCAATAAGGGTACGAGTTTCTTCAAAATGTAGCCGAAGCACAAAAGAAGAAGAAGGAGGCCCAAGAGCCGAAGCGGAGACAGCGAGTTCAATTCAAACAATACATTGATCGAGATCAAGCAAGCGGTGCAGTATAATTGCTCAACGACTACTTTGCCGCGAATCCGATCTACAACGCGACCACATTTCGCCACTGATTTTGCATGTCGAGGCAGCTGTTCTTGTGAATCGTGCAAGTCTTAGAAACTCGCGACCCATATTTCCAGCAACAACAAGATGTTGTCGGAAAGGATGGTTTCACAATCATTTAGAAGTGCACTGCCGCTCTGCGTCAACTCGGATAAAGCGGTTCGACAGACAACTACAATGAGTACTTGCGCGTGGCGGAGTCAACTGGGATAGAAACGCTAAAATGTTTATGTGCGTCTATTGTTTATATACTTCGAGGTCAATACTTGAGGAAGCCTGCTCCTTCTGACTGTGCTCGATTGTTGGAGATGCACGAGCGTCGTCATGGATTCCCAGGGATGCTACGAAGCATCAATTGCATGCACTGGGCTTGGAGGCAATGCTCAAAGGCGTGGAAGGCTCAATTTACTCACGGAGATAAGGGTCACCCGATGATCATCCTTGAAGTAGTTGCCTCACACGACCTTTGAATTTGAGACGCTTTTCTTGGAGTGGCGGGCTCCAACAACGACATCAACGTCCTCCACCAATCCGATGTCAACGACGTTAGTGGAGAAAAACCAGTTTTTAGAGATCCACATTGCGGGTGCTATAAGTTCCCACTCTTGTCCTTTAGTGATCAAATTCTCAAACTTTTGTTTGGCTATTCAATTCACAAATAGTACAAGTTTGTAAATACCAATAGACCAAATACTTTAATGACCCAATTATAAGAATTTTTTTTAAAAAAAAATAGAAGAAGACGTTACCAATAAAGATGATAATGGATTTGGAACCGGTCGAAATTCCATTTTTAGAATCTAGATCACCAAAATTTTAAACGTTATAGATTTGGGCCGGTTCGGACCTTACTATATTTTTGAGTTGGATTCTAATTTATGAGATTTATTTTTGGTAGTTTTTCTCATTCATCTCAATACAAGTCCACTTTTGGCAAAATATTAACCTATTAATTAGGTCTAATCAAGCCCTAATTAAAAAATAAGAAAAAAACAAAAAAAAAAACCATATGCGGCTCAACACCCATCAATCCTACTTATAGATGTTTTTATTAAAAAAATATTTATTAATCATTTAATCACTAATATTTATCTCTAATCTTTCTCTTGTTCCGTGTCCAAAAAAATGTCTCAAGATAAACAGAGCGGAAGGAGTATTAATTTCTATATAAGAATGAGGCACACTCTAGTGCGGTACCTGCACGATGCGTCCCAAGCGGTCCCGACCCACATTCCAACAGACCCAAGCTTGGATCCGGCCCACAATCCAAGAAGCCCACAACCAAAAACGATACGGAGTATATCTAAAGGAAATTAGAAGGGACCCGCAAAATGAGGAGGGATGAGAACATACGACTTTATTACTCCATTTGTCCTCCATATATATGTGAGTTGATTTTTCCACGCATTTCAATGTGTCAAAAAATAGATTTTAAGATAATATTTGAGTCTCACTTGATATATCATTTTACTTAATATAGTGTATATATATTACTTCAAGTGAGACTTAAATTATATCTTTAACATTCATTTTTTGACACATTGAAATACATGCAAAAAGTCAACACACATATATGGGGGACGGAGGGAGTATTTCGTAAAAATAAAATAATTGTTATTATCGACATCAATTAATTTCTGGGCATGTTTGCCCTTTAAAATGAAATGAATAAAAATAACTTTTTTTGCTCATAATTGATTTCTAGAACCTATACTTTCATATTAATTTAGCCACTTTAATTATGTTTTATCATATTTTTTTTGTAAAAGTATCAATGTAATTAAGTTTTGAGATCAATGGCTATAGTTTTGGGTTTTCGTCCAATTTGGTGTTAACAACCCTGTTTACGTTTGCAAGATGATTCTACATTCTACATTCTCATAATTTTTCATTTTATGCACTTAATAGTGCTCATTTATGATCTGAGAGTCTTTATAGCGTATAATGAAGTGCACATGCTTTGAAAATATAATTATTTTATTATTTTAAGGGTGGAAATATTCTTTGAATTCAAGATTTCAAAATTTCCAAAGATTGACACTTTTGCTTATATACATTGTCACTTTTATTCATATAGATTGTCACTTTTATAAAAAATACGATAAAAGTAATTATCTTATCGCTTCAAGGGGGAATATGATTTGTTCACTCGTAAGGTGTCGCATAAATAGAGGTAGGAAAATTACGATAATTAAAAATTGACGATTTTCGAGAATTCAAAAGATTGACACTTTTGCTATCGGCACTTTTAAAAATTTACAATTTCAAGAATTCAAAAGAGTGACACTTTTGCTTATATAAATTAGCACTTTTGTTTGTATATATTAGCACTTTTAAGAAGAAAAAAAATGATAAAAAAAATAATTATTTTATCGCTTCAAGTGCGAGAATATACTTTGCTCACTCGTAAGGTGCTGCATAAATAGCCGTTGAAAAATTATGATAATTAAAACTTGACAATTTCAGGAATTCTAAAGATTAACATTTTAATTCATATAGATTGTCACCTTTATTTATATAGATTGATACTTTTATGAAAATACGATAAAAATATAATTAATTTACCACTTCAAGTATGAAAATAAGGTTTGCTCACTCATAAGGTGTCACATAAATAACTATTGGAAAATTATGATAATTAAAAATTGACAATTTTTGAAATTCGAAAAATTGACACTTTTGTTCATATAAATTGATACTTTTATTCATATAGATTAACATTTTTATGAAAAATATGATAAAAATAATTAATTAATTGCTTAGTGTGGGAATATGCTTTGCTCACTCGTAAAGTGTGTCACATAAACAGCCGTCGGGAAATTACGATAATTAAAAATAAAATTAACATTTGGGCCAGTTTATATTTCGGAAGCCCAACAATGAATAAGTGGGCCGGTGTACAACACGCATTTTATTGGTGGAAGTAGTTCTAATTTTTTTCTTTTGAGTATTTGGGTCTTTATTGCTGTGGGCCGCCTGGGTTAGGCCGCACTATGCAGCCCCGCACACAAGTTTTTGTCTATAAGAATATGAAAAATATGCCGACACTTGAACGATTTTTAGCAAGTAATTGATTGTAATTTTTCATGACATGTTGTGACATGTTGTGGATGATTGTATGTTTTTTATAGTTTAATTACTTTTTAATAATTGGAAAAATAATGATTATTATGATGTTAAAATTGATTTTCATTTCATTTTAATTTTATTTAGGGGCTAAAATTATCGATCCAGGTCTAGACTCGTAGACCTGTGGATCCAATAAATTTGAGCTTAGATCTCATTTTGGAACTCGACATATTTCCACCGGATCTGAACAAAATGAAAAAAATTCTGAATCTAAATTTGAACCTAATAAGATTGGGTCCAAATCCGACCTATTTTGCCATATTTAATTACCGATCCAATTTAATCGAAGATAAGCTAGCTAGGGAGCAACATGATAAATGTGAATAAATAAATTAAAAAAAAAAAAAAAACGCATGACTCTATCCATTATCACCCTTAATTATAAATGAGTGTACTAACATAATTGTGATGAAAGAGATTGTACTACCATCATTTACCAAGTACATATATATAAAATAAAAATATATAATAAAAAGGAATATGCGAAGGATATGTTGGCAAAAAAGAAATATTCAGGGTGTGTAGCACTGTTTATTTGGAGTGAGAGAATAAAATGGCTTTCATTTGTGAGTCGAATGATTCTCCTAAATAAAATAAAATAAATGAATATTATCAAAATCATCACTTTCCTACGGTTGCAGGCCGCGGCGTCCACTAAGATTTTTTTTTATAGCTATTAGCGAAGGCAATAATCATTAAATTCTTTTATTTTTTAAAAGATTATTCAAACCTAGTTACGTAAAATAGGGACGATGAAATGAAACCATTACTTCCGCATCTTAAAAGCAAAAAAAAAAAAGGACCTTTCTTCTTTTTTTTCTACTATTTTTTTTAGGTCTTTTTTTTTTTAGATTAGGCAACAAAAGAACGTAAATGAGCTAAGCCTAATAAGAAAAGAGAAAATAAACGATGTTGTGTTCACTTTAAAACTGAGAAATTTTGAAAAGGGAAAAATATATAATAAATTATTGCCTTTTTTTAAGAATATATATATCATACTATGAACTTTTTTTATTATTTATCATCAATTATTAAAGTATGATTACGCTTCGAGAAACCAAATGAACATATTTTTCTCTGCAATTTCTAAACAAAATAAAGAGAACAAAGGTATTCGAATTCTGATCTTTTGTTAAACAAAAATTTAAAGTAAAATCGTATGCATAGAGATGTTAAATGAGTCTCTTTCTTCTTATCATAAATATATAATGGGATTATATTATATACATCAATCATATTAGACGATGTAGAATTAGGGTTTTCTTTTGGCACAAATAATTTTATATTCCTTCTTAACGCGATTGTTAAAATTTAATGTTAAAATTGTTATAAAAAAATCAACCTAATATAACTTCCCGTGGCTCGTAAAAAAAAATAGTTCGAATCCCAGGAGCGGCTTTGTATATCGAGTTTTGTGAAATGAAGGACGTATATATCTTTCGAATAGAATTCAAACTGCTTTTTAAAACAAAATGTTATATTTAAGTTACAGTGCTACAAAATAAGTTTTGGTATCAACTTCTGGAGCAATTCTCAACTATCCATTGTGATATTAATGTCTCATGGCAGACGTCGTAATGATATATTTAAAAAATAATAATTATAAATGTGTACCTTAATTAGAAACAATTTTTTTAATCTTTTAAAAAAACTAAACTTTAAAAGAAAAATTTTTAATATGACACTATCACATTAATGATGGATACAAATTATATTAATTGTACCCACGTGGAGCATTTCTGTTGACTTTTGATATGGAATATTAACGCCTTTTTGTGTTAGTGTATAAACAATTTGCATTTACTACACTTAATTGTAGTGTTTCAAAGAAAACTTACATGTAGAGGAACCCGTAGTTTATTCAAAATTACAAATTAAAATATTTGTTAACTGCAATTAATTTATGTATCCGAAATATAAAATTTAAAATTATCAATATTTCTTAGCCAAGCTATATACACAATATTTGTACTTCAAATTTTGATAACAAAAACATACGGAGTATTTGATTTTTTGTGTTGTGGAGTGTTTTTGTATCCACGGTGGGCCATGCGCGGAGCTACCCTTTTAGCTCTCACCTCATTTTTCTTCAAATATTGCTAATCATGTAAATATTAACTTAATTCATGCATAAATTTTTTGGCCATGCCAAAAATTTTAAAAATAGAGGGCGCAAGAGAAAATTAGATTTTTGCCCTCCTAATCCTTGGGGGTCTAGCTTTGTCACTGCCGTAAACATATATATTTATTATATTTTAAAAATTAAGCTCTTCTATAAAAAAATTATTTTAGTTATATGTGCTCTAAATTCTTGAACACAAGAAGACAACACAACCCATTTTATCTACACCTCAATTTGTGCCATAAAAATTTCCAGGAAATCTTATTGCTTGCTCGAAAAATTACATTTCCGTTGCGTGTATAGTAGTACTTATGTTTTTAGTAATGTTCCTTTCTTTTTCTTTTTCTTTTTCTTTTTCTTTTTTTTTCTTTTTCTTTCTATTAGTCGATGGATATTGAAGATATGCGTGAACCTAAAATTTGACATGAAACATATAATTCTCATTATTCATGTGTGTAATAAATAACAATAATCACAGTCACAGGCGGCAACGAGGAAGATGGCTGACTTAATTTTTTCACATCTGAGGTGCCATTAATTATTAATTATAAATATTAAAATATAAGAGAGAGAGAGAGAGAGAGAGAGAGAGAGAGAGAGGCATGCAGGCATTAAAAGAGCACAAGTGTCTCCCATTATTCACAGTGTCTGAAAACAAATCAAATTAATAAAAAGAGAATTAAATGCATAAAAGCAGGCACCCACCCACCCTCTTTATCGAATAGAAAAAACAAAAGAAATTCTCTCAACTCATCATTAATTCTTTGCGTGCTCGAGCCGCCGCATCCCATGGTCTACATACGTTGCCCTACTTCAACTTAATTAATTTTAACTAAAGCAAAAAGATTTTTATATATCACCATTTAACTATTCCCATTATCGATGTTTTCCATAGCTTCTCTTCTACTAGTATAATCTAATTTATTTCAAGGAAAGTAATGATGAAGAAGGAATATATACCGTATTAAATTTAATCTGTTGACATAATTTGTTCATTATTCAATAGTATAAAGATTTTGTTTTTAGAATAACCCATTTCTTTAAAAAAAAATTATCAAGTAGGAGTACCATTTTATGTGTTTTTAGTATTCATTAGAATAACTTCAAATGATTAAATAAATCCCAATATAGCTAATTTTGGAAAACCTAAGGTGTGAAATAAATCATGAGAAATTAAATAATCAAACAAATTGTTAGTAGGCAAGAAAGAATTAAAAGGCCCTGTACATACTAGAGGCAGTGTTCTAAAAGAAGGCCGACTTGCCCGCCTAGAAGGCGTCTAGGGGCTAGAAGGTGCCGGACCGTCCCGATTAATGGCAAGACGGTTTTCTCTAGGCGGCGATGAATTAATCGGCATCTAAATAGGTGCTTAGATAGTACAGGCATGTCTAGGCAGTCCTAGGAGGGTTTATACGGGCTAGTCGGGGCTTGAAGGATTGTAAGATTAAATTATAAGTGAAAAATCATGGATTATACTTTAACTTATGGATATCATTATAAATATATGAAAATTTGACGTAGACTTTGATTTTAATACTAATCCGTCTAGGCCGTCTAGGCACCGCCTAGACTTCTGCCTAGGCCGCCTAGATGCTAATCGCCCTGACACCGCCTACTAGCGTTTAGCGACTTTAGAACACTGACTAGAGGACGAAAGAATTGGATTCATCACAATTTTAATGTGAAGTTTAGATAAGAATAAGGTACATAATAATAATATTATAAGAAGTGAAAAAAAGGGCTCAATTTCCATTAGAATGACATGCAACCCTCAAATTCCCATCTCATTTTTAGGATTGTTCTTGAGTAGATAATGGTCATGGATGCAATATATTTATTCTTTGATGATTCTACCTGAAAAAATAAAAATAAAAAAGCATAATTAATTGTGAGGTGAAGTTCAGTTTGATTGAATAAAAGGACTAAAGAGAAGATAAAATATAACTATATATCCGATCCCTTTCCACTTTGCTTTAATACTATTGCGTTAGAATCATATTCTAATCGCCGCGCGCAGAATATATATTATATATTGTAAAAATAAGTTTTTCGCAAAAAGTAAGAAAATGATATATTTTTATACACGATTGTAATGCACGTTCTATACAATTATAATGTGTCGAACTACCTCTGTCCCTTTCAAACTGAGTCACTTTTTTCAACAATTTTTTCAAGCATTTTCGAGCGTCTTGATGATGAGTTTTAAAATAATTTTTTAAAGAATTTTTTCATTTACGGGATACTAGAAGTGTTGTAGTATCCCGTAAATGAAAAAATTCTTTCAAAAGTTATTTTAAAACTCATTATCAAGACGCTCGAAAACGCTTAAAAAATTGCTGAAAAAAAGTGACTCAGTTTGAAAGGGACGGAGGGAGTATATCATAATGCATTGTCAATACTATTATAATGCATTTTTACTATAATTATAATGACCAGTTAATTTGGACCGTATATTATTTAATTAATGATCAACGGTCCAAATCATTTCAATAGTGCAGATTATTTTTTATTTTCTTACAAAAAAATATTTTTTATTTGATCTCTAATATAGTATATAAAGATGAAAATTGAATTATGATATTCGAAATTTAATCTTGTAAACCAAATCAATTATTTGTCCTCGTATTCTAACGACTCGACAAAGTAAGTAAAGTTTACCCCAAAAAAATTGCGATTCATCTCGTTTCAACTACAGTCGTAATCGTAGGGATTTGGATAATGGAATTATTAATGGTAATTTTATATTATATTAGTATTATATTTGTGACATTCGATTCTTATTAATTAATACGGAGTAACAAGAATAAATTCGGAGTCGTGTCAAAACAATTAGTGTTATAAATTATAATGACGCTTCGTGATTGGACATGTTAGGCTGATTACATAATCTTTTAAAATTGAGAGGTCATAAAAAAGATACAAATTCAATATTAATGCATCCAATCATATAATTATTAGAAATAATTAATCATTAATGACGTCATAATATAAGATCAACAACATTAATCAACCAGCGGAACCTTCCACTTTAATTTTCACAATTTAAGGTTTCAATCTTTTTATTTTATTTTATTTTTTATCACAATTTATAACTTTGCTATTTGGTATGCAGGGATTTAATATCAATAATTCGAAGAAATTACGTGATTTAGTTCACACCAAATACAGCTAGCATTCCACATTTTTCCTCAATGGTTTTCACTATCTTCTTTTCAAATTAACACCAGAAATATTTTAGAATAATTCAGTTTTTCATACTTAAATTCTCCTACTTTTAATTGGTTTGATCATATTTCGAAATTAAGTCCTGAAATTTAAATAAATTAAATTTAAATAATAATGTATAAATTGCTTCAGTAATATGTATGCAGAGATGCATGAACTGTAAAGGAAAAAAGGGGAATTAATTACTCAAAATTTCCTTGAGAAACACATAAATTTATGCTCAACTATCATTTTCCTTTCCCGAGGATTCCTGCAGAAAAAAGGGCAACACAAAAAAAAAAAAAAAAAAAAAGAAGACGAAGAAATCTAAACCAAAATTTTCCTAATTCCGTTGCAAAATTTGGCAAAATTCCGAAGAATCAGAGTTTGCAAACGCAGGTGTGAGGGGTGGAGAGGGAAGGGGGCATGGGAACGGCGAGATGTGTGGGGTTGTCGTCGCCGGCCATTATCACCACTATCTTCGGCGTGTCGTCGGAGACGGCGGAGGCGGCGGGTGGCGGCGCCGCCTTCTCCTCGTCGGGAGCGGAAGCCCTCTTCCGGAAGGAACAAGCGAGGATTACTAAGGCGGCGCTGATGAGTAGAATCATGAGGCCTAATCCGACGAAGAGGTAGGGCAGAGGAGAATTCCAATGCCAAAATGTTTGAGTAGTAGAAGAAGATGGCTCTGTTACTGCGGCTAGACTCCTCATCTCTCTCTAGATTTCTCTCACAGAAGCTACTAGTGTGGGTGAATTTATTTATTATTATTTTTTTTTTCTCTTGTGGAAAAAGATTAGTGGGTGTGGGTGTGAGGGGGGAGGGAGGAAGACGTGAAGTTATTTATAGATGTGGAAATGGAAAATACTGCTGTTTTGGAAAACATGTGAAAAGTGGGAATTGATAGTTTATTCGGAGCATGTCGTCATTATTTCTCTCAAGGCCCCGTTTGGTACTCCCTTTGTTTATTTCGACTTAGCCCATTTGTAGGAGTATATTTTATATTCCACTTTACATATTGACAAAGTAATAATATGCTACTCCCCATTTTATGGGCATCTCCTTTGGCACCTCTGCCGTTTTATCATTTTGATATTACTTTGATCGATTTTTTTTGATTATTTTATACTCTAATACTTTAGAAATTATAAAATTTAAGAAAAAATCAAAACTCAATTTATTATTTTTTATTTTTAACTTCAAAAAATGAGTAATAAAACAAATCGAATATTGATTTTTATTTATTTATAGATTTTATGATTTCTAAATTAATTTCTAAAGTACTAGAATATAAAACAATCCAAAAAAATCGAACAAAGTAATGTCAAAATGTTAAAATGACAAAGGTGCTCACAGAAGTGCACACGAATGAGGAAGTAGCATATCATTTCTTTTGAATATAAAAGGTCAAGTCGGAGTAAACGGAGGGAGTAGTTTTCATTAGAAAAAAAATTAAATTAGATTAGATAAAAATCATGAAAAATTATTTTGATAAGTTACTATTTATCCAAAATAATTTTATCACATGCCAAACTTATTTTATTAGAGAGATAAGAAGAAAATAATATTTTTTTACATCTCATAATGTGGTCTTTATTTCTTTTATCATATGTTCTCTAAAGTAAAAAAATTGGATTAAAATATGAAAAATATTATCACCTCAAACCCATTTAAAAAAAAATACTAGTATATAAATTGGGGTGAAAAGTGGATAAATTGCTGCCTAATTTTTTTTCCCTAATTAATGACCAGAAAAAAATGGTGAAAATTATTTTCTTCTTCTTTTCTCGATAAAAAAATAAAATAAAATAAAAAATCTTGCTAGTTAGTGGAAAACTTAATGCGTCAATGGCTACTTTCAATGCCCACTGTGAACAACTTAATGTGTCAATGGTTATTTTCGTAGATATCAATCACTGTTTATATATAGACAACTTAATGTGTCAATGATTTTTTTTTATATTGTATGATTAGTTTTTAATTACTAAAACTACTTTTATTTCCACCATTATAGAAAACAACTTAAAATATTACATATGGTTAGATGAAATTTCTCTTACTAAATTTCTAAAATCTTATTCTTCTTACCTCAAATAGCATCGCGCTAGTAGTAGTTCTTATATTGGGTACATAAAATCATTTTTATTAGACATATTAAGGTTGATAAATTTAAAGTTAAGATATATAATTATTAAAAAAATCAAGTTTTATTCATATAAATATTTATTATAATCTCTTATATCATACAGTATATTTTTATTCATAAATAATATAAATTTAATAAAAATTAAAATTTAGAATATCGAAATTGAAATAGAAGATCTCATCTAACATGATTTTTTTTATTTTTTTTATATATGAACTTAACATACACAAGACTCGATCGAACTGCCTATTCACCTCTCATTTACAGTTTTCCAAAGCTTGGATGTCTATGAAAGAAAGATATTCTCCACCTTTGATAAATCTAAATTCCATGGATGTATGTGATCTATTAATTTAACAAAATTAGAATTTTAATCATTCTTTAAGATCGATACAACATCTATTGGCCGGTGTATGACAAAACTTAATATCGTTCCTATTACATATTACTATCATATGGAGTTAAAGCTAACAATGATTTTGTAATAAAATAGGTCATTATATAAATGTGGATACACAAATAAATTCATGTGCTAAATTACCCTCAATTAATTGTGAATTAAAAATATGTCTAAATTACCCTCAATTAATGATCTTTATCTCTTAATGCATGAGGAGAATTTAATAAATCATAAGGAATAAACAGAATTTAATAGGGACATTTTTGGAACAATCTCATAGAACATCATTTAAAAACTAAACAATGCAAAATGTCAAAACATCAATTAATAAAAAAGAAAAGAAAAGGAAGGAGTATGGTATAAAATACTATCAAGGTAGAAAAATGTCAACAATTGAGCCTTCCTAGTAACTTTGACATGGCCCTCCCACTACCATAAATAATTTTATTCAAACCCCATTTGATTTAAATATTAATAGCGCACTTATTTAATTTCCGGCCACCACACTATTTTCACTTTTGCAAAATTGCCTCCCGAAATCATTATTTTTCCTCAACTTTTCTTGATTTAAATTCACCTTTTTCATAATATACAGAATACCATTATATCACAATTTGAATATATTACAAAGAATTTTGAATCGAAATTAAATCCATTGTACGACAAAATCTTTTTATAGTTAATGATGGGATTGATTATTGATAATAATTGTGTGTGATAAGATAATAATGTAATTTAATAAAATTTCGTACGATCGTATGAAAATTACTCCATAATTTATTGATGGAACTTGACATCATCGATGCAATAAATCGATCGGTATGTGGCCTTTCACACCCGAAATTACATTTTACCCAATTAAGTAAAATAGTAAATGGATTGTTACCTGGAAATCCAAAAACATTCGCAAAACATATAATCATGCTATATCACACTAAGATCAGACCCGGTCCTGACATTTTAGGGGCCCTAGGCGAAAAAATAAATTGAGCCCTATAAATTAAAAAAAAATTAAATTGTAAATATTGAACATTTGAAGAATTGCATCTCTTACAAGTTACCATCCTTTTCCCATATATATATATAGAGAGAGAGTGATGCATGTGAGAACCATTTAATTTGTGAGAACTAGGAACTGATCCGATTAATCCATTTTTGTAAATCTAACGGTTGTGATTCAATGAGTAAAATTAGGGGTAACCGTTGCTTTAATGGGCAATGGGGTTATTTTTGCCAATTTCTTTTAAATTACACCCGGCACATCCCTATAAGTTAGGGATTTATTTATGTTCATTTTTGTGTATCCATGTATGCTTATTTTATGAAAGATTTGTTAACTCTTTTCTTTCATATTTTTTTTCCCGTAAAATGAATCAATTATTTTATTAGTGCTCAAATTTTGTCGACATAGAAACGCCTATAATTTATTAAAAAGCTTGAAATGATTCATAACGAAGCATGTTGTAATGCAAAAAAAAAAAAAAAAAAAAAAAAAAAAAATCTTAAGAAAAGAAAAAACAATAATCAACACAAAAAAAAACATGAAATTGATATTAAAGAAGCATGAAATTGAAACTACAAAATCATTAAAGCAACAGTAAAAAGCACGAAATAAAATGAAAATAATTATGAAATAAACACTAAAAAAGTATGAAATCAATACTATAGAAGTATGAAATTGAGACTAAAAAGGCATGAAATCCACAATTTAAAAAAAAGAAAAAAGAAAAAAAAAACATGAAATCAAAACTAAAAAAGCATGGGAAAAAATTAAAATAAACATGGAATCATCAACACTAAAGAAAGTATGAAATCAATATTAAAGAAGCATGAAATCGAAACTAAAAAAGCGTGAGATCAACACTAGAAAAAACATGGAAACAAAATTAAAAGAAACATGAAATTAATAATAAAAAGCATAATTTTAATTTATATCTAAATAAGCATCAATTAATAACTATTTAAGCATTAAACAAATAATATGTGAGCATTAATTCAATAATTAGTGGTGCACACATAATATAAGAAGATACTTCTATGCACTATGGAGTAAATTAAAGCAGTTTCGTGAAATATTATATAAGCATCAACTACAACTAAATCGGATGCATATTGCATTGCCGAATTACTAGGGATTAGTTGGAATAAAATGGCTAAACTGCCCTATGAATCATAACGATAATAAAAAACATCAGTTTATAGAATATTTGAGATCAAATCTATACCACACGATTTGCAAAAATCAAGGATTCAATGATGTAGATTGTAGATGGGTTCCTAATTATCACAAAGAGATTGTCTCCCACATGAACATATATATATATATATATATATATATATATATATATATAGTGTTTTGATATGCTGCGCGACAATTAATGGGCGACTCGTGAGCGCCACCCTTCTTTCGCAACAACTTCGCTCATTTTAATTATTCTTCCTTTTCTTATTCGTTTCTTTTCTCATTTTGCACACATATGTTTATTTTACTTTTTGTTTCTTTCACTTTTTACATTTTGTCTCTAGTAGTGGTTTTCTTTATAGTATATTTAATCAATTAATTATAATTATGATTTATGAGTGATATTTATTAATTTTAATTAGAGTTAGTTTATAATATCTCAATTAGGGGTTATAAATTTTAAATTAATTTAAATTAGGGTCCAATTAGGGTTTATAATTTATCAGTTAGGGTTTAATACTTAAATTCTCAATTAAGATCTAGTTGAATCAGAAACGTTCCCCTACCCACCGTGTGTACAATTAATATGCCCACGTCGGTAATTTTTTCCATTTAGGGTTGAGTTTTTTTAGTAGGGTTTAGTTTTTTTATAGGGTATATATTTAAATTAGTTTATTTATTTATAATAATGTCACGTCATCCGTTGGCACATTAAGTATGCCCACAATGAACATCGGAGTATTACTCCTAATTGAATACTAATTACTTTAGTTTGTAATTTTTTTTTAAGAAATCGAGTATAAACATAGAGACATAGTATAAATAAAATTAATTTATAACATGCAAAATTTGAATTAGCATATTAAGTAGAGTAATCATGATGATTCTCCACTCAAATAAGAAAATAAACACATGTGAACAAAATGGATAAAAGGAAGAAAAATAAAAAATGAGCGAATTTGTTGCGTAAAGAACAGAAAGAAGACGCGCGCTCACGAGTCGCCCTTAATAGTCGCTCAGCATATCAGTATTAATATATATATATATATGTGTGTATGAGATCAATTTTATTCGTGAGAACGTGATGACCACGCTTCTTAGTTATGATGTTATACTTTTTTATTTATGCAATCATGCTTTTTGCAAATAATACCTTAATATTTTTATTTATATATGTTTCCATGTATTTTTTATTATTGTAATACGTAATAATCACGATTCGTAAAAAGCTTAATTTTATATATAAAAAGCATTATTTACAAAAAAAAGCATGATTGCATAAATAAAAAAGCATGGAAGCATAATTAAATAAGCATGGTTCTCATGTTCTCAGGTTCTCATATATATATATATATATATATATATATATATTGTTTTTGCTATCTCCATATTAAAATGAATATGAAAATTGATAATTATGAATTGAAAACATAGTATAAAATTTATATTCTTAAATGCCCAAAAGTTGTAGAGAACTAGAAATATAAAACATTATAAGATAAAAGAATACTAAGAACTAGTATTGTGCACCCGCGTTGCTGGGGTTATTCTTTAATTTTTTTTTAATTTTTTTTTTGTATGATAACTATATTTATTTAGATATTACATTAAAAGTGGTCAAGATTGAGGAAATTAATAAACAAAAACACAAAAAACAAAAACAAATGGAACTTCCTTATATGTATATTATACATTTACATTTCTATTATACAAAACATATATTAGAATTCTTTGATAGTACTAATTAAAGGCTATAAAAGTTTCTCTAAGAAAATTACTCTTGCATATGTACAAATAGATCATTATTGCTTCTCATTAAATCATAAATTATTTTTAAAAAAGTAAGCATGCATTTAAAAAGGTTGCCTAACATGTAAAAAAAATGATCGAAAATTTAATGCATGTTATAATATACTGAGTGAACGTAAAAGAAGAATAATTGTACATTTGAAAGATTTTAAACATTGAGCATATAGATAAACTTATGGGTCCTAGACTCCTAGTTGGATTTTACTACAAATTATAAGCATATTATATACGGAGTATGTTAAAACCAACCACTATATTTATAGAGTAATCAAATTCAAAAACAATTATCGAGTTTTTTTAGGGGAACCATTATCTACTTATTGAAAGTAAATAAAACTGGAAAAGAACATATAAAAGAGATCAGACATTAATCTTGACGAAACCAAATACGTACGATACGATAAATCCACTCTGACACATCCTGTTTTTTCATTCCTACCAGAAACATACCTCAGTTTTCTGAATGATACATATTTTGTGTCACGCTTAACTATTTGCTACAAAAGGTACAACAAAATTTAAATGAATGCAAAACTATACGGAAGTACTGTATGTATAGACTTTTCAAATTCTAAAATTGAGCGTTTATGGGAAAAATGAAAGACCATGCCCTTATACTCATACTAGCCATAAATGACTAATTTAATGATATTAGTAACTTTATAATATGAAAAATTGTATTGAATAAGAAATTGAACATGTACACTCTTCTAAAACTAAAATAAATTCTGAACATACACGTCAAAATAGGTGTGCTAAGCATAGGGAAGGTAAACATACATGTTATGTAGATTTGAAGCTGGAAAACAAAACCATCTTAATTTATTACTCCCTCTCATTCAAAATAGATGTCATTTTGGATGCAGGACACACATATTAATAGAATATTTTTTTGCCTAAATTAACTTTAATTAATGAGTGTTATTTTTGTTGGGAGTTGTTGGTCCCGAAAGGCGCTTACACACGTAGGGGGGGGGGGGTGAATACGTGTGTAGAGAAGTGTTTAACTTCTCTTGCAATTTTCAGCCTTTTAGACGAGTAGACGCTTTGAAGCTAAGTGAAGCGTTCAAAGCCTCTCGCTCGTGTGATATGGTGCGGAATGTGGTGAGTTTTTAAACTTATCTTGCAAATTAAAACCTTATTAATATTAAAAAGGTGAGTGTGTGTATGCGAATAATCAAAGCAATAAATAACTTAAAATAAAGAGACGATCAATTTATAGTGGTTCGGAGCACCTCTCCTACGTCCACTTTATCCACGATGGGATGAATACCTTCACTCAGTACTCCTTGTTTTATACTTCCAAGAGGAAGTGATTCAAGGCAAATAACAAACTTGCACTTGAATCCTCAGAGATTTTACTGGCTCTCGAGAAACCTTACAACAACACACTCTTTCACAAAAGCTCGATAACCTTACAACTCAATCTATTCACTCTAGACTTGGGTTTGGGGTTTTGGTTTTTTGTAAGTATGAGAATCCTTTACAATGAATTCACAAGTAAGGGATAAGGATTCTCAAGAGTCTAGGCTATGGATATAAGAGATTGAACCTAGAAAGTGAGGTAGTTGCAATACTTAAGAAACAAGTTCTTAAGGACACACTAAAGTGAAGCGCTTTGGAAGAACTAAGTACTAGAAAGAAATTTGCTTGAGTTCTTGCAAATGTGAATGCTTGAATCGTTTGTACGTGCGTTAGTTTTAGTGTGTGTGCAACTCCTTCTATTTATAGTAAGGAACCCTACTTCCCGTTGAGAAAGAAGAGGTTGCGTGTTCCTTAATTTTCGGATAATTCAGCATGTCAGTCTCTTTTCAGCTTTGACAGAACTAGGAAGGGATGTCCGCCTCTCCTAGAGGTATGGCGACTTTCACCTGCTTTGACTTTTCAAACTGTAGCCTCATCCGTTGTGCAATGGCGTGTTGACACGTAAGAACTGAATCTGCTTTGTCAGAAATTCAAACTTGAATTCTGGGTCAAACTTATCATCTGCACTGATTGACGCTTTTAAGTACAACTCCTTCTCAGAGACGCTTTGGGTGGACTGACTTAAGAGCGCTTTGCTTCCACTGATCGGAAGCTCGCTCTTAGCGTCTTTATCTGAAGCGTCTTCAAGATGCTTTGTCAAAGCTTCACTGCTGACGCTTTCACTGCTGGAGCTGCTTCGCTTCTTTTCGCTTCGCGAACTCTGACTGCTTCAACTTTGGCGCTTCTAGACTACAAGAAGCTTCCTAACATGTAAGCTTATCTAAGAGAAACTTGTCTAGTTTATCAAATATAATAAGGGAAATATTCTAAGAAGGGTTTTGGAATTGAATCAAAACAAATTGTATATTTAACTTGATTCAAGTTCTCCCTTAACATTATATCTCAACAGGAGTCTCAATTGTTAATCTCTACCAATCAATTTGGAGCCAAATGGTAATTTAATAAGGGTAATTTTGGCTATTTTATTCAAAATGACATCTATATTGTAAATATACAAAACACCCAAAATGACATCTATTTTGAATGTGAGGGAGTATATTAACATAGATTGGAAATTTAAATTAACATAAAAAAAAAGGTGTTGATATTGAAGTGACTTTAATAATTTGAAAATGCATTAACTTTTTTTTTTAGAAATGAATCAGACCTTGACGATGTTTAATTCGGAGTAACTAATTGGAAATTAATCAAACTCTATTAACTAATTAGTATATTAATTATATTAATTAATTGAAAATCTTAAGGTTTTAGGCAGGAAAGTAAAAGTAGAAACTATTCTACTTTCTTATATTAATATAGATTCCAACATAGATTGATTGGAATTTTTTTATGAATTATTTAGTTATTTAAATAATGTAAACATAAGAAGAAAAATACATTAATAACTAATGACCACTTCCTAAAATACACAAAACCCTAGAAAGAAAATATTATGAGAGAGGGGAAATAGGCGTAAGGGAAGAGAGAGACTCATGGGCCCTTACTAATATATTAAACATATTAATTTTTGGAGGCCCCAATCCGGCCTTGGCCCTAGGCGGCCGCACTCCTCGCCTAGGCCCAGGACCGGGCCTGACTAAGATGATCTAGTATATGTAATCATCACCCTCATAACAAGCAGTTGACACACTACAAATAAAATTACTTTTATATATATAGGGATTGATTCTGGTGAAAAATATTGTTAATGTGGAAATTGAAAATGTAGGTCCCAAAAAGAGTATAATTGGTGTATGGGGAGAGGGAAATACACCAATCTCCAACAGTTTTTTGCGAATATAGCTTTGAATAAACAACAGGCTCAGTGAAAAGGAGCAAGCTCAGAGTTTCAGATCGATCTCCTTCAATTTCAGCAGACCAGCTGCTGATGAGGAAGGGGAGCGAGCTGGATGGGAAGTTGGTGGTTTTGTTGAAGTACTCTTTTAAATGAAAATCCTTTTTATGAAAGCAGTAAGATGAATATATGATGCAAGATGGTTAGTAATAGTAGGATTAAATCAACTGGAAAGATAAATAGAAAGAGAGCGAGACAGTTGATTTTATCGTGGTTCGAAAAAATCCTCCTACGTCCACGTCAAGTTCCGTCGAACTTGAGAATCCCTTTAACCTTTGGATCTTACTCCTCTCTTATTTTTACTGGCTGAGGACCAGTCCTAGATTTTGACTAACTCGTCGAAATCTAAGCACGACTTACGGGGTGCGTGAGCCTTACATCCTCTCTTATTTATACTGGCTGAGGACCAGTTCTTACTTCTACTCTGATTACAACCGAACTTTACAAACTTAACCTAATCTAACTTGCAGAGCTTATCACCTCATCCTCTTGATCTTCTAATCTCTCATGTTCTTGGAGCTTTAGGTGCTCTCTTGATCATCTCTTATCTTCTCACACGATTGTTGAGAAGTCTGGAAGTATTTATAGGCTCTCTTGAGATAGAGCCATTGGAGTTGTAGTGGTGTCAGAACTAGCCGTTGAATCTGACACCCTTCCAGCTGCTTGGAGTGCACCCAGCTGGCTCCTGAGAAAACTATATTAGCTCGTTAAACCAGGTTGTCAATAAGCAGCGAGGTCATGAGTGAGAGTCATCCAGTTTGTTGAGTCTTCCTTGTAGATCAACTGGTCTCCTTTGATCGTCTTGAACGGGATGTTAGGACAATCTTCTCTTGGATAAGTCTGCTTCCTAGATGAGCTTGCTTTTCTGAACAACTTGATCTTATCTAGCTCTACTCTATCAAGAGTTAATCTTTCTAAGTGTTGTTTCTAATAACATCATCAAAATAGTTAGCTGGTATTCCCAATAAAAAACTTTTAATATCCATAAATTAAGAATATTTGTACAATCCAGATTACGACATGTGGAAAAAAAAATCAATTTATATATGCATTTTGCATTTTTTCTAATCCTAATAAGGCTAATACTGTCCACATTTTTTCCTAGTCGAAAGCGATCCCTTAATCTAAGCCTATTTTTATGGGATCTATATCCCACTTATATGGAATCCTTCTAAACTATTGAATCAAAATATAAATCTATACAAAAATATTGCGTCATTCAATTTTAAAGTAAAATTTGTAGTTTTCTTATTGTTTAATTTTTTTTCCTAAAAAATTTCATTACCATGATGCATTTATCTTTAAATATGTTGTATTTATGCACACTTTGTAGTGCATTAGAAAAATTAATTAAATTTATGCATTAATACTAATATATAGGAGTGCTATATTTCACAATCCGGGCATCATATTTTGTATATCAGCGTGCATATCTTATTAACATATATTGCATTAGCTTTATATTTTTATGCATACAAGTTTAAATAAAAAAAAAGTGGGTATTATATTAATATATTATGATGCATATATAATATACATGTGATGCATTTTTATTTATCACAGTGCATACACTATAAGTGTTTTATATGGTCAAGATCATGTCATGTAAAGACGAGTTTCATTTTTATTGATAACAATCATGATGCCTTTTGCTTACAATCATGATGCATATCAAATCTAAAAAGTTTGCATATATATTATTATGAAAAAATGAGATGTTAATGCATTTAATTCACAAAAATGATGCATTTCATTAATACAACAAATAGTTCGTATAAATTTAAATCATAATGCATTTTATTTTCAATAATAATGCACCTTATATAATAAATTAAAACATATTGCATTTGTTATGCATATTTTATTTTAAGTTAATGCATAATGATTGTTCGAAATATGCATAATGAATATGCAAATAATGCATTTTTTTAATAAAATAATGCATTTTGGTTACAATCATAATGCATTCCGCGTATTAATAAATAGAAAGCATGCTTATATATTTATTATAAAAAAATTAGGTAATGTATTTATTATAATGATACATTTTATGAAATTAAACTTAAAATGATAATGCATTTTATTTACAATTACAATGCATGAATCCTCAATTTTAGATAATAATTTATATATAAGCATGTCTTGTAAAAATTGTTATACAATATGCATTATGGTTGTAGATAAATTGCTTTTTTTTGTAATAAAGAAATGCATTATTTGCATATTTATTTTGCATATTTTGAACAAACATTATGCATTCACTAAAACAAAATTATGCATAACAAATGACAAACATTATGACACGAATGTGAGGTTTAGTTGCCCTACTAGCAAGGATTTAGTTTTCATTACTAAGGTTGAATTCGTTTTTTTGGCTAGGGTTTAAAAACTAAATCCTAGTCGGAAAAATTAAACCCTAATTGAAAATCTAAACCCTAAACCTAGTCTTAAAAACTAAACCCTACGCTAAACCCTAGTAGGATAACTAAATCTTAGGCGGTGAAAACTAAACCCTTATCGGGAATCTAAAACCTAGCCGAAGAAACTAATTAAACCCGGCCTAGTCAGGAAAAGTAAATCATAACTAGTGCGAAATCACGCATGTCATATTGCATTTTTGTGTCATTTGGTATGAATATTTTGAACAATCATTATGCATACACTTGAACACTAAAGTATGTTTCCTAATAACAATTGTACATATTTAATATATATATAGAGAGATGATATGCTACTCACCTCCCGGTGGGCACCTTCGTAGGCACCTCGTCGTTTTATCACGTTTGCATTGCTTTTTTTAATTTTTATTTTTATTCTATATTCTAGTATCTTAGAAATTAATTTACAAATCATAAAATCTAAAAAATCAATGTTCAATTTATTTTTTTTTATTTTTAACTTCAAAAAATGAGTAATAAAATAAATCGAGCTTCGATTTTTATGTATTTTTTAGATTTTATGATTTATAAATTTCTAAGATACTAGAATATAGAATAAAATAAAAATTAAAAAAAGCAATGCAAACGTGATAAAACGACGAGGTGCCCACGAAGGTGCCCACCGGGAGGTGAGTAGCATATCATCTCTCTCTCTCTCTCTCTATATATATATATATATATATTATATATTTGTAATCAATTATGGTTCATTAATCTCAATGTGTAGAGATTACTAATCCTCAATTTTTTTTAATAATAATGCATTTTTTGATGCATCGTTATGCATATTTTGAACAATCACTATACATTTACTTGAATAAGCAAATACACATTGTAATGCATTTCTGTTAGATTGTGATGCATTTTGTCATATATCATTATGCATTATTGATGGTATAAATATTTTTAATATTATCTTCAATTATAGTTACATGTTTCCTCTAATTATCACATTTAATACAAAATATTGAGATGTAAATTCTATAATTGATTACTATGATAATAAACGTTAAGAAAATATAAGCATATTTTTTATTGATGCATATCCCAAAAATATATATATATATAATAGCAAAATAAAGGTCGATCAACCACGATTTTTCTTGATTATTTTATTAAATTCTTATAATTTTGGCTAATTATTCAATATATTAATATGATTAATATATATGTCTTCATAGAATTTCAATTTGAATAGAAGTCTCATAATTTAAATTATTTATATATACTCAATTATTTATACTCAATCATTTGTTACTATTATTATTATTATTATTATTATTATTATATATGGTATATGTGTGTTTATACGCAAAAAATGTAATATATATGGTATATGGTATATGTGTATTTATACTCAATTTTAGTTTTGGAATATAATTTACACAAAAAATACACAATTTTTGTTTTGGAGGATAAAAATACCCTTCCCTCTCCCCTAGGGCTGGTAAAGTAGCAGCTCAGCCCGAACCGACCCGGCCCGGCCCAGCCCACTCTGTCCGAGCCCGCCCGGCCCAACCCGCATGGTAAACAGTACTAAAAGAACATAAACATACTGCGTAATACAGTTACAATTTGATATTATTCATTTACCACTTACCAGTAAACAGTACTAAAAGAACATAAACATACTGCGTAATGCAGTTACAAATTGACATTATTCGTTTACCACTTACCGGGTAAATAGTACTAAATGAACATAAACGTACTTCATAATTGCACATTTCAAAAGATTAAAAAAAATAGATTAAATTTTTCGGGCTGTGCCAGTGTGGGTCTGGCCGGCGCAAGTCGGGTCGGGTCGGGCCGGGCTGCTACTTTACCAACCCTAGGAGAGAGGGAAGGGTAAGAGAGTGGCCATGTGCTCAAAAGTAAGGGCATTTTAGTCTCATATTCAAAAAATTGGGTAGTTTTTGTGTTTTTTATGTTATATATCTAAAATTGATTTTACAATGTCTCAATGGGTTTTTTTTTTGCCTCTATTTTTTATTTCCTTCCTTTATAGATAAAATAATACTATTGTGGGAGTAAATATACACATAGTATTAATTTATTTTAGAAATATTTAAATTTTTGAAAAGTTTAATTTTATGATTTTGTCTTATTAATAAATTAATTTTTGTTTATCTCAAATCGATTTTGAGAGAGACAACTTCATCAATAGGAAAACTCAAACATGATGGAATCATCTTAAAATAAAATTTTACTAAGTTTATATACATGAAGAGAAGATGACTTCATTCACAGGAAAAGTTATATGTCATGGAGTAATCCTTAATCAACATTTAAAAGAGTTAATAGACGACTTGAATTGAAAACAAGAAACCATATCCGAGAAATGTCAACTTTCCTTAACGATCATCTAATTGACTGGTGGCTTGACATTCTATCAATCAATATCTATATCAAACGACGGGCAGCTTTACGTTAAAATGAATATAACCACGCGAAAAAATCATATCTCTAATTGAGTTTTTTTTGTTTTTTCCCCGAATCACATCTCTCCTAATCTATTTTTCTATGACAATAATCAATGGGTTGATTGACTTCAAAGTGAGTAAAACTAACTGAGTAATGCTAGACCACATTTATCTTCAAATTCATTTTGATGCTTTTTTTTTTTTAGAATGGATCATAACTAGCCTATCTATAATCTTAAAATAAAAAAATTATATTCGTCAGGACATTTAAATTCATTACAACTTTAAAAAAAATTAGGTTCTACTTCTTTGCAATTAAATTAAACTACTCGAGAAATTACATATTTTTCTGACCTAATTTTTTTGTCAATGTAAACGAGTGACTTCAGAAATATTATCTATCTTGAACTATTCTTGTATTTTTCTATTTTTATAGTTTTGTATTTCGATTGTTTGGACTTATAACTTTTTCAATTGATTTATAGGTATTTTATGCAAGTTAATCATATTGGTTTTTTTAGAGAATCGATAGGATAACCCATGCATTAAAGAGTTAAAAAAAATAAATAACTTGACATTCAAAATGAGCAGCTACCTAAGAAATGTTACACCTAATTGACATATTTATTTAATAATTCTAGGAATGTTACACCTCTTTATCCGAATTTTGAATTACATAGAACAATGAATGACTTGATATTAAAAAATATATATATAGCTACATGAGAAAATAAAATGCCATCTAAAATTAATATGAATCGTTAATCGTGACCATCAGATTGACTAAATCAAAGGCTGAAAAAAGTTTTTAGGTTTCACCAATTAATTAATTTTCACCTGATCTATCCCCCTATATATATATACTAGAATTGTACACCCGCGATGCAGGGGTTTGGTCTATAAATAACATGATAAATATCTAATGCTTACTTTTTATTTTAATTAATAATTTATACTTTATTTCATAAAATGACGAAAGAAAAAATTATTTATATATATATGTATACTCTCGTATGTTGTGTTATATTTGTTTATATATATATATATATATATATATATGTAAATTTATAGCTCATTTTCAGAGATTGTTTAATTCAACATTTAAATATGGATCAACTTCATAATTATAATTTTATAAGACTCCTGGCATAATTAATTGAGTTATCTAAGTTTACTATCAATTGTTGTATTATTTGTGTGTGTAAAAATGAAAAATGAACATGCATATACTAATATATTTTCAATTTTCATAGCAACGAACAAAATATAAAATATTACATTAAATTGGAGATGTTTAGACAGTAAAATTGAGATTCACTGCTTAGTTTTAGTATTTAAATCGATTGTTCAAAATTACATTTAAAAGAAACAAATGAGAAGAAATTAGTTGGTCAAATTAATATTTATACTTGAAATTTAATTAATGTGTTGAACTTTACTGAATAAAAATTTGTTTTCATAGGAATAAATACATTAATTATGGAATTGTATAGAAAATAACATAATATTATATTTTAAAATATGTATAACTTAGTTAATTATAAAAATTAAATGAGGCTCAAATATCAAAAATATTGGAGAGAAACTATCTTACTTACTTAGTATATATTAATATAGATGAATGGCTTAAATTATTATATTAATTAACTGAATTAAATTAATTATTGTTGAAGAGAGTTTAGGCGGGAAAATAACTTAGAAACTATCTTACTTTCTTTTATTTATACATATATATATATATATATATATATATATATATATATATATATATGCATAGTATAAGTTTTGCAATAGTATAATTATTTTAACTATTCAACTTTTAACAAAAATTGAATAACGATAAGTTTTAAATTCACACACACACACACACACACACACACACACATATATATATATATATATATATATATATATATATTGCCAACATTAGAATCCAATTCATCAAGTATAAATAATGTAAAAATTAATTTGCCTATATAAAATTTGTTAAAAAAATAGTTGCCTACATTAATTTAATATTTTGCCTACATACTTGGTGCACTACACTTAAGTGCACCATAGAACTTACCAGAGGGACCCATAATTATTCTACCTTAATACTTTAACATATTACTTTATTAATATATCATCACAACGCATTAAACTCCGCGCCAAAATTTTGGTATCCAAAAAGTGTGTGTGTGTGTGAAATAGATCTCGCGAGAATTATCTTATTTATATGTGCATTCATATTTTTTATAGATGCAATTTTGATTTTTACGAATCATGCTTATTATGTAATGTTACATTAATTATACATGCTTTCAATCCCGATAACAATTAATTTAGAAAAAAAAATCAATGGTTCAGATTGATTTCTATTTCTCATGACATAATTGGTTCTCGTAAGTTTCAATGCATATATATAATTTTATACAGAAATATGAATAGATTTGAACTATTGACCTTACTTAGATTTAAGACTGATATTGATAGAAATATAATTACAGCATATAATAAACATGAAATTAAATACTTTTAACATTAAATTATATATAAATAAGCATGATATTTGGCACAAAGTAATTTTTTTCTTGTTCGAGCACAAAATCATTTTCAAGTAGGCCCCACTCAATCCCCATCAAGCCTTGCATGGGCCCCACCCACGTAAGTAATAAAGCGATCTCCAACCATTCAATCCACTTGAGCTTAATGCCTTTCAGAATAGTAATTATTATTAGTATATTAATTACTTCATTGGTTTTTTTAAGTGTTTCCGTCATAAAATTACACATACCAATAAAATGTATAAATTTAAATTTTAACCTATTAATTTTATTTTTTTTTCTGAGCACAAACTTATATATAATATTATTTATAGCAAGTAAGACACTTAAAAACTTTAGCTATTTTACTGTCAGATTTTGAAATATGACACTTAAAAACAAACAACAAAAATAGCAAGTAGGACAGTTAAAAAAATGGAGAGATCATTATTATATTTATGAAAGGTAGGTAAAAATAAAATCAAGTAACGACAGACGATAAGAAAACATTTTAATTTTGTTACGAAAAAAAAAGAGTTTGCTATCAGTCCCGGTAAAAGCAAAAATAGAGATTAAAAAAATAATAATAATAACAAAAAATTGGACTGTCCAAATAATTTACTTTTGTTGTCAAATACTAATAATACTCCTATTAATTATGATTACTACAGTATATTGTACAGGACGAATGATCCAATGCCTACCATGGGCATATTTAATATGCCCACGGATAACGTGACAATATTACATATAAGGAAATTAATTTAAATATATATCATAAAAATTAAACCCTACAAAAAAAAACTAAACCCTACTAAAACAAATATAACCCTAAATGAAAAATATTACTGACGTGACACTGCCACATAAGCGGTGGACACATTAAGTGTGCCCACGGTGGGTAGGGGAGCATTTCTATATTATACAGTATATAGTAGTTATTTGTAAGAAAACTAGGGTGTAGAAGCTGAGTCAGTGCGCATTAAATCTGTTGAAGATTTTGTTATTTACAATTTGCCTTTTGTTTGCTAGAGTGCGCGAGTAGTTAGATCAAATGGACTCTTTCATCAAACTAATAAAGGCTATGCATGATTATTCATTTTTTAAAATTAAAGTAAAGTAATCGAGTTACGACAACGAAGCACAATTCAAAATTCAATATGTACGAATGAAGTTAGATGGATACTTTTTTTTTCTAATCAATAAGTCGGAAAATGGAGTGTATGTATTGTAATAAATATATAAAAATCGAATTGGAGGATCGTCAAGAAATCTCAAATGTATCATAACCTTTTGCTTAATTTTCATGCCAAAAAATTTGTTAATTTGAGACATATTGTTTGAATTAACTTTATGCATTAATGATTTTTTTATTATTTTATTGATCTTGATTTAATATCGTTTTTTCTTAGTTCATACTTGTGTTGTGTGGGATAAGACAGACTATTATGCATTTCATTTATTCTACAAAACATCAACATGTATAAATAATTATATAATATTGTGTAATAATATTAGAAAGCTCAAACATGAAAACATAGTTTAATGTTTAGCGATTCATGTTAATACCCCTGGTAATTTTTTTTAGAATAATAAAAAATGGTTGTTGGAAAAAAAACAGAAAAAAAGAGAGATGAAAAAAAAAATTAAAAAAAATAAGAAGAGAGAAGATTTATTAGTTAAAATGACTCTTGATATTGTCTAAGTGCATTAATCTAGCAATCATATACTTATAAACTTATAATTGTTCCCTAATCTTTAACACACAGTCACCCATAAGGCAACACTTAATGCAACAATTTTTTATTTTTATTTATTTATATAATCTATTGCGAAATTTAATACTACACTTAATAATGAAATTTTTTATCCCAAAATATGGTCTCCAGTTGGTTTATGTTTATCCTATGTTACCTAAGATCCAAATGTAAAAAAAATATTATTATGATATTGAGTTAAAAGGTAGAAAAGTGACTGACCAAGAAAAATTTTCCTTCCAATTTTTTTTTTTTTTTCAAAGATCAAGAAGAAAATAAGAAAAATGATAAATTAAAAAAACGCACCCTTAATATAAGATAGATGTAGAAATGCTTTTATATCGTAACTTTTCTTTTTCCTAAAATAATAGTAGTAATAATAATGATAATGAGACTCCAAGTCAAATCGTGTCAACTTCAAGGAAGAGACCCCAAAAATCATATAAATATATATAAAATAGTCGCGGAAATTAAATTCCTATAATACATGTCTTCCACTAAAAAAGGTTAATTGAATGGGAAAATTGCAGCCACATTTAGACAAAATTAGCCACAACCAATTAATGCAACACATACCCCCACTTTTTTTTTTATTAATTTTTTATTTACTTTTCTGTTTTAGACCAACCTTTTCAAGTTTCAACCTCTTCAAGAATACATGAACGAGACGCCACAAATTTCATAAACCTAATCCATTAACAAATATAGCCAATTTATATTTTTCCTTCCCAATTTGTCAAATACAGTTGGCTGATGAATATTAATGGGATAAGTGTAACGAGTCCAGCTTTCATTAATTATTTCTAATTTCGTTACTAGATTTTGAATATAACTTATCCGTAAAAATTAGTTCAAAAGAGCTGTCAAATTTAGCCAGAAAAAGCCCAGCCCGATGGGTAGTCTCAGCCCACCCGTAGTTTGGGCGGGCTTGAGAAATGAAATTCTAGGCCCGTTGAAATTTTGGGCCGGCCCGACCCGACCCAAGACGCTCAAAAGCCTGATGGACTCGGGCTGCCCGGTCGGCTCGATAACTTTAACACTATCATTTTCTCATGGGCCAAATTTGGACATTGATTTTTGCGGCCCGATGGAATTTTGGGCTGGCCCGACCTGACCCAATTTTGTCTCAAGCCTGATGGGCTCGGGCTCGGCCAGCCCAGCCCAGCCCGAGCGTTTGACAGCTCTATGACAAAAATAGGTGACTAGAATTCTAATTTAGAATTCAACTACCATCATGATGGGTAACTGGGCAAATCTCATATTAAAATTATTTGCTAATTTTTAGTTTTCATGAATTAGTTTGTTGAAATTTTGGAATATATTATTCTACGTGTCTCATTTTAATTGGTGTAATTTTCTTTTTGGACCGTCTCATTTTAATTATTATTTTCTTTTAAAACATAATTATATCTTTAAAAAGGTATTCCCTATGTTTTTTTAAGTGTCTCAGCCGTCAAATCGTAAATACTAAGGAAATGTGTAAATTTACATTTTAACTTCATTTATTATTCTCTTTTTCTGAGCACCAACTTATATATAACATTAATTATAAGGGTAAAATTAGAAAAATGTAGCTTTATATCATCAAATTTTGAAATGAAACACTTAAAAACAAACAACAAAAATAGTAACTAGGACACTTAAAAAAAAGAAAAAAGAGAAAAAAAGAGAGGGAGAGTATAGGTGAGAGGGCGACACATTTTTTTTATCTTTAAATTAATTTATGACATTTTTCTATATCTTCAAAAGAAATGAGATAATTAAAAGGAAACGATATAAAATTATTTGCTAATTTTTATATTTCGTTAAATAGAACGACAGAATTTTGGAATAAATTACTTTTTCCGTCTCATTTTAATAATTTCGTATTTTGTTTTAGACGGTCTCGTTTAGATTGTTTCATTCTCTTCTAGAATATGGTTATATCTTTATAAAGTGTAGGTGAAGGTGATACAATTTTTTTAATTATAGTAAATCACTTTATGATATTTTCCTGAATATTCTTATCTAAAAGAAATGAAACGAGAGGGTATAAAATAAGAAAAAAGAAAATGACAAAAATCTCACTAAAACGTCATGTTGATTTTATTGGTATCTCCGCCAAATAAAAAGACATCATCTTTCTTTCTGTTGTTATGCTTTATTTAGGAAATTTCTTAATAGTTTCAAGTAACAATTATATATATAAAATCCGTCGTTTTCTTTTCATTTTCAGAAGGTGATTGATTACATCACTAATTAATCATTTTTTTTGGGAAATCACTGATAAAATAAAATGAATATTATAATGAATTTTAGTAGAATTTTAAGTGTGAGAAAAGATTTATGAATGTAGGGTCCATAGCTAAAAATGGAAATATCCATTTTTTTTGTGAACGGTCGAAAATGGCATAATGTCCATGTTTTTTTATGGACGGAGGGAGTATAAATTATATAAGACCTACGGAATGTAAAAGTCTAAATTAATTAATTTTGTGAAATTCTCCTTATGAAAAAAAATATATATTTATCAAATTTTTAGAGGGAAACATAAAAATCAGCACACCAAATTTAATGAAAACCGCGAGTCCTCCCGAATTCATTGCCCATTGAAAACTTAACAATAGTAATATTTCTCTAAGAAAATAATTGTGTTGACTCATTTTGAAGACAAAATATTAGTAAATGACGTGCCGCATTAACAATGTCGCACAAGTGAGCAAAATATAGTAATATTATTATTATTGTAATTCTCCAATTGTAAAATCCACTGCACATTCCATGTAGTGGCCATATATGCATTAATCAATCACCATTATGTTAAAAGTCATTGTTTTGTTGATGGAAAAAACAATACCAAGTGTTTAATAGTTAAAGGGGATTGATAAGTCATCATATGTCATTATTATTTGCATTCTTTGTGTTATCACATCATCAATTGGAAACTCTCGTTCTAGATAGCCCACTATTTTTTAAATAAATGCAACAAAATCTCCCTACTTCAATATATTATTAATCTTATTAGTTTCCTAAATTAAATATTTAAGAAAATGTTTATAGAGGGCAGTGTTACTCCCTCCATCTCATTCATCATGGGCCCTTTTCTTTCGGCATGGTAATTTATGAAAGTTTTAATTAGGGACAATTTGCAGTGTTTAATATTTTATAAATTAGAGCATTATAAATCCATAAAAATATATTGATAAATGATGTAAAATGAAAAATCATATCGAGACCTTTAATTTGATATAAAAATCGTAAAGTCGAAGAACTAACGAGCAAATTATGATAATTTTAAATTTTAATTCAAATTATATTGAATGTGTGCAGAGTGGTGAATAAATTATGAGTTGGTAGATTAAAGTAAAGTTATAAGTTAGTTTACTCAATATATTAAACCTTTAATCTTTTTCATTTTAGAAAATGACTCTTTATAAATAAGACATCCTAATTTTTTTTTTAAAAAATGATCATTTATAAATGAGACATGCGAGTAATATATGCAAAAACGACAGATGGTAATTCATCAATGACAAAACTTAAAATAATTTTCTTTTTAATGAGATAAATAAATAAATATGAAAGAAGAACGTAAATAAAGAATAGGTACAGTTGTAATTCTCCAATTCTCGTTGATTTTGACTCAAGAGTCAAGACCAACATTTTCTTGTCAACTTTATTCTTTCACAACATAAGAGTCAGTTTTATTGACTTCTAATTTCTTCAATGCAAGAAAGAAAAAATGAAAGGAACAATAAACTATTCACACTATAATTTATCGAGTCTTCTCGATAGTAAAATTTATCCTCATCTCGTTAGTAAATGATAAACAACTCAATAATATGTATATCTTTCTTAAATCCAAATAATCAGCATTGTGTTTGTTTAGTAAACTTAGTGTCTATCCAAATTATATTCTTCATCGTATATACTCTCCCCATACCGTTAATATGGATCAATATTATTATTATAATAAACTCAATTTTTATAATATATAGCTTTATATCAACAGGGCGAGGAGTATGATTTATATTTCGATCTATTTATAATTATTTCTTTTTAAAAAAATAAATTAGAAACCAAACACTTTCTAGAACATATCATAGTTTCCAAATTCCTCATGCGCAGCACATCTCAGTTTACAAGTTTCCGGTTCCCAATCGGAAAAAAGAAAAAGAAATAAAAAACAACAAAATTGAAAAATCACAAATTATATTATGTCGAACACTTTAATTTAAATTGATCGAATTACTAGACTTCCTCTCTAAGGCGACTGGTATTGCGAGATATGTGGGACGAGTTTCTCCTGCCATAATCACGGCTACTCGAGGCTCCGTTCCAGTGGATGTCGAAAAACGTGCAGATTTTTCTGCCACCCATCATTCTCCGGTTGGAAGGATTAATATTTAACGTAAGAGCAAGCGACTAGCAGCATCAGGGAGATGTTGTTGAAGATGTACGGGGCCGGCGAGTTCCACCGCCCTGCTCCGCCACCACCCAGGGTGGGGGCGGGGGCGGCGGTGCCGGTGGCTTGCTGGATGTTCGGCCGCATTGGTTGATGAATGTGGTTTATTTTGATACGTTTTTAATGCTCGTTTGGTTCAAGTAGGGTAACGGAAAGAGAATAGAATCAAGTCAAGTAAGAGAATTGTAATAATAATGGTTACTTTTATTGAGTGTTTGATTCAAGTATAAAAAATAGTCACTTGTAAGGGGTTCTCTTTCTCCTTGTTTCCCCTCTTTTTTGAAATATAACAATATAATGGGTTGAGTTACCTCAAAGTAAGGGAAATGAATAATCTATTACTTAAACTAAACAAAAAGTAAGAGAATCAATTAATTGTTTCCCTTTTCCCTACCAATAAAATGTGAATCAAACATAAACTTATTGGTGATGAGATTGAATCTTTATAAAAGTATCGAAGTGAATAAATCAAGAGCAGAATTCTCTCTACTTTAAACCATGATTTAATTTGCCAAAATTAAATATTTGTAATTTCATTCATCAAAATTTAAAAGTATTGTAGGAGTATATAATTTGTAAGAGTGTGAAAGTTGGTGATTTTTTTTATTTTTTTTGGGGCAATTTACTCTTTTGTAAAAGCACGAGTTTAATATAGTAAATAGAGCACGGTATCACGGTAAATTCTTGAAGAAGACTTGGTACTTCGATCAAGAACTTGTCAAATCTTGGCTGAATAAAAGCTCATTCGATCTAATTTATAGATCTCAACAACTAAACTAACCAAGCTTGAGACCGACAATACTCAAATCAATCCTTAATTCGTGAGCATGTTATGGTTGAATGGGTTAACTTGAAAACATAAAATCACTAACTAGGTGTATTTTTTTTAATATTATAATTGGTAATAATTATATTAAATCTCTAAGTAACATTATGCCCCACCAAATAATTTGATTCTTATTTTTCGGATGTCACATAATACAGTCCTCTTTCCAAATTAAAATAATATTAAAACTTTTCTTTTACCAAAATAACTTTATTTAATGTTTGATGAAATACAAAATTTTGTACAGTATATTTTAATTTATATGGTCAAATATAATATTAATACAATAAATAAGGATAAATTTGTATATTATATGATATTTATGTTTTCCAAAAAAAATGTAATTTCTTAATTTGTGTAAAAATAAAATAGGACTTATTTGGTAGGACAGAGGAAGTAGGAGTATAAGAGAATAATGAGAATAATATATGAAACTTACAAAATAAGTAAATAGTATTATTTTCCGATACAATAATTATTTAAAAATAACATGACAAATATTTAAATTTAAAAATAAATCTACATAGCTTATTTTATTAAAAAAATTCTGTAGAGTTACTGAGTTAATTTATTCTTCATTGAACAAGGTATTCATGAAGGGTAATTATAAACATAGCCCATTTTTTCTCTTCATATCCTCCGTTATTTTGAAATATAATATCCTTTCGTTTCATTCAACTAGACCACTTTCTTGAATATATGTGAGTGTAAATAATAGAAAGTGGTCTAGTTGAATGGGACAGAGGGAGTATAAATTTAACCATAAGCCCCAATTAAATTTTTAATACTCTTATTATCTCTATAGCCATGGACAGTATACATTTATCAGAAGATGGAAAATCATAGCCATCTCTCCAAGTGCATCGGACCAAATTCACACTTAATTCTCAATTCATGTTTACTCCTGCAACTCCGCCGCTGCAGCAACTTGAAAAGCATAAAAAGAGATTATTCTAAGCACCCAGAATATGGGTTGGACCCTTAATGTTTTTTAGGATTTTGAGATATTCAATCATAAGATAAGTGACAGGAGAAAAATGATTAATGAGATCTGAATTCGAATGGGTGTTTCTGGGGGCTATGCTCATGAAAATTGAAAACCAACCTTTGTAGTAATCTTAATTCCGGGCTAAGAAGCTACGGGGTTAAAATTGTACATCTGTTATTATTTTTAAAATAAGGGGGCTAATCTATGTATAGAATTACCCATTCATGAAACAAACCTAAAGCCGACTTGATAATAAACAAGCCAAACTTGATCTGACTTCACCAATATCAATACTTGTTTTCCTAAGCAATGATCGGTATTGAGCCCAAAACAAATAAATCAACCACAACAAATAAATCATCCACCTTCATTTTGCCCATGCAATCAACAAAAGGAATTACGGAGTGATTCATTTGAATTTAGCATAGTGACCAATTGTTATGTTTTCTCTAATAGTTCATAACTGGCAATTTTACCTCACCTAATTGTAGAAGAAATCACTTAGTCTGCATTCTAAGTCTTAAGCCTTTGTGAGAGGAACTGATTGCCATAAAAGAAATAGAGAACCCCCACTCCATCACTCTTCTAAATTATTCTAATATTAGAGAAACATTCCTTCTCAATAAAAAATAAAATTAATATAAACATCTAAGAGAAACGCAAAATGAAAAAAAAAAAGAAAAAAGAAAAAGAAGAATATGGCCGGAAGAGTAGGAAGATGATGAGCATATATTAAGGAGAAAACTCTGACAATTAGAATAGAAGTGATGCAATCTATGAAGGTTTCCAAATATGAAAGCCTCTATATATGCTCAGAATTTTTAGTACCTAACAACTTGTATATCTCCATTAAAGTGTAGTGCCTCCACCATCTGACATCAGAGATGCAGCCGCTGCAGCAGCTGTTGAAACGACTCCGGTTGATACACCAGGTTTTGATAGATGGAGCAGTCTGAAAATGGAACAATTTTGCAAGGAATAGATTGTTATAGTTCAAATTCCAGCATAATCTCTGAAACCAAAAATCTAAACATGAAAGGTCAGAATTAAGATAAACAAGGGTAAGCCTCTCTTTACATTCCAATTCTTAAAATCAGTAACAGAAAAAAAAATGGAATTGCCTTGAACATGCGTAAATAACATCCTTAATTTTCAATTAACTCAAGTCAGTTTGCAATAAGGCCTAATGACCAGCTCTATAATTACTACACGTACGTACAAGGCAAGATTTTATACTTTTTTATTATGCCATAACTGAACTCAACCAGTTAGGGCAGGACTGCAAAGCTCACACTCAAACATCATTATTAGAAGAATAAGAAAGAAGTTAAATTTACTTACGGGGCTAGATATTCACAAAAGGACGATACAGCCCCAACAACCTCATTGTAGTTTTCCGATGATGCAGGGGCTGTAACTTCAACTAGTTGAATCCCAGGCGTTACAGGCACAGCTCCATCGTCAGTTGCATGAAGTTTGAGCATCTTATTTACAGAAGACACTGTCACTGTTATCTGAGTGCCTCTTTGGAATTGGAAGGAGAATCCGACTCTCAGCAGCTCGTGGTCTAATTTGTATCCAAGTGCATAGAATAAGCGCAGAGCATTTTTGCTTACTTTGCTTTCTGCCATAGTCCTTACGAGCACCGAAATTTGCTCAGCACCTGCACCTCTCATAGCACCACCTATGTGTCTCACAGTCCTTCACATTAAATTGTTATTAGTTATCATTTTTTGGTATAGCTAATATTTATAACACAAATACATTTCGTGGAAGGCCCTTGAAATTTACCATGTGGGTTCAGGTTGCTCAAGGTCACATAGAAGTCGAACTTCTGATGATACCAATCCTAATGGAGAGAAAGAACAAATCTCACTATTTAATCATTACAAAAACACAGTTTGCACTATCCATAAGAGAAATTCAACTAGCTGTGAAGTTATGAGACATTAAGTGTATGAAGGTGAAACTACATGCACTTATTGAGTAAGAAAGTCCAAGGATATAGCAATTACGTGTTACCATGCTTAGCTGTATGTACAAAGCACAGAATGATCTATACCAAGATTCGGTACACTTTTCAAACACAATTCATGAACCCTCAAACTCTCTCGATGAACGCCACAAAGTCCTTGAAGAAGAATCTCCAGGGCTTCGACATGCTGCGCAGTAGTGTAATAACTAATACGTCAAAATGATGATAAACAACATTTTAGAAATTAAGTGGAATTAAAATCAAGCCTGAAAATAAAAAGAAAATGAATAACAAAACTAGAAAAACAATCATATAGGTGTCCTAACTCAAGAAGATGGTAAAATGAAGTTCAAATTTGTGCAGTGAAATAAATATATTCGTCAAATATATACTCCAATCATAGAAAACGATAATCTTGAACTTACCTTAGTCTCTATAATTCCCTGAACCACGCACTCCATTTTGATCCCCAAATTCTCTCTAAATAGAATCGGAAGTACACGTAATAAACTCGGTTGAGTCAGTCAGCTGGCCCTTAATCCTAAAATCCACATAAACAATTGAGCACATGGAATCTCAGTTTTAATTCTCTCAATTAGGGTTTAGGTAAGCAAATTGACATGGAGCTCAGTCTGAAAAAATTCTGTATTTTAAACAAGCTCGAAAAAAGCTCTTTATGCTTGCTCGAGCTCGTGTTTATACTCAAGAAGAAAGCTCATTTGCAGTTGCAACTTACAAGTTACAAGCATATATTTGAATTTCCAAACTAACGATAACATACGAACATTACTACTTCACATATTAATGAAAACTACACATAAAATCTGACTTCAAAATGCGATACTACTTGAAGATAGAGTGGACGAAGGCATTCAATGTAAAAAAACAAAAAGCAAAAACATGTGTAGCCAGCTAACAACAGTTTGGTTTGGAGGTGGAAGAATATCTCTGAACTATAAAATTCATGTGACGTCAGTTAATATACCTGGAGTGGAGCTGAAGCGCGGTGGGACGAGCAGCAAACAACGGCGGCTGCGGCGGGCGGGGTATCGATGGATTTGCAGAAATCGGTAGGAGGGAAGGAGGAAGGGTTTTGTTCAATTTGGGAATTTTGATTGATTTCTCCTTTCTTTCTTTGTTTTTTTTATAATTTTATTTTATTAGTTTAATTTAGCATTCTTACTTCATTCTATCCTAAATGCAAAAATTATTTATTGACAATTTTAGTTTATTATTTGGCATTATATCAAGAATTAATTTTTCCAATTAAAAAATTATTATTATTATTATTAGCAAATATTAATACAACATAGGTATTACTTTCTCCGTCCCATTAGAATATGCATGTTTTGAATATATATAAGGTATAAAATAATAAAATAGGCTTATTCTAATGGGACAGGGAGAGTATCATTTAAAAATTCATGAAAACATCTATAAATCTTAAAAATATGTTAGTGGTATCTTTAAAACTATGTTATATACAATAAAATTGTTGACACATACAACAATGATATTTACTTCAACCGTTAATAATGGATTACAAATGTTTAACAAAGAATTCAATATTCTTTCTGCATTTGACGCCTACAAAGAAAGAGTTTGATACTTCCACTTTAGTTCTTAGGTCAGGCCCACACTCATTTATATTCTGAAAGTCTTTCTTTTTATTATTTATCCAAAAAAAAAATCATCACTTTATTAATTCAATTTCTCTCTAGTGGGCTACATGACCATTTTTAAAAATACTTTACCAATCATATATCAACTTTTTTTTATTTAGAAATTATATCACAAAGAGTAAAACGAACTCTCTTGGACATAAGTAGTACTCCAAAACGAACTCTCTTGGAGTAGTATTTTCAATTGTATCAAAACTATTCTCCAAAACAAAAAAAATAAATAGATTTGACTTCCGTAATAAAATTGGTAGACTTGAATACATTGGTAGTTAAAGTGATAAATAAAGCATGTTTGGTAGGGGTGATATCTTCAGATAGACCAAGATATCACCCCTTATCATAATGTTTGGTTTCCATGTTACAAAATAAAGTAAGCCCGTGATATCTCTCCGGCCCGACATCGCCTTCGCAAAATACACTATTTAATTATTTGCAGCTTATTTAATGATTTTAATTTATTTTTTTTAGTATAAAAAAATACACTATTTGTATCTTGAAGGTTGTAAGCGATAATATTGTTTATGATATATTTGTTTTATTTTCTATTTTAATATATAGTTTGTTTTCATTGTGTTTTGGTTTTTTGTCTCTTTTCTCAATGTTTTATGGTTAGGGTTGGTTAATTATGGTTGGAAGGTGATAGAGAGTAATAGAAGAAGAAATCAAGGAAACTAAGGAGGAACAGGCGAAAAGGAGAAGGAAACGGTGGAGAAATGTAGTGAAGAGAAGCCAACAACTGCTGAAAACCAAGCGGTCGCTGGACATGACTATCCTAGAACAGCAGAAAGGGGATGCCAACGACTGCTGGCACTTAGTAGTCGTTGGGCTTGGAAAATTCAGAAGGCAGAAAGGAAGAGACTGCGATCGTTGGCATCTATCGGTCGCTGGGCGTCGTGAAAAGTGAAGGTAGAAGCCGACGCCTAGGGATCGTTGGACCCAACGATCGCTACCGTACCGCCTGAAGATATTCATTACCTTGTTTTCAGATTTAGTCTAGTTTTACAAGGAAACTATATATATTAGACTTAGGGCACGAAAGAATGGGACTACTTTTTAGTATATTATTAATTTCTAGCTATTTTTAGTTTGGGGATTGGTGACTCAGATTTGTTTATGCAATTTATCTTAAGTTTTCTTTATATGAATTATATGCTTTTGATAGCATCTATGTTGATGAGTAGCTAAATTCCTTACGTAAACACAATTTAATTTAAGAATAGATAACGGCATGCATGTATTTGAGAGGGAGAAAGGTCTTGAACTCTCAACTTGTATCAATCTTTAATCTATTTTCCCTTGCAGGCTTGCAGTAAACATACCAAATTAATCACCAATTTCATACGATTCAACTTTACAAATTACCATGTGTTCCCATTTATATTTTATACTCTATAATTTATTAAGATCCTGATCGTAAAGCTAATTATTATACAAAAAATGTCATATCAAAGAACATGATGAGAGCATCTCCAGCGCGCCGTTGAGGGGGCTCGAGCCCGCGGCGCGAGCCCGGGCCGGGCTGGCGAGCCCCTCCTGCGGCGAGCCGAACCCGCGTTTGAGAGCCTGGCTCGCGCCCCTCCCCCTTGGCTGTAATGACGTCAGCCAGCCAATAATTTTTTTAAAATGATATTTTAAGCCGAAAAATAAAAATAAAAAAATTAAAAATTCTGCATTTAGCCGTTGGAATGAAACGGCTACTTCCTCATTCCTCCCTATAAATTCTCACACTCACATACATAATTTCTACACTATTTTTACACAATTTCTACACATTTATCACACAAACACTACAAAAATTCCTGGCAATAACGACGGAAAATACTGTCGTAAAACGTGAATAACGACGGATCTACGACGGACAGTGTCCGTCTCCGTGAAGAGCGTCGCTATCGCCATAACGACGGAATTCGGTTCCGTTGTCAAATTCAACGACGGATCTACGATGAAGTTGCCGTCGCCGTTGTCGCCGCCGGCGTCGGTCACCGGAGATCGGTAACGACGGATACGATGGACCAAAGATGGACAAAGTCCGTCGTAATTCCGTCGTTATATTCTACGGCGGATTAACGACGCCTCTTGTCGTCTGCTACTTTAACGACGGAAAGGACGACAGAAGTATCAGACGCCGATCCATCGGGGATCCGTCGGTATTCCGTCGTTAATCCCATATCTGAGTACTAATATTATGCTATATTTCTTTCCCAAGTTACGACAATTACACAACCTGTTTCCAAAATAAACACATGCTACAAGAAAAGTCTCAACTCACTAGCATATAATACTTATAGACTCTTATAATAAGAGAGTTCTAAGTAAGTCAAAAGAACATTCTAAGTATGTCAAAAGTATATAGTTTTAAGATAACCGTCGGTTCAGTTTCAAACTAACAAGTAAAAGCAAGTGAATCATGGGGGAGCCACTGAAGAGGTCTGCGACTGTGACAACAACTGCTCAATCTGTCGCTGTTGGCGCTGTAGATCCTCTTGCATTTTCTGTGTCTGTTGTGTCAATCTTTGACGCTCCTCTCGTTCCTCAGATAGTTGATGCTCCATCTCTGTGATGCGAGAGCCATATGCAGCCTATGTATGGTTTTGAGAGGTGCCGATGGATGAATCATTTGCTATGATCCGTGCCAATCCTCCAGTCCCAAACATCCTCTTTTTCTCATCAAGAGGCACAACATCTAGAAATGCTTGATTCCAGTCGACCTCTTGCTCCTCTGTCGTGTCAGGTAGTGCACTTCTTATCTCCTCAGCACGTTCTTCTATCAGTTTCTGTAATTTACAAAAGCACAATATACAACAAAGTACCTAAAATAAGTTGAAATCAATTTAAATGATTATTTTGAATTCATGATTAACTTTAGCTTGCAATTACCCCAATCCTAGCAGACTTAACATCAGTATAGGTCCCGTCTTAGCGCCGGTGTGCCATGCAGTATGCATCATACAAGCACTCTCGTGGGGTGCAACCCTTCTTTGCATCCTAAAAATAATTAGTTATAAAAAATAATTTATATACAATTTATAAACAGTAAAAGATATAGAACAAGAGTTTCAAGGAGACATCATATGTAGGCACACCGACTTCCCATAAAGAAAGTAACTCAGAAATTAGAGGCTGTAGAAACACATCTAGCTTCTCTTTTGGATTGCGTGGCCCAGGTACCAAAACTGTGAGAAACATGAATTGTTCTTTCATACACATCCAAGGCGGGAGATTGTATGGTGTAAGAATAACCGGCCATGAAGAATATTGTTTTCCCGATTGCCCAAATGGCTGAAAACCGTCTGTTGAAAGGCATAACCGTATGTTCCGACTATCTTCTGCGAAATCAGGATAACAATCATTCACGTGCTTCCATGTTGGTGAATCTTTGGGATGACACATAGTATCATTTCTTGATGTTGATTCGTGCCAACGCATATGTTCTGCAGTAGCTTTGGATGCGTATAATCTCTGTAGTCGAGGAGTGATAGGAAAATAATACATCTTTTTAAGAGCAACTAATTTTTTTCTATTGCTACTTCCTGCTCCTTGATTTGCATCCTTATAGCAAGGAGTATTACAGAACTTGCAACTAGTTAAAGCATTGTCATGGTGCCAATATATCATACAATTGTTGGGCAACAATCTATTTTTTGGACGGGTAAACCTAACTCACGTAACAATCTCTTCGTGGTATAGAAATTGGTGGGAACCAAGTTATCTTCTGGCACAATCTCTTTCATCAATTGCACCATCTGATCAAAACATCTCTCTGACATGTTATTCTCAGATTTCAGGGTCAAAAGACGAGACACGAGGGATAATTGTGTATGTTTTTTACAGCCTGGCCACAACTCTCTATCCCCAGCATGCAACAAGTCATAAAGGTGTTTACAGCTTGGATTCAGCTCCTCTTCAGTATAGAAGTTACTCCGAGCATGGTCCATGACCATGTCGTGGTATGAAGAGGGTATCTCATTAGTTACAAACTGAGGATCTTCAGTTGCATGCATTGTCGTTTCCCCTTGAAATGTCCAAACTTCATAGTCTCAGGACGAACCCAATCTTCACCAAGTGATATCGAACATCGTGCCATGATAAAAACTTCATGTTATCACATTTTAGACAAGGACACCTAATTTTTTCCCCATCCATGTACATTGGCTGACTTCTAGCAAAGGCAATAAATTTGTCAACCCCAGCTACAAAATCAGGGCTCAAACTACCATCACGACTGCGGCGCTTATACATCCACTCACGAGTCATTCTTGCAAGGTATAAAAATCTGAATTCCTTCAATAATCAAATTTAATTAATTAACTAGTTAAAACAAGTATATATATCTTCGAGTTTTTCAAGTTCAAATTATATAAGGCTAAAAGAATATACTTCCAACTAAAAGAATAAGGTCAAGTAATAAACAGTAATTTGAGTTAACTCAGACAAGCAAAAGCTCGTACAAGTTCAGAATCCAGCAGAGGTTGTTGTTTTACATTTTTTCATTATTATTTTTCTTCTTTGTAAAGCAAATCATACTAGATTTTAGTTTCATAATTTGATCAACGAAAATAAATAGTCCAAATTGAATGAATCAGTCAACACATAATGGGCCAGACCAGACTAATTATATGATGATGCATCTAAATTTCATTTACAGTGACCATTAAATTAAACCTTTTCCACCTATGACTCCATTGTTAAATATTCTACTACAAATTATAATGATGCTTCAATTTTATTTTAATTTTTTAAACCTTCATATTTTAATTGCAAAATGAACTATACACATAACTTATGATTTAATTTCCAAATTTTGATTTTTCACACATGTTATAAGTGCAAAATATATAATACAATAGATTGAGTAAAGAAAAGGTTAAGGAATATGTAATCCTAATCCTTTCGGTGATTATTTAATGGTTGGAGAAGAAGATTATATGAATCTGGTCTTATCTATTCATTTGGATTTCGTTTTCACTTTTTGGTAATTTAACAAATCTTGGAGGATAACTGATTGCTTAAAGCATGCTTTAAGCAAATAGAGCAATATATCAGAATATATAATATTTAACTTAGGTACTCACTACAAACAGAGCAATATATCAAAATATATAATATTTAACTAGTTAATATTCAACAGTAGCATACACATGATAAATTTATAACCAAATCTGACAATACAAGTACTATCCTAGTAAACAAATAGGAGTAAAAATTATTGAGGCACTAATATGTAAAAAGTAGAACTACTTAAGATATTATACGAAAAGAATATATGATATGGAAATTCTAAAGAAAGCCTACATAAGGTAGAGATCATTAACCTCGATTTAAGCAACAATATGGCAACACTTCTAAGACAAGAATGAAAAGGGTACACAAACTTTCACTTCTCAAACACTTATTTTCCAAATCAAAAGACCAGCCTATATTGGTAAGAGAACATGACAAAAAAAATGGTATTTTGATATAAAATGACAAATAGCCAATTGAAGCACAAGCGAAATAAATGGAACTGCACAACTATCCTAGAGCAGCATGACATCCTGAAAAACTTATTTTTGGAGAATATATTCGGGCACTAAAGCATGCTTGCTAATATATATAATCTTAATTCATCAATACGACAAATAATCTTTGAATACTATCAGTTGAGTGATATGTACCTTAGTGCAGCCTAGTAGGAAAAAAAATGGGGCAGCAGAGCATGAAGATGCACTACGACAAACCTAAGCTTTTCCGGCAGATGGGGAACTGGACGAAAGCAGCAAAATAGCAATTATTGACATGATTCAATTTCCTTTCAATTTTTCAGATGATGGATAACTGACCTTTGTCAAAATTGCTAGGAAACTGGGGTAGCAGGGCACGAAATTGCACTATGACAAAGTTAAACTTTTCTGGCAGCAGGGAATCTGGAGGAAAAACAACAAACAACTTATGAGTATTGGTTTAAAGTGTATATTGGTTAACACTTAAATATATGCATGGATCTAAAGAGATATATATATATATATATATATAGAAAATAAAAAACCACTCATTCATTAGCATGCCTTATTGAAAAAAACAAAAAAAAAACAAGCTTTATTAGATGAAATGAAATGCAATGATCAAAATTCAGTAACTATTTCCCATTCTTTATTGACTCTCTCTCTCTCTCTCTCTCTCTAGAACATGCCATCACAAGTCATCTGATTCTTGCCTATTTATGTTGTCCAATGATTAAGCAAGAAACATTTCCTTCAACTTAATTTTCCAACAAATTCTCACCTCTGAAAACTCTTACTGCAGTACAATGGAAAAACACATGTATTCCCCAAGCACAAGCACAGCCTCGTCACCTCTAGCCATGCATAGAAACTAACAAACTATATGAAAAACAAAGCCAAAAAATTTAATAATCCATATTTTTGACCCAAAAATCATCGAAACCGATGCAACCAAGTTCAGAGAGCTCGTGCAAAAGCTCACCAGAAAGCCTATGCCTGCTGATTGCAGCGGCGGAGGCGGCGCCAAGGCAAAAGCAAGAAAGAAGGAGGCAAGAGTATTTTCTTCAAGCAAGAAATTAACCAATGCACAGAGATTACTATATCCCCCAAATCATAACAACATATAGAAAGGTATCACAATCAAGCTACATATATCTACACATAGCAGTAAATCGAATGCACCTTGGCGTAATAATCCTTCCAAACATAACCAAGAGAAAAAAAAAATATAAGAATTCTGCAACTCAGAGATAACTTTATAGTACCTTTCCACCCTAATTCAACCCTCTTAAATGATTAAAACAAACTCAGGACTAAGGCTCCATAACTAAAATCCTCAAGTAAAGGCCCGTCTGCAAAAGGTATTTTTAACAGAATTAAAACAGAAAATAGAGCATTACCTAGAGTGAAGAGGATGAATAGAAACCTTCTCAATGATGCTCCCAATTATGACAGCCTCCCTCAAAGTGCACGTCCTTGACAGGAAACAACAAACACGGCAACAAGAAGAGTATGTGGTTTTTAGAATTCTCTTTATGTAAAACGCAACATACTGAACTTACATACCTACCCTTATAGCGCTTGACAGATTCTAGGGGATGTGCAAGTGTCCGCAGAATACTTGAAGGAGGCTGCAAGCATCGTCATAGCCTGTAGTGAGTGCACAATTAGAGCATAAAAATAGAGAGAGAGGGAGAGAGAGGGAGAGAGAGAGAACTCACCAAGAGATCCGAAACCAAAATGAGACGGCGACCACACACCGTCGACGACAAGGTGGCTGCTAAGGACAACACTTTGAACCCTAAACGCCTTCAACAAAAGCGATGGAGAGACACGTTAACAGAGAAAGAGGAAAGAAAATGGGGAGAATCGAAGGGAGAACGTCGGGCACTAACCTCAGAGTATCACACCGTCGGAGAAGATTAGGGCTCGGGCATTTACAAACTGAGAAAACGTATATCTTAAAATTGGGGAAATAGAAATTTACTAAGAATTAAATAAAATTTAAATTTAAATTCAGACCTGGAATTCAGAATAACGACGGACCTATGACGTCATAAGTTCCGTCGTTAAGTTTCCGTCGCCTTTCGGTTACAATTCCGTCGTTATGCGTTGGCGCCAAAATTTCGCGGAAACTTCCATCACCACTCCGTCGTTAACTACGTCGTGAGCCGCTGGAGATGAAACCCGTCTCTCTAATCCGTCGTTAAACAACGACGGAATGACATCCGTAATCGTTGTCCGACCAGCTTTTTTGTAGTGAAATCTATCTCAAAAAATCTCTATTTTCTACAATTTCATCTCCATTAATATGTCTAGCTCTTCCAAAATTTCATCCGATTCCTCCTCATCCTTCGGCGAACTCGAAGCGATGTACCAACACATCCAGAGAAATGCCGAAATTGCTCGGAAATATGAAGAAGAAGAAGAAGAAGCACCGAGTCGACAAAACACCGAAGGTATCCCGTTAGGCGAATGATCGATCGAGATCGAGTCACCGGAGCGAATCAACTTTTCTCCGACTATTTCGCTGAGAGGCCCACATACCCCGATAATTTATTCCGTCGATGTTTCCGGATGTCGAAGCATCTATTCTTGCGCATCGTGGGGGTGTTGGAGAATTGCGTCGAGTATTTCCAACGATGAGATGATGCAATAGGCAGACCGGGTTTCACAACACTACAGAAGTGCACCGCCGTTATACGTCAACTCGCCTACGGAGGTCCCAGCGATCAATTTGACGAGTACTTGCGGATATCGAGACTACCGCTATAGATATGTTGAAGTGGTTTGCTAAGGCGATTCGAACCATCTTCGGTGGTCATTACCTAAGGAAGCCAACCGGAGATGATTGTCAACGAATTCTGGCAATGCACGAGGCTCGCCACGGCTTTTCAGGGATGCTCGGTTCGATCGACTGTATGCACTGGGCATGGAAGAATTGTCCAGTGGGATGGAGGGGCCAGTACACACGTGGGGATAAGGGTCACCCTACCATCATCCTTGAGGCCGTTGCATCTCACGATCTGTGGATATGGCATGCCTTTTTCGGGGTAGCTGGAGCGCTCAACGACATCAACGTTCTCAATCAATCGCCGGTGTTCAGCGACGTCGTCAAAGGAATAGCACCTCCCGGTTCATTTCCTCACCAACAGAAGGCAATACAACATGGGCTACTACCTCGCCAACGGGATTTATCCGAAGTGGCCCATTTTTGTTGCAGCCCCACCACATGTCACTGACGAAAAAGTGGAGCGTTTCAAACTTCTGTAAGAGGCGGCGTGCAAAGATGTGGAATGCGCTTTTGTCGTTTTACAAATCCGTTGGGGCATGGTCAGCGGCCCATCACGACTCTGGTATCGTGATAGTATACAAGATATCATGTATGCTTGTATTATCTTGCATAACGTGATAATCGAGGATGAATGAGCAAACGTGACAAATTGGGCTCCACCTGACGAGGAAGCCTCTACTTCTGCAAATGGTGGAGCGAATCGAGGAGCTCACGGTTCGTTTCGGGAGTACATGGAGCGCAACTCATCGCTACGCGATAGGGTCAAACACGGCGATTTATACAACGATTTGGTCGAAGAGATGTGGGCGCGTAGGCCCCAAATTAGTTTGCGTATTTTTAAAATTATTTCAAATTATGTTGTACTTTGTTTGTTTAAATCAATGTTTGTTTAAATTTAATATAAAAAAAAATCCAAAAATATTGTTACTTTTTTAATTGAAAATAAAATTAATTAAATAAATAAAATCGAACGAAAAACGAAACGAAAAATGAATTAAAAAAACATATCAAAATAAAAAATAAAACGAATTAAAAATGAGAGAGCCCGGGGGAGGGGCTTGCGGCTGGAGATGAAATATGGAGCCTCCCACCGGAATAGTGTCGCAAGCCCCTAAAACGAGCTTGCGGATGGAGATGCTCTGACAAATGTAGAAAATTGGCTTTATTTTCAAAATACTAATTTTTAAAATGTTATTAACATATGCAACTATATATCATTTTTGGCTATAATAAGATATGTGAGATACAATGCAATAGAGTTGGGATTATATATTTTCATTGTACTATAGGATCTCGGGCTGAGAGAAGTAGAGGATTGCGATTGCTTAAGCCATATTGAAAAATCCAGCCATATTGCTCCTTGACGAGGCTACTAGTGCACTTGATACTCAATCTAAGAAAGTGGTGCAAGATGCATTAGAAAGGGTAATGATTGGAAGAGCAAGTACAGTTGTAGCACATAGGTTAAGTACTATACAAATTTGCGATACAATTGCAGTTCTTGAAAATGGAAGAGTGGTGGAGGAAGGGACACATTTTTTTTTGTTGAGTAAAGGGCCTAAGGGCCTATTACTCTCTTAATAGCCTTAGGGGGGGGGGGGGCTAACAATATTTAGACGCTTGATCGAGTTGTCTTTTGGAGGGTGAGACACTTTGGGTTTGCCCTCTTAAGAAACTCTGTATCCTTTCTCTGTAAGGAGTTGATTTGATATATATGATGATGTTTCTTTTATAAAAAATAATAATAATAAAAATAAAAATAAATAAAAAACAATACAATATTTAGACGGTGGTTTCACATACATGTTTTATTTTTATATTTTGGGTTGGAATTTTGAGGGCTTACCTTCCTATTTGTTCATTTTCTTGTACGGGAAGGCATGATCTAATCTAGTAGTAATATATTCTTTGCTCTGGATATTAATCTTTATAACTTTTATTTATTTTTTAAAATAATTTGACATTAAATATAAAGATCATGCCATAATATGAAATTGAAATGATATTAAAATTGCAAGATAATTTGTAATTTAATTTACATCTTTCTCTAGTTTTTCCTGCCATGATGATAGCTTACGAGCTACTGCAAGATACTGGATCGTCATATATGATTGCATAAATCTATCTACAAAGAAAAAAAAATGTTAGAGCACCCCCGAGCCCGTGCTCGCTTGGGCAAGTCTTGCTCCAGCGAGATGGTATTATGACGTCAGCGGGCATATTTTTTTTCCTTTTAAATTCGAATATTTGGCCAAAAATTAAAAAATAATAAAAATAAATAATTTTGCATCCTTTTCTCGCACCTTTTTTTTTTCTTTTTCTTTTCTTTTCTTTTTTTTTCTTTTTGTTTTGCTTTTTGTTTTCATTTTTCATTTCTTATTTTATTTTTAAATCTGAATTTCATTTTTAAAAAATCTTATTACTTTATTCTCTTTGTTTTTTCTTTTTTTCATTTAATTATTGTAATTTTGAATTTGAATTTTATATAATTTAAAATCTGAATTTTATTTGAATTGCGTAATTTAATTTAAAAATCAAATTAAAATTTGAAATAGAAATTGAAATTGAAATAAAAATAAACATTCAAAATTCAAAATTTGAATAAAAAAATTTAAAAATAAATCTGAAAGAGCCCGTGCATTGGGGTCGATTTTGGGGGTGAGCTCTCTCCGAAAAGTGGGAGAGACATAAAATCGAATTGTTTTTTTTTTTTTTTTTTTTTGGCAATAATAGGCACAAGTTCATCATGTTGAAAAGCGACTATGAGAAAATCGAGATAATTTTAATTTAATAAAATCTTAAGGTATTGTTTAATAAAATAAAAAATAACTTGATCACATGTCTTCACCATAAGCATCGGCGTCATTAGCGAGGGCAATTAAATTAATTAGAAGTTAACTTCCTCATCACATGGTAAAGTAAAATACTACTAATATAACGTGAATTGTTGGTTTTTAATTGTTTTTATTTTATTTTTTAACATGCATCAGCATTGATCACTGAACTAAACTCTCTCTCTCTTTCTCTCTCTCTTAAACGACTAAATTAAACTTTAGAAATAGGGAAACGAAGAAGAGAAGAAGAAGTATGAATAATTCTGAAATGGGGCAGAAGAAAGAGATGAAGCAGCAGGAGGAGAAGAAAAAGAGCAGCAAAAGCATTTCATTAAGTTGGATTTTCATGCATGCTGATAGGTATGACGTGGCGTTGATGGGTATGGGTTTGGTGGGTGCCATTGGCGATGGAGCTTCCTTGCCTGTTATGTTCTTAATTACCAGCAAGCTCATGAACACCTTCGGAAATTCCGAGGCGGCTTCTTTGTCGGAAAACTTCACCGAATCCGTCAACAAGGTCTTTTTTAATCCCCATTTTCGAATCTTTGTTCCCATCTAAGAATTTGATGTTTTAACTATATACTCCGTATGTATGTATTTTCTTGATTTTTCTAGACTAACTGAACATTTGTTGTTTTTAAAGTGAGAAAAAAAAAAAAAAAAATTCCTTTTCTGTCTTTTTTTTTCCAGAATGCAGTGATTATTTGCTACATAGCTTGCGCGAAGTGGGTTGTTTTGTTGGTAGGTGAAAATCTCATTTTATCTAATTATATATGTTAATATACATAAATAAAATATGACTTTGATTTCATTATTAAATATGATAGATTGTAATAGTGCTTAAAGTAATCCATTATTCGATAGGAGGGATATTGCTGGACAAGAACAGCGGAGAGACAAGCTTCAAGATTAAGGATGAGGTATTTGAAAGCTGTAATGAGGCAGGATGTTGGCTACTTCTATTTGCACGTGACGAGCACGGCCGAAGTGATCGAGAGCGTCTCTAGTGACAGTCTAGTCATCCAACAAGCCATTAGTGAAAAGGTTCAAATTCACTACATTCTTTTTTTTTTATCTTGATATGCATATGTTGTTTATCTTGATTGATCAAAAGCCTATCTTGTATTCTTGATTGTTAGTTCGTATTTTTAGGCCTACAATCATCAAAGATTTCATTGGTGAGAAGATTCAAAATCACAATGACTATGAATCTTGATATATGCATTGTGTTGTTTATGTTGGTTGATAGTTTGTTCTAATAATTAGGCCTCTAAGATAAATTCATCCAAGATTCTTCGAAATCATATGAATCTAAATAACAATATGTTGTTTTGTCTGGATTTGTAAAGTCAAACCTAGTATTCTTGATATAGGTAGTTTTTATTTTTAATTATGTTACCTAACATCATAGATATCTGCAAATAGGTTCCAGTTTTTGTGATGAACCTATCAACCTTCTTCGGATCGTATATTGCAGCATTCTTAATTCTATGGAGATTAGCAATCGTGGGATTCCCGTTCATCATATTGCTTGTCATTCCGGGATTGATGTATGGAAGAACTTTGATGAGCATTGCAAGAAAGATGCGAGATGAGTATAGTAAGGCGAATGTGATTGTGGAGCAAGCCCTCTCCTCTATTAGGACAGTTTATTCTTTTGTGGGCGAGTGCGAGACAATTTCCTTGTACTCTGTTGTCCTTCAAGGGATGGTAAAGTTAGGATTAAGACAAGGTTTAGCCAAAGGTTTGGCTATTGGTAGTAATGGAGTCGTTTTTGCAATTTGGTCATTCATGGCTTATTGTGGAAGTAGATTGGTTATGTACTATAATGCTCAAGGAGGCACTGTCTTTGCTGTTGGAAATACTGTTATTCATGGTGGATTGTAAGAATTTTTCATTTTCTTCATTTTCATTTTCATTTTATGAGATGTGAATTCCTAGATGTGCTTGTATTAATTTGGTGACGATTCTTGAACTTATACAGATCATTGCGTTCAAGTTTGTCGAATTTGAAGTACGTCGCTGATGCGAGTGCAGCTGCAGAGAGAGTACATGTAGTGATAGAGAGTTCCAGAGATTGATTCAGACAACATGGAAGGACAAATACTGCAGAATGTGTGTGGAAAAGTCGAATTCAGACACGTTTATTTCACTTACCCTTCGAGGCCCGAGAGCATAATCTTTGAGGATTTCAACCTTAAAGTTCCTGCAGGAAAGAAAGTGGCATTGGTCGAAGAAGTGGTTCAGGAAAATCTACGGTCATATCTCTTTTGCAGAGGTTTTACAATCCGATTGGAGGCGAAATTCTCTTCGATGGAGTGGCCATTGATAAGTTTCAGCTCAAGTGGCTAAGATCACAAATGGGATTAGTCAGTCAAGAGCCAGCTCTTTTTGCAACTCTGTTAAAGAAAACATATTGTTTGGAAAGGAAGATGCTTTAATGGAGGAAGTTATTGAAGCTGCTAAAGCTTCGAATGCTCATATCTTCATTTCTCAATTGCCTCAAGGTTACAACACTCCGGTAAATATTTATTTCATCGTGTAGAATATACAAGAATATCCAAAATTTTAATTTTATACTCAAACATGTGTGCATGCAGGTAGGTGAGAGGGGCGTACAAATGTCCGGAGGCCAAAAACAAAGAATAACAATAGCAAGAGCCATAATCAAGTCCCCCAAGATTCTCCTCCTTGACGAGGCCACAAGTGCCCTCGATTCTGAATCCGAACGAGTTGTCCAAGAGGCTCTCGACAAGGCATCTGTGGGTCGTACCACCATCACGATCGCCCACCGCCTCTCCACCATCCGCAACTCCGACATCATAGCCATGGTCCGAGATGGCCAGGTGGGCGAGATCGGATCCCACCATACCTTTATCCAGGATGAAAATGGCCTCTACACGTCTCTCGTCCACCTCCAAACTAACTGAGAAAAATGAGTTCCCCTATACATCTGATGTAATCAAGGACGCCCATAGCACGAGTAGCAGGCACCTCGTGACAGTGAGCTGCTCAAGTTCGGATAACTCGGTCGCACCAAGCCGAGTGGCCACAATTACTCAATTAAGCGAGCAAGTGTTTCGTCCACCCTCTTTTGGACGGTTGCTAGCCATGAACTCGCCCGAGTGGAAACAGGCGACTTTGGGGTGTATTGGCGCCACATTCTTCGGTGCTATTCAGCCATTGTATGCCTTTGCAATGGGGTTGATGATATCAGTGTATTTTCAACCGGATCATGGTGTGATCAAGGAGAAGACAAAGATATACGCCTTGTGTTTTCTCGGATTGGCCGTCTTTTCAATTCTTGTAAACATTTGTCAACAATTATTTTGCAGTGATGGGGGAGCACTTAACGAAGAGGATCTGAGAGAGGACGTTGTCGAAGATCCTCACATTCGAAATTGGGTGGTTTGACCAAGACGAGAATGCTATTGGCGCTGTTTGCTCAAGATTAGCCAAAGATGCCAATGTGGTATGTTCTTACACATACTTTGATTTATATTTAAAAAATAATTTATTAAATTTCAAGTAATCCACCAAAGTAAACAAGCTGATCCTTATACAATCTCGATGTTTGATGTAGGTAAGGTCTCTCGTAGGCGACCGAATGGCCCTCCTCGTTCAGACACTTTCAGCAGTGATCATAGCCTGCACAATGGGGCTAGCAATTGCATGGAAGCTGGCACTAGTAATTATAACAGCTCAACCTCTAATTATTATATGCTTCTACCTCAGACGTGTCCTCCTAAAAAACATGTCAGAAAAAGCCATTGAATCTCAAGAAGATAGTAGCAAGCTCGCAACAGAAGCAGTTTCGAATCTCCGAACTGTCACAACCTTCTCCTCTCAAGCATGGATACTTAAAATGCTCGGAAAGGCTCTGGAAGGGCCTCGAAATGAGAACATTCGACAATCTTGGTATGCTGGAATAGGCTTAGGAACTTCACAAGGTCTCTCAACTTGCACTTGGGTTTTGAATTTCTGGTATGGTGGAAAACTCATAGCAGAGGGTCTCATTGGAGCAAAGGCATTTTTTCAGACTTTCTTGATTTTAGTGAGTACCGGTCGAGTAATAGCGGATGCTGGAACTATGACTAATGATCTAGCTAAAGGAGCTGATGCAGTGGGGTCAGTCTTTGCAATTTTGGATAGGCAATCTTTGATCGAGCCCGAGGCTCTTGAAGGGTACAAACCAGAGAAGCTAAACAGTCGCGTTGATCTTGAAAATATCGATTTCGCCTACCCAACTAGGCTTGAGTCGATGATCTTTAAATGTTTTTCTTTGAGCATCGAGGCAGGGAAATCGACTGCTTTAGTAGGACAGAGTGGATCAGGAAAGTCAACGATCATAAGCTTGATCGAAAGATTCTACGATCCCTTGGAGGGCGTGGTCAAGATTGATGGAAGAGACATCAAATCCTACGATCTAAGATCATTGAGGAAACACATCGCTCTAGTGAGCCAAGAGCCTACGCTTTTTGCAGGTACCATTAAACAAAATATAACGTACGGAGCATCGGAACATGTGGACGAGATCGAGGTTCTAGAAGCTTCTAAGGCTGCAAATGCACACGATTTCATCTCCGGACTAAAGGATGGGTACGAGACCTTCTGTGGAGATCGGGGACTTCAGCTTTCGGGTGGACAAAAGCAAAGGATTGCGATCGCTCGAGCCATATTAAAAAATCCCTCCATCTTGCTACTTGATGAAGCTACAAGTGCACTTGATGCACAATCAGAGAAAGCGATGCAAGATGCATTAGAAAGAGTGATGATAGGTAGAACAAGCATAGTTGTAGCACATAGGTTGAGTACTATACAAAATTGTGATACAATTACAGTTCTTGAAAATGGGAAAGTGGTGGAGAAAGGTACTCATTCTTCTTTGTTGAGTAAAGGGTCCAAAGGGGCTTATTACTCTCTTATTAGTCTACAGAGGGGACCTACAGAATTGTGATACAATATTTGGATTATGATGATGATCGTTTCATGCTTACTGTTGGAACTTTGAGGGATTAAAATCTCTTTTGATGATGAATATAGGCCATGTGCTATTTATATTTCTCTTCATTAATTCCAAAATTAATACTAGTAAAATTAATTATGATTCAAGCTGAATACTGTTGATCTTAATGAAACTAATGCGATAACCTTCAAATGAAATTATATAATTATAGTATGTTATGTCCATTAATCAACTAAATACCTAGCTAAATGATTCCTTCACTGAAAAGCTACAAATAAGAAGTTAAGAATATTTCATCTAAGAATTAAACATACTCAGAATGCTTGAAAAGGCGCTTGAAAATGCTAGACAAACTCAAAAGGAGAATATTCTAATAACTAGACATACTCTTATATACGAATAATTCGTATAAGAATTATTCTCATATTGTAATTAAACGTTACGATTCAAAGGTCACCCAAATATATCTTGACACTCATTTCGGAGTTATATTTTCCATTTTTTTTGGACGGAGAGAGTTTCTTTTTCCAAGCTAATTATAAAGAGTTTAAATTTTATAATATCACTAAACAATACTTTGATCGAAAATAAAGATTGAGGAAGCAATATATTGTTAAAGAATACAAATACATCTCAAATTAGCGGTACTTGTAGAATTGGAAACACATTGATTAATCAAAAGTCGAAACAGAGATTTGTTTCAAATTGAGCCAGAGTTGATTATTGTTGAAAAAAATAAACAAAATCTTACTAAAAGACCTTATCCTCAATAATAATAATAATAATAATAATAATAATAATAATAATAATAATAATAATAATAATAATTGTAAGATTAAAAATTGACCAAATCGGATCTACAATCTCGTTTGATTGTGTACCGCTTAGTATTTGTTATTAATAATGTGGATATATATCAACACTAAAACAAATTAAAATTTGAGGTTTATTGCAGTTGGGAAAATAACGTGTGATATTTTATGAAAAACTATGGAAAGTGAGGACTACAAATACAATTAAAATTGGCGCAGTGTCTCCTTCACCCTCGAGCTCCTATCTCTCTCTCTATATATATATGCACTTGTCTTTCCCGAAGTTAGTTCCACTCTCTTTCAATTCAACGAATAATTCCTCTCTCTCTCTCTCTCTCTCTCTCTCTCTCTCTCTCTCTTAAACAGCTAAACTTCAGTAGTGGCAAAAGAGAAAAGATACGTGGAGGGGGATTTGGTGTCATTATGTGGGGAAAATAAAAGAACAGAAGAAGTGGGCACGTACGATTAATTCTGAAATGGGGAATAGAATTAGAACCGAAGAAGAGGAAGAAGAAAAATAGGAGCAAACGCATTTGGTTGAGCTCCATTTTCATGCATGCTGATAGAAATTTGACATGGCATTGATGATGGGTATGGGTTTGCTGGGTGCAATCAGCGGCGGACTTCGCATGCCAGTTATGTACATAATGATGAGCAAGCTCATGAACACTAGGCGGAGCCAGACTTCCGACGCAGGGGGTTCACAATTGTAATGTACAAAAAAATATATACTCCTGTCCTACCAAAAATGATACATTTATTGAATATATGTGAGGTATAAAATAATGAAACTTATCTTTTTTGTTATACGTTTCTTGAATATATGTGACATATAAAATAATGAAACGCATCATTTTCGTTGGGACGGAGGGAGTATTAAAAAAATATATTACTTATTTTTTATATTAAAAAAATATATACAAAAAATGTATTACTATTTATATTATAAAAAATGTATACAGAAAATTACTATTTACATACGACTTCATTTGTGTACAGAAAATGTATTATTATTACTATGTATATTACTTATTTTTAATTTTTTATATTTAATTATGAAATTACGAATATACCCTTCATGTTTTTCAAAATTCCAGTGGGGTCACTGGACCCCACTGCCACATATGTGCCTCCGCCAAACACCTTCGGAAATTCCGATGATTCTTCGCCGGAGAACTTCACCAAATCCGTCAACAAGGTCTCATTTATTCTTTTCAATTCGGTGTGAATTTTTTGGGTTTTTTTCTTTTAATTAATCATTTTTTGTTGTTGATTTTTTGTAATTTTGATTGTTTGACTATATATGCATTTTTCTTGATTTTTCTATCTTAACTAAACATTTGTGTTTTTTCCCCTTTCAGAATGCATTGCTTATTTGCTACGTGGCTTGCGTGGAATGGGTGGCTTGCTTTCTTGGTAGGTGAAATCTCCATTGATATGATGTCGGTATGAAGTGATACCATTTAGATACAAGGGAACGAATATTTCATTGATTAATAATTATCTTGTCAATACACTAGGGCTAGATATAGTCTAGGTTTCTATCTATACATGGTAAGATATCAACTAGAATATTCTAATTATGTGAAATATCAATCCCCTTCAATTCTGTGTCTTGAATGATTCCTTTCCTTTCTCAGCTAACACTCCCCCTCAAGTTAAGGAATGGGATTCCCAATACTTAACTTGCCTAAAGCTTCTTGAAACGACTTGGCACTAACTGCTTTAGTTAGAATATCAGCTAGTTGATCTTCCGATTTGACGAATGGAAGTTCAACGATCTTTGTTTCAATCTTTTCTTTGATGAAATGCCTATCAATTTCAACATGCTTGGTTCGATCATGTTGAACAGGATTTTCTGAGATGCTAATAGCTGCTTGATTGTCACAGAACAATCGACATGTCTTTGCCATGAAGAGACCAAGTTCGGTCATGAGCTTTCTCAGCCAAAGTATCTCAGTAAGACCATTCTTGATTCCTCGAAACTCTGCCTCAGCACTTGATAATGCCACCACCTTCTGCTTTTTACTCCTCCATGTGACAAGATTCCCTCCGACAAAAGTGAGATATCCAGAAGTTGATCTCATATCATTCGGATTTCCTGCCCAATCTGCATCAGTAAAGCCATAAATATCCAAGTGTCCATATTTCTCAAACAGTAACCCATGCTCAGCAGTTCCTTTCAAATACTGGACTATCCTCATCGCAGCTTTCCAGTGATCTTCTTGTGGTGCATGCATGAATTGGCTCACCACCCCTACAGCATACGCAATGTCGGGTCTAGTGTGAGACAAGTAGATGAGTCTTCCTACTAGTCTCTGATATCTCCCCCTGTCAGCGAGTTTAGCTCCTTCTATCTCTTGGAGCTTGTGATTCTGGATCATTGGAGTATTTGCAGGTTTGCAATCCAACATACCAGCTTCTGCAAGAATATCAAGAATATATTTTCTCTGGCTAATGAAGATTCCTTTCTTTGATCTTAGTACCTCAATTCCTAAGAAGTACTTGAGAAGACCCAAATCCTTCATCTGAAACTCACTGAACAGATTCTTTCTCAAGCTGCTTATCTCATCTATATCATCTCCAGTAATAATCATGTCATCGACATAGATGATGAGACAAGTGATTCTTTCCCCCTTTCTCTTGAGAAACAAAGTATGATCTGAGTTACTCTGTTTGTACCCATATTGCTTCATTGCCTCAGTGAACCTTCCGAACCAAGCCCTCGGAGATTGTTTCAACCCATATAAGGTTCTTTTGAGTTGACATACTTCTCCATCTCTGAATCCTTCTGTAAATCCTGGTGGAGGACACATGAACACAGGCTTCTGAAGTTTCCCATGTAAGAAGGCATTTGTCACATCAAACTGATGTAGAGGCCAATCCTTGTTGGCTGCTATCGAGAAGAGAACCCTTAGAGTATTGATTTTTGCTACAGGTGAGAAGGTCTCAGCATAATCTACTCCATACGTCTGAGTATATCCTTTTGCCACCAACCTTGCCTTGTACCTATCAATCGACCCATCTGGCTTTCGTTTGATTGTAAACACCCATCTACATCCAACCGGCTTTACACCTTCTGGCAGTTTATCCTTGATCCAAGTGTTATTCCTTTGGAGTGCTTCCATTTCTGTGTTCATTGCGCTCCTCCACTGTTCAGATCGCATAGCTTCCTTTGCATTTCTCGGAATCTCTTCTTCTTGGTATAATGCGGCCTCGAATGCTTGAGCCATTTTTGTCAGATTCCTATTTACAAGGTTAGCCATTCCATATCTGCTTTTGGTGTTTACCTTTTCTGGAGAATATCTCTTCGGAGGAATTCCCCTTGTGCTTCGAGGTGGGAGGACATAGCTGCCTGTATCACCATCTATTGTGTTATCCTCCTCTTCTTCTGATTCTGCGATGTTAGTAGAGATACCATCTTCACTAGCACTCGGTTCAGAAGTTACCTCGGATATCGGAGTCAGATTCTCAATGAGAGTGGACGTTGGGGACTCAGGTGGAGAGGTGTGCTCGGCGATAGTGTCCACTGATGGCTCATGTTGGTCCACAAAAGAATCGTTCGATTTATACACAAGCCAACTTAGGTGGTCTCCATATGTTTCGTTACTCTCCCCCTGACCTCTAAGGTGGTTTGTGTAAAAGAACTCAGTTTCCAGAAAATTACAGTTCATGGTGGTAATAATTTTCTTAGTTGCTGGATTATAACACCTATATCCTTTCTGATTGATTCCATATCCTACAAAGACACATTTTATGGCACATGGCGACAATTTGGTTCTTTCATGTTTGAGAATATGAACATAGACACTGTATCCAAAGACTTTTGGTGGTAGACTCAAGGATTCGGGAATATGGGCCTTTTTGGATAGCATGTCAAGTGGGGTTTTCTTTTTCAGAATTTTCGTAGGAAGTCGGTTAATAAGGAAGACTGAGGTGGCTATAGCTTCAGGCCAAAGAAAGATAGGGACACGAGACTCGATCATCAGGGATCGGGTGATTTCTAGGATGATCCTATTTTTCCTTTCAGCTACCCCATTTTGTTCAGGTGTATATGCACAAGTGGTTTGATGGATGAGGCCATGAGTAGAAATAAAAACAGACATCAAGTTATTGACAAATTCCTTACCATTATCAGATCGAAGTTTTTTAATGGTAGTGTGGAATTGGGTTTGTACCATTTTAAAGAACAAGACAAATTTTTCAAACACTTCAGACTTATGCTTCAGAAAATAGATCCAAGTTACCCTAGTGCAATCATCAATAAAGGTAACAAAATATCTAATGCCATTCCCCCCAGTAATAGGTGCAGGCCCCCAAACATCAGCATGTACTAAAGCAAACATAGAATTTACTCTAGTGTTAGAAGGTTTAAAAGTCTGTCTATGGCTTTTTGCCAAAACACAAGTTTCACAGAAAAAATCTTTAGGAATAGGAATGTTCGGAAATAAAAGTTTGAAATAACCCAAAGACGGATGCCCTAATCTTTGGTGCCATAATCGAACGTCATCTTTTGTGGACCGTTGAGTTAGCATTGCACTACCATGATGAGTTGCCCCATCCACATAATAGAGCCCTTGTTCCTCAGTGCCACACCCAATGATCCTCTTCGTCCGAATATCCTGCAACACACAAAAATTTGGAAACATCAGTAAGGTACAGTTCAGCTCTCGTGTCACATGACTCACAGACATCAATCTTTGAGATAAACTCGGAACAAGCAAGCAATTTGATAAGCAGAGATTTGGGGATATCTCTACAGTGCCTGCCCCTGCTACAGTAAGTAATTCTCCGTTTGCTGTTTTGATGAAGGTTTTAGTAACCTTGGAGAAATTCCTAAAGTCTTTCACCTCCGGAGTCATCGTATCTGTGGCCCCACAGTCAAAAATCCATCCTTTTTGACACAATTCAGAATTATCTTGCACATGTAACGCAGCGGAAATATCACATAATGGTGCAAAACGATTATAGGTATCTGAAAAGGAATTTTTAGAAGTAGAGGGACCATTCTGCAAAAAACGGGTCCCAGAAAAAGAATTTCCAGAACACTGTGGGTCAGAAGTCAGATTCTCCAAAGTCTGGGGTTTACTCTGCAATATCTGGGGTTCAGTTTTGAATATCCTAAAATTCAGAGGACTATTTTGCAAATACTTAATATCTGATTTATGATTAAGAGGATTAACCCCCCTGTTACCTCCTCCGCCATTCTGCGCCTGAGTTCTCGAGACTTGGCCGGCAAAATTCGTTCCTCCTCCTCTACCTCCGCCGTTGCCTCCTCCGTCTAGGCCACCACTCCCACTGCTTCTTTCTCCAGCAGTATTGTTGTCGGGTGTCCTTTTCTTGTCCTCAGTTTCCCCTCGTGCGAAATTGGCCGATCCTTTTTTCAGTTTTTCTTCCCACCACTCCGGGAATCCGACGAGAAGGAAGCATTGCTCACGGGTATGCTTCTGTTTTCCACAATGGGAGCACCATAATTTGCTCTTATCGGTTGATCTGGAGGCGGAGTTACTGGTGGCGGCGGATTTGGCTGGTTGCTGTCGGGAGGATGCTCCTCTGTTTTTCTGGGCTCCGAATCCAAAACCCACCTCTCCCGATGATGTAGATTCCGGGTCGGTGGGATTGGTTGCCGGCTGCAGAATCTGTAGTCGGGCGGCCTCCCGTCTCACTTTTGAGAACGCCGACTCGGCTGAGGGAATGGGGCTCTCCTTGAGTATGTCCCTTCGGACTCCATCGAACCTGGTGTCGAGTCCGGAGAGGAATTGATAGAGTCGGCGTTGTCCGATGAGTGTTCTGTATTTGTTGATTCCCTTTTCACAGCATCCAAGCGGGTTGGGTTCTCTTCGATCTATGTTGAGCCAGATTGTCTGTAACTTGTTCCAGTAATCTTCAAGCGATTGCTGGCCTTGACTCACTTTGTTGGCTTTAACTTCTAGGTCATAGATCTGGAACGGATCTGACCCACTCCCATACGTGATTGCCAGGCTGTCCCAAACGGCCTTGGCGGTCTAATGTTGAGCGAAGTTTGTCACAAGCTTCTCTTCCATGTTCTGTATTAACCAAGAAAAAACAGTGAGATCTGTTTCTTCCCATTGGTGATACTCTGAGTCTGTTTCAGCCGGAGGTGGAGGTTTTCCAGTGATGTGTCTGGATTTGCCTCTGCTTCCGATTGCTACCCTCATGAGCCGAGCCCATAGCGGATAGTTATTCCCATCAAGTTTGAACCCTAGCATAACATTTTCTGAATTTCTCATAATGTTAGCTATCTGTTGGGTTAGATCTGTTTGTTGGTTTGGTTTGGTTGGATTTGTTGTTTCTGACATTTTTTTTTTATTTATTTATTTTTTTTTTTAAAAAAAATCCTGCCTTATTTCAAGGTCAGAATTGGCTGGGAAAGGTGTTTTTGGATTTCTGCCTTGATTCAAGGTCAGAAGTATTTGCTGGGAAAGGTAAAAAGGACGATGATGATTCTGTTCTGAGTCCAAGAATCATCCTGCTCTTGATACCATGATAACATTTAGATAGAAGGGAACGGATATTTCATTGATTAATAATTATCTTGTCAATACACTAGGGCTAGATATAGTCTAGGTTTCTATCTATACATGGTAAGATATCAACTAGAATATTCTAATTATGTGAAATATCAATCCCCTTCAATTCTGTGCTTGAATGATTCCTTTCCTTTCTCAGCTAACATGAAGTAATGGAATTTGGCTTTGATTTCATCATTATGTGATGCTTATATTAATGATCTATTTTATTTAGAGGAATATTGCTGGACAAGAACGGGAGAGAGACAAGCTTCAAGGTTAAGAATGAGGTATCTGAAAGCTGTAATGAGGCAGGATGTTGGCTACTTTGATTTGCATGTGACAAGCACGGCCCAAGGATCGAGAGCGTCTCAAGTGACAGTCTAGTCATCCAAGAAGCCATTAGCGAAAAGTTCAAAATCTCTCCATTTATGAATCTTGATCAAGCTTAATCTAGTATTCTTGATTGTTAGTTTTCGATGTAATGCTTGTGTAATCTAGTAGCAAGGCGCACTATATATTCTACCCATATTATGGTCTCTATTATTATTTCTTGGAGTTTTTTTTGTTGTTGATTTTGTAATGTAATCATGGTTTACATAATACATTACTTTACTTGGAGAGATTAGACAAATTTATGGTGATCCTAATAGCTAGGTGTGCGTTCGATGACACAAGCTTTAATACTAGATTTTATATTTTATTAGTGTTATTTCTTTTTTCTTGTAAATAAAGAGTTGAAACACTTTTTAGTTATGAAGCTAAGGAGATGTTCATGAACTAGCGTAGAAACACCCTATTTTTCGTGTGCGGTTAGTTTTTATATATTTTTTTTCAACACTAATCTATCAATTTCTTGATGTAACAATTTGATAGTTTGACTTATGCATTTCTCTTGATTTTTCCATCCTAACTAAACATTTTTTTTTTAATTATTTGTTGTCTTCTTCTTTTTGGTGACACAAGCTTTAATATTAGATTTAGTTTATTTATTTTTCTCATTCAAAAGTTATATTATAAAAAGTTAATTAAATATACGATATTATATGAATTAGATTTACTGATTTAGATTCAATAAAAAAAGAAAACACAAAAATGAAAGAAAGATAGAAGTGGGATTTATGCCTTTTCTATTTATTCTTTCGTTATACATTTTGATTTACATATTGTTACTTTCCAAATTCAATTCCAAAGGTATTTTACCAGCTCAAAAAAAAAAAAAAAAAAAAAAAAAAAAAACGTAAAGGAGTTATCAAACATGTGGTATTAACATGGTTTTTATAATCATAATATGCTTCTACACCAGATGCGTCCTCCTCAAGAACATGTTGAAAGAGGCCATCAAATCTCAAGAAGAGAGTAGCAAGGTCGCAACAGAAGCAGTCTCGAACCTCCGAATTGTCACAGCCTTCTCCTCCCAAGCCCAAATCCTCAAAATGCTCAAAAGATCTTAACAAGGGCTTCGAAAGGATAACATCCGACAATCGTGGTACACAGGTTTATGTTTAGGGACTTCGCAAAGGCTCATGACTTGCACTTGGGCTTTGAATTTTTGGTATGGTGGAAAACTCATAGTTGAGGGTTTCATGGGAGCAAAGACATTTTTTTCAAACTCTTTGATATTAGTGAGTACGGGTCAAGTAATAGCCGATGTTGGAACTATGACTAATGATCTAGCTAAAGGAGCCAATGCAGTGGAGTCAGGTGTTTGCAATTTTGGATAGACACTCTTTGATTGAGCCTAAAGATCTAGAAGGGTACAGGCCTGATAAGCTAGACGGGCGTGTTGATCTTGAAAACATTGATTTTTCCTATCCGGCTAGGCAAGGATCGACGATCTTCAAAGGCCCCTTCTTTAAGCATCGAGCGAGGTAGGAAAATCGACTGCTTTAGTAGGGCAAAGTGGAAAGTCAACGATCTTACATGCACTGAAATGCAGATAAATTATCCCAAATTAACCATTAACTAATTTTACATCTCTCCTTAAAAAAAAGTTATTATGTTTGTCCCAAATTCGGAAACAGTTTCTTGATAATCATATAAGAACTGAAACAAGAGGCATTGAGCTTTAGTTATTAATACCTCATCATCTTCTCTCTTTAGAGTGCCTGTTAGTTTAGCATAGAGATCGATCAACAAGGAAGGCGCCATACGTGAATTTAGGGCCATGAGATCCTCTATTGCCAAAGCATGCAACATTTTCTATTGCCTTAATAGATTAACGACACGTGGCAAATCATAGGGGTTTAGAAATTTCAAATGTTAGGCTATGTATTTTTCTTATATAAATCTTAAATCCTAAATTATTTTGACATGTGTCGTTAATCTATTAAGGCAATAGAATATGTCACATGCTTTGGCAATAGAAGATCCGAACTGGAATTTAGGAAAATGAACAAACAAACCGATCTGAGTTGAATAATTTTAGGAAGAAAAAGAAAAATTTCAACTAAAATAAAAATACAAAATTAGCTTTCACACCACACCTATAATTATGATGCACACATATCTTATTTGCTAGCGTATGTTATATTGAAACAAATGTTTTTCCGGAAGTACTTCTTGCACCTCATAACTACTCTCTCTATATCTATATAATAATAACCACTACGGGCTGTTGTTTTTAGTAAGTTTCTCTATCCTATAAATAACAACTTATTTTTTTCTCTTTGCTATTTTTGAAAATTAATTATTTCGCAATCAATGCATAAATCTAAATAATATTATATTTCCAATTCAAATAATTAAAATGTAGCTATGTATACGTTTAATATTGATTACAATTTAATTGAATATTTAATTTTATAGAAAAGTTACTTTGTTAATTCTTTTTTTTATATATCAGATTTTAATTCTTTTTCTTAATATAGAAAAATTAGGGCCAAAATTAAAAATACCCAATATTAATACACATATACACAATCTACCCAATCTCAAATTACATTTACAAAAAATACCCATTTTTGGTCAAAACACTATTTCCACACCTTGTTGACTTTGTTTAAACATGATAAAATAATAATCAGGCCCACTACACTTCCGTAAATAAAATTAATGCATACCAACTTCATACCTTAATCTGCTACGGGATTTCCTTCGACAGAGGTTTTAAAGACAAGGTCCAACCACCAGGAACACCTTATGGTTCTCCGTCAAATTCTTTCCTCAGCTTCTGATCCACCTCGCCTTCGTCAAACTTATCAGTCCGAGCAGCGCTCCAGGAAAGGTGATAAGGGCTCAGAACACTGAGCAAGAGACTCACTGCGGGCTAAATTTGTTGGTAAACAAAATTTCAAAATACGAAGGTAATGAGCAAAAGCCCAAACTTTTATTGGGGAATTATATAAATATTTATTACATAAGTTTATCTCCTTTAGGGAGGAGACAGACTTGTTTAGCTACCTATGGTAGCGGAATGGAAAACTCGCATAAACTCGAAAATTTAAAACTATTACAATACTAATGTTTGAAGAAAGCTAAGAAAATGATCGATGATCTTTGCTTCCTTCTCTCGTCTTTATTTATAGAGGGCTGAAGACATCTCTCTTGCTTGAATTATTGCATCGGATGCTCTTTTCCACCGATGCCAGCTTGTTCCCATGTGATGCATGGGTCCTTCTTCCTCCATTATCACCGAAAGTAGCAATAATTGAGGGCGACTTATGGAGTTTGGGGTCCTCCATTTTGAATTCCACCGAAAGAAGATGGTGGCCTGTCTTTTTCTTGAGTAAAGACTCTCAAGATTCCTTTTCTCTTACACGGTTTAATATTATTTTTTGAACTGTGAGACATTTCTTTTTTCACGGTCTTATTATGACCGTATAGACTTTTCTTTTTTCACGGTTTAGTATTATTTTGAACCGTGTTTCTCTCCTCACCCTTGTCGTTTTCTTTTTGGGTGAGATTCCTTCATTGTAGAGTCACATGACTCTACCCTTTTGTGTTGGCCGCCTAGTTTTTTCTTGGGGCCCTGGGCATCCTTCCTTTCGGTGGCTCCCTTGATTCCTTCTGGTCTTGGGCACGAGCTCGTCCTGCTCTAGGCATGAACTTCTTGCCAAACTCCAGCTCCTTCTGGCCTGGGCATGCTGGACAGATATGGTTAATCCAGTTCCCATAGTGGGCCATGTTACAATACTTGCGATGGGTTTCTTTGCTCGTCACAAGCTTGTTTTCCCATAGCAAATTCTTCTTTCTCTCGAAAGCCTCTTCTGCAAATCTCGTAGTTTTTTCTGTCATTGTGTTTAACAGGAATGATCCGTTCACTGAGTTCTGGAAGAACTTGAACTGATACTTGACTTTGTCCATCTCGGTGAGACAGACCCATAAACCCCAAGCCCTGCGGGTTGAGATTTCATCATCGGTGATCATGGATATAAGTGGTACTTCTCCATGTGGAACCTGTATGTTGCAACGGCTCCTCTCGTCGGTTCGCCTAAGCCTTATGTAATGAAAGGCTTCATGGTTCCCCTTTCCAACGGGTTCTGGTGCTGCACTTATAAAGTAAAGCTCCAAAACATCTCCTCGGCTGAGTTGGTCATTGTTAGACCATGAATCGTAAACAGCTTCTTGATTCCATTTGGGTAGATTCTTGATTTTTATAAACGATGGGGAATCCGTAGTAGCTACAAACAAATTTAGCTACCTAAGCCTCATGGATTTGTGATCTATTTCATTCTGCACAGACCTTTGCTGCTTTGCATTATTATCTACTTTAACAAATATGGCTTTCAATTGGACTCAAAAACAAAATTAAATGGAAAACAAATCAAGAATTAGACTAGCCTCGATACGAACTCCCATCACTTAATAAAATTTTACTCCACCACTCTTAAATCAATTAAATAGTATACTAATTGTTGGTATCATATCATATCAACATATAAATTAAACTACTGATTTGTTTGCAATAGGTGATTTAATCCAGTAGCATTAGTTCTAGGGGAGCACTATTCTCCGAAAACCGAACCGAAATAAAATTTCGATTCGGGTTATTCGGATTATGTAATAATTTCCTTTTTTTTCTTAGTGCAATTCGGGTTAGAATTTCGGGTCGGAGAATTTTTTTTTACCACCCAAAATATTAGTATTTATTATAATTATTATAAATATTTTATATATTTATATAAAATTCAAATAACTTGTAACTAGGTTTATCTTAAAGTCAAAGTCAATTAGTTAATATTTGGTATTATGATTTTATTGTAGTAAAAATATTACTAGCATTGATTTTGGATGAAAATTAAGTATGTTGATTAAAGTTAGAAGTGAAAAGCAATATATATATATATATATATATATATATATATATATATATATATATAGAGTTTGGTTCATATGTTAATAAATCCTCGTGTGTTAAATAGGAATGAATCTGGACTATTGATCTTAATCAAATCTATGACTATTATTGATTTAAGCATGGTTTCAAGGTACAATAAGCATGATTTCATTTAAGCATGAATTAGTACATTTAAAAGCACAATTATATAATAAGCATAATTTTATACACATTTAAGCATAGTTTCGTATACTTTTAAGCATTTTTAACATTTTAACACGCTAGGATTTATTAACATAAGAACCATTCCCTATATATATATATATTAAAATAATTCAGGAGAAAATCGAAAAACCGAATTTAATTTCGTTTTTTCAGGTTTTTCTAAAACTCAGCTCAGGTTCGGGTTATTTTTTCAGAATTTGATTTTTTCAATTTTACAAAAAACCTGATCCGAACCCCGAATGCTCACCCTTGATTAGTTCATATATACTAACACATGTGTAATGGGTTTTCTAAACTCTTGATGGAAGAAGGGATGTTTCTAGCTCGTAATCACGGATTCAGAAGCACGTGGTTTGTATAGGACCCTCTGTTCAGGTTCTGGTACTCCATCCTCTGCTCGTTTATCTTCAAACCATTTCACAACTCTTTTACGTGGCAGGTTCCTCACATGCACAATGCTGCTGATCATGGCATTCTGCAACCATTTCAAGACAAAAAGGACGTATGATTCTAGGATGAAAAATGAAGCATGAAGAGAATTCGTGAAACCAAATTACAAAATGCAAAAACTATATGATATATCAAGAAAGTTGTCAAATAGCAATACTTCAAGAAAACAAGTATGGGGATCAATGAAAGGTATTTTCTACATTTTTTCAAGATTCAATTGATAACTTTCAAAATTAGAGTACAACACTGTGATATTTAGACGAGAAAGAAACCTAAGAGGAAAACAACTGAAAATCAAGGAACTGATGGCGTCAACTTCAACCTCTCTTCGGATATCCATCATGCTTCAAAGCAGAAAACCCCTCTTTCCGGCAACTCTAACCAAATCTTTCCGGCCACGTCAGCCACCATCACGCTCGGCCGGTCTCAGCTGCTTCAGCCGGCGCCGGGACAGCGACAAACCTCCTTTATCACTTGCTGCAGAAAAGGTTGAACTTCATTTTCTTATATTAAGATTTAAAATATATGAATAGCACACTCGATTTAAGAAAACAAAACCAATTTATCTCTCCTGAGTTAGTACGACTCCAGTGAAGACAACTTGAATAGCACATGATTAGACAACTCAAAACATTCTTTTTTTTTTAAAGAATCAAGATTTGACTTTGCAGTTTTGGAAAGAGTCCTAATCCAAGCTCCATCACACGATGTGCTATGGCAAAACCCATCTCCGGCAAAGGGAAAGTGGAGCGACCTTCCCAAACACGCTTCTTTCATATATTTTGTCCTAATCATTTTTCAGGTGCTTCTTTAAGGTACTGCAAAAATTGCATCTTTCGCTCTTCATATTTCTTACGATTTGGATTGATACTATTGAAGATTGAATTTTTTAGTTTCGCATGAGCTGATCTTTTGCATTTTGAAGCATCTAGGCCGTATTCTTTTTGTTCTGAGATTTCAAAATAAGCTCAATTTATAACTTGAACTGTGAAGTATGATTTTGTACTTCAAGAATAAATCAAGTTTGTTTAGAGGAACTGAGGAAGATGTTTGGTAAGATTTTGGGGAAACCAATGTTCTATTAAGATAGGTGGTTATAGATGTTAGATGTTGACTATGCTGTGGTAATGGTACAGTTTGTTAATCAAGTTGTACATCCATAAGAACGGCCACCTATAAAAGATTAAGGATTTAGACATAATAATTTCCTAAGTAGTTGGTCAGTTAGTGTGCTAAGATGATAAATGAAGTGAGACACAATAAGTGGAATGATGGTTGAAGTTAGTTGTATTTACTAGTAAACATACTCTACTTCTGATTTGGAGTTCCAAATCTATAATATTTACGAATTTTAGTTAGTTTTTGGCTGAATCTTGTTTTGTGATTAGCTGCATAAAGCTGCTGTACTATTTGCACTTAGACGAGGGGAGGAATGGAAGCTCGTCATATGTGTGTCTATAAGATTAGCTGCGCAGAGATAGAGAAGTCCACCCCAAATCTAACTTCTTTCTCTCTCGGCAGTCAACACACACGCAGACCTCTCTCCCTCTCTTCATATGCCCGAACCGAACCCGAACCACCCGAACCCGAACTTCTGTTAGGGTGCCCAAAAATACCCGAATGTTTTTATTTATTTATTTATTAATTTTTAATTTAATCCTATTAAAATTATAACATACTGAATATAACTTACTTCATAATAACAATTATATTGAGTGAGAAGTCTTTGAATGAGAAGTTTGCCTTGTACAATTCTACGATTCATACATAGACATTAAGACAACGTATAAACTCTTCCAAGTTCCAAGCTTAAAAAAATCAAAATTGACGACATCAGTACATTACATAAAATAATCAAAACATGGAGGCGAATTAAGCAGATAGATTCTATAACATTATAATTATAATATGGTATAAAATAAGGCGTTGTCCGAATTTTTATGCAGTCTGACCCAAGTAAACATATATGTGATACTTAGGGCCCGTTTGGAATCCATATACATATATCAGGTATGGGTATCAAAATAGCCCATACCCATATCAGGTGTTTGGTATATTAGCATATGGAAATCTAATTGATATTTTTGATATACCCATTTTCCCTCTTTTAACATTCCCCTATATACTCTTTTGAGTACCGGTATCTCTTTCTTTTTCTTCAAAGAAACCCTATTTTTCTTTTACGCTTCTCTTCCCCCAATTTTTTTATACGAGCTCCAAATTTTCAAGAACTTCATCATCTTCATCATTCTGTCGCCCATCATTCCAGGTTTTTTTTTTCTTCTTTTTTTTCTTCAAAGTAAAGATCAATCATGAAATTGGAATTAGCTGCTTTTTCTTTCTTTCTCTTTTGCGTTTGAAGGTGAGTTCTTTCTCTTCTGCGTAAATTCTCTCATTTTTTTTCTTTTTCTTTTTTTTTTTTCTGAAATTGTACATTCCAAAAATCATTTTTATGGTTGAATAAATGATGCTTGACTTCAGAAGAGATAAGTGTGAGGTGCAGCCCTTCGTTCCTCAAACCCAGTTTTGTTATTTTATTATTGTTATTTTAAGTTTTTCTTTTCCACATTTTTTTACTTATTAAGTATGATTTCTGCATTCATGTATAAGCAATTAATTAGAAAGATCAAAGGAAAACAATTTTCTATGTAGAATGCAGAGACGGAGCTAGGGGATGGCAGGTGGTGGCCATTGCCCCCTCAATTATTTCAATTTTATTACCTATACATATATATATTAATTCATATATTATATTATATACACATATACACACACATATATATATACACTCTAATTGATATAATAAATATTAGTAGCAATTTTAAACCCCCATTATCTTAGGCTCATTAGTCTAGCCTAAAAATCTGGTTGCCTCATTAATTGTGTACTTTGAACAATAAATTGTTAAAAAATTTGATGTAAAATTAATAATTGATGAGTTTGGTGATATGAAGAATTGAGAAGTACAATTTAAAAGATCTACAATTAATAGAGTTAGTGTTTCTTTATATTTATTTAGTTATTTTATATTTTTAATTATTTATGATACGAGACAATAATATGTTCTCTTTTATTTTTAAAAAGTTGATAGAAATGGTATTTTATTATGTTTTGAATATTTCACTAATATATTTTTCGTATTAGTTATTATAAGGTCATTTGTCTATATATTTTGTTTTAAATGTTATGTAGAGAATCGGTCTATATTGTGCAAAAAAAATTATCAACTTTTTAATAATTTTGATTTTTGAAAAGTTCGTCCCCCTAACTAAAATTCCTGGCTCCGTCCCTGGACTAGAATGATAATTCATGAAATTTTATATGACTTATCTATGTAGCCATCTAGCTTAAGATTTTTATTATTTTTATGGATTTGTTTATGTCTTCGATTGTTTTTAGTTAAAAATTATAAAAGAAGAAGAAAATATGAAAAAGAGAAAGATGAAATAAAGTACAAAATTAACTTATAATAATAATAATAATAATAATATAAGTTAACTTTAAAAAAAAAGGATTTGATATCTCATATCGAAAAAATTCATACCAAACACAGATATCAGATATCAATCTCATACCCTTACTCTGATATCTCATACCCATAGTCCACCCATACTCATATCTGATACCTGATATACTAGTATATGGATACCAAACAGGCTCTTAGACAGCAACGAACAAGATATAACATGAATATCAAAACACTATAATAGTTTATAATACTTCCAGAGATATAATGATAATAACTACAAAGAATAACACTAACTTACAAAATCAATCTCATGCATAAACAGAGGACACCAACACCAACCCTATACAGTAAAGTAAGGATGAAAGATCAAAGCATTTTTGCAGCTTACATTTTTGCTATTCCTATTTTCAAAACATCAAGAAAAATGGCCTTTTCGATTTTTATAATCTTTTATAACTCTGTATGAACTTCCCCTTTGAGAAGTCTGATTACTGGCAAGCTGCACTCATCTTGGGCCAGAGAGCTCTATGGCTTGTGCGAGCAACGATGAATCGTCCGTAAGGTCCGAATATCGATCCGAAGACGAGAGATCTTGTGTCTTGAACTTGTGTGATTCCACTCTCTGAGATGCTTCCCATCTCTCCGCAAGTCCGTCGCCTTCAAGCATCCGAACGACCTCAGACATCTTCGGCCTGAGCCCCGGTAGATACTGCGTGCACAGAAGAGCCACTTGCACAATCTCCTCGAGCTCGATTCTGTCATAGTTGCTCTTAAGGTCTTTGTCCACTACTTCTTCTAGCTTCTTCTCTTGGTGTAGTTTCTTGACCTGAGACATAGTTTTAGATCAAAAAAAGGAAGGTTAGGATCGAAAATCTCTAGCCCCGAAAAACATTCAATCTGATAGGACCAAACTGAAATAGCCCAACAGTTCGATAGGGCCAGCCCGAAAACCGTATGGATTGGCCCTTCTTATGAGGATTTCAATCGGTCAAATCCGCTCAGTTTTAGGTCAGCCCTATAAATATTTTGGCTCGAGTGGTCGGTTTCTAATAGCTCACTCACCCAATCAAGAACTGCTCCCTTCTGATTAGCTGACTTGCCAAACTGCAATGCTCTTTGTCCAGTGATGAGTTCAAGGAGGAGGATCCCGAATCCGAAGACGTCAGTCTTCTCGGAGGACTGGCCAGTGGATAGATACTCGGGGGCTATGTGCCCGACTGTGCCACGAACAGCAGTCGTCACATGCGAATCCTGATGATCTAGAAGCTTCGCCAACCCGAAATCACCCACAACCGCCTCACAGTAGTCGTCGAGAAGTATGTTTGCAGCCTTGACGTCTCTGTGGATTATCTTTGGATCACATTGCTCGTGAAGATACAAAAGCCCTCTCGCGGCCCCCAAGGCAATCCGCTTCCTCGTGCTCCAGTCGAGGACCGGCTTCGCTGTTTCAGTGAAGATAAAAGAATATAAACCATATGCTTACTTCAAACATGATTTCCGAACAGAATCGGTATAAAGATACTCCCTAAAAGAAAAGAAGTCGAAAATCAACCTTTGAGACGAGAGGCAACACTTCCATTAGACATGTAGGGGTAGACTAAAAGCTTCTCGGTATCCGTCATGCAAAATCCGTACAACCGGAGGAGGTTGCGATGAACAGCTAGGCTTATCATCTCGACTTCTGTCTGGAACTGTCGTTCCCCGCCAGCTGTGCTGCCGTCTTTGAGCCTCTTCACAGCCACAGCCGTGCCATCTCGGAGATAGCCCTTGTACACGTTGCCAAAGCCACCTTTTCCCAGGATGTTCTTACTACTGAAATTGCTCGTTGCTTGCTGCAGTTCTCTGAAGTGGAACATCCTTAGATTCCCAAGGGAGACTTCCTCATGCTCACGATCTTCGATTATAAACAATGCGATGTATACACAGATCAGCTCAAGGTCAAGATCTCAACTAGATAAGGATTCAAGTTTTTCATAGTTTATTGGATTCATACCATTCACGTCAAAGAACCTCTGCTTCTTATGCCTCTGTCGTCTCCACAAAAACAGCCCGAACCCAATGCAAAGGAGACAAATGCTTGCAAGGCTCGTACCGATTGCAAGGGAAAGCTTGCGATACTTCGATTTGGCAAAAGTGTGAGCATCTGAGAGAAGAATGTTAGGACCATAAACAGACAATATATGCAAGAATGATCAACGTAAGAATCTTCTATCGTACTTTGTGAAGCGTTTAAGGTCATGGACATCGGCATCAATGCTACGCCGCCTGTACAATGAGGTTCTAATCCTCTCTCACATATTAAGGGGTTCCCAATCAAACTGCAGTGACAACAAAAGAAGGCAAAGTATCAAATCTACATTCTTATCACAGCATAAACAGGCACGAAACGAGGTCAATATCTTACTTGAATGTTTTCGAAGGGAATTTAGGTAAAGGGCCACTCAAGTTGTTGTAAGACAAGTCCCTAAAATCGGTACACAACAGAATCAAAACCACATTCTTCTAAGAAAAGAAATTTTGAGGGCAAATTTGAAGAGAGATTACACTAAAGAAAGCTGAGTTAGATTGGTTAGTGACATTGGAATCTCTCCAAAGAGAGTGTTGTTGTTAAGCCTCCTGAAAATACCAACACAACACAATCAGTTAAGACAACGAACGAGATTTTATTATCAAGAACTCGAAGCTCGACTCTCACATGTACTGGAGAATTTCCAAGTGGCCTAAAGAGGGAGGAATATGGCCAGTGAAGAGATTATTCGAAAGATCAAGCGTTTGAAGCTTTGACAGCCTCCCAAGTTCAGCTGGAATCGGTCCAGTTATGTTATTGTTCTGCAACAATCTACAATAATCCCCCCACTCCATTAAAACTCACATTTTGCGTTTTCCACAATAATCAAGAAAATTTAAGAACTATGAATATCAACATTCACTATAAACTTACATTATCTGAAGATTAGTCAAGTTCCCAATGCTGGGAGACAGAGTACCAGATAAATTCTGACTAGGACTCCCTCTGCACAACTCAACAATCTAATAACCAATTAACCCAAAAAAAAAAAAACAGGAAAAACAGAATCTTTCATAAACCCTACAAATTTTGGAGAAATCTAAAATAGAAAATCTTACATGCCAATAACAAGATTCTGTGAAGAACAAGTGACCATAGTCCAGCTACAAGGATCAACAGCATCACCATCCCAATTATCAAGAACTCCACGAGGATCCCTCAAAGCCATTTTTATGCTAATCAAAGCTTGTACTAAACACACAAACAAACAATAATAGATTAAAAAAACCCACCATATAAGCAATGAATGTACAACACTTCAAAGCATCAAGATTGCATTTTTTTTTTTATTTTTTTTTCATTTTGGGACATCAAATGTTGTATTACCTTCAAAGTTGACACCTTTTGGGGAAAGCAAAGCATTAGCAGAGCTCCAAAAGCATAGAAAAATGGCGGCCAAAATCTTTCGCCCCATCTCCATTGAAGAAGGAACAAATGGAAGTTTCTAATATTTGAATTAGTGCAAGTGATGATGGAAGGAGATGAGGGTTTGGAATGTCTGAGGTTGTAATAATCTGAAGAAGATGTGAGAAGTGATTTCTTGAATTGTTTGTGTGAAATTCATCCTTTTAGTGGCTCTGACAGTCCAAGAAAAAAAGTTGCTCAGTCTTTTGTGTTGTATAAAGGAAACTAGCATGCTGTCACGGGTCAGGTGCTTGTCAGGGTAATATATTTTATTTCTACTTTTATTAAAAGATGGGATTAATATTTATTTATTTTTTTCGAAAGGAATATACTACTATATGGGATTAATATTTTTTTAAGGGAATATGGGATTAATATTAATATAAGATCATCTGTATTTTTTAGCAAGTGTTAGTTCAAGAAATTTTGGTGATATTCATTCAAGATTTCAAAATTTCGAGGAGTTAACCAAGACAAGAATTTATTATTTAAAAAAATATTAATGATAATGTTAGGACAAAATAAATCCAAGTATCTACGTGGGCCAGTCATTTTACTAGGTAGACTGATTATAATTATTTCATGGAAAAAGTAAATCTGGGAGTAAGTACAATATAATCTTGTCATTATCTCTGTGAACTTTATATGATGGTAATAATATTATTTTTCACTTTGGGAAATAGTACGGTTTTATTATTTTTTTATTTTTTTCATATACATGTATAGATACATAAGTGGAGAGAAAGAGAGAGTGTGTAGTTATGGCGAAGGACAGAGGGGGAATCCAACATTCCCTGAGTTTGGCCATTCAATAAAATCCCAAAATTTTATATATTTATAAAGAAGAATGTGAGAATCTCAATAAAAGTGACATAGAGATTGATAATGGATTTGGGGAAAATTCGATTATAGCACCGGCTGTATAACAGCCGGTGAATCCTAAACCTACACGTGGACAATGGCAAAAAGTCATATAAATTGCTAATAAAAATAAATCAAAATTAGAGAAGGTGGTTTTAATGGGTGGTTTTTTGAAATGGTGGTCTCACCTGTCCCTTTCCCCACTTACATAGTATGGCCCACATGCACTATGTCATAAAGTTAATCTACTTTAACTTAATTTGATTTCACTTTTTAACCTTTAATTTGCATTTTAATTTATTTTCTAGAAAGGATTTGCGTTTTAATTATTGGTTGTAGTTTCTTTTTATAAAAAAAAATAAAAGTTACCATTTAGTTATAAGCCATTCATTAAACTAAGTAAAAAGGCACACGATTATTTAATTATTTAAGCCATAGTATGGCCATTCATTTAGAGTTAATTATTTAATTATTAGAAGGTTATTATTATGAAGGTTATGTCTTTTGGAACAGAAGTTATTATAGTTATAACTGATATTATTATTATTAATAAACAAAATTATTATTATTATTATTATTAATTTAAATTTCTAAATAAAACGATCTACCAATACATCAAATTAAATTAGAATACATGTCAGCCCACTTTTCGAAACTTGTTACAAATTAAACATATGAATTAACAAACAATTCATTATAATTTCAACAATCTAATAGTACAACTACATTATTAATTAATTAGAAATCTGAATCTTTCTTATACTTATAACCGTTAGTGTTATTAAAGATTTTATGATTATTATTATTATTATTATTATTATTATTATTATTAAGGTTTTTTTTTTCCTTTATTTCCTTTGTTGTTTAGCAACTTTTCAATGCCATTTAAATTAATTTGATTTGACTTTTTGTACTTTTTTAAAAATAAAAAAATAAAAAAGATTTTCCTCTATATTATGAATTGAAACCATTTAAGTGATGTGCATCTCTCATGATGTGATCAACTAGCGTGTTAAAAAAATTGGCATTCAATTTTTTGAATGGCATGTACCAACAGCGATTGCGCGGTGAAAGTGCTCCCTTGCTGTGTATATCATAGTAATTATGTATTCTTTTTACTGGAGATTTTAAATATTATTGTTGTTGTTATTATTATTATTATAATTAAAGTTGTATGAATTATAATGTCTCGTGTATTGATTCAATTTATAATCATTATTATCTTAATTGTTTGTATTCTTATTACCGTTGACAGCACTGACGATTGAGACTATATTTTGAAGATTCTCCCCATCAATTGAAAATAAAAATACTTTTGACAGACCTAAGCGAATTTTCATTATTACTATTAGTATTAGTATTTTACTAATTTGTAATATTAGTGCTGGTATTGTTGTCGATATTATTAATGTTAATATTATTGTGGCCATGTATTATTATTATTATTATTATTATTATTATTATTATTATTATTATTATTATTATTATTATTAGTGAGTAATCGACTGAAAATGAATGTCGTTAGCACTAATAATAATAATAATAATAATAATAATAATAAGGTTACTATTTCAAAATAAATTTAAAGTTGATAGTGGATAATCTTAACTTTAATTTTTTATTTTTAATTATTATAATTTAATTTTACACACTTAACATTATGCATACGAACCAAATATTATAATCAAACTTATATATAGTTCATTATTAAAAATATTTTTTTAATAATTTCATAATCATAACATTAAAGCTCACATGAGTTTAACTAGTTATTTCATTAGCTTTATTATGATTGAATCTAAATATTATCCAATATAATTTAATATTTATTTTATATTATTGCAAATCAGGGATATATCTCATCTAGGACGTACATATCTCATATTTACTATAGAGTCTATGTACAGAAAATAAAGCTAAACTAAGAAAAAATAATTAAAAGGGGCATGTATTATCAATGATACTTAAAAATCACAGAAAAACTGATCTAATAATATCAATAAAATTCAACAAAAAAATAATAAACATAAAGACCGCTTCATTGGATTGCCCAATTATGTAGTTGTAGTCATACTCGAGCCAACAGTCGTGGAGGTTGAGAGCAATACAGGCTAAGCGGACAACGGCCGTTGTAGTTAAGCGGCCGCTATGTAATAGTTAATTCATTTGTTTTATATTTGGATGGCATTAGTTTAGATGTGATTTAAAATTTATATTAATTAGTATTGATAATAATTATTATCTTATACTACCTTCATCCCATTACATTAGTCACATTCACTATTTGGCACGTTTTTCCACCGAAACCTAGTACGAGTTTTAAAATATAATTTTGTAGTATCGTTTCATTCATAGTATCCCGTAAAAAAACGATACTACAAAATTATATTTTAAAACCAGTATTAGGTTTCGATGGAAATATATGCAAAAAGTAAATATGACTAATGTAATGAGATGAATGTAGTAAGTAATAATATTTATGGTGGTGGCTTTAAGTGCCGCATTCATTTGATTTCAATAAGAAGTCACATGACTTTTACTATAAAGGTAAGTATTACGAGAGTTTGAATTAATTTTTTAATTTTATAATGGGAAATTTGAATATGTTGTCATATGATATGGTATTTTTTAATAAAACTTGTTATTTTAGTTGGAGATAAGTTATTATTATTATTATTATTATTATTATTATTATTATTATTATTATTATTAATTTTTGTTACTTGATTAGTCATTAATTGAGTTGGATAAGTTGAAATTCTCGGATAATTAGTGAAACAATAATTAAGGTAATCGAAGAATCGATCCCGATTTAGTGAATTAGTGATAATAAAATAGAATTTCACTTAATTAGTCACTAATCGAGTTGAATCGGTTGAAATTCTCGGATTATTAGTGGAACGAGAAGTGAAGAAGTCGAAGAATCGATCCCGAATTAATGAATTAGTAACAATAAAATAGAATTTCACTTGATTAGTCGCAAATCGAGTTGAATCTGTTGAAATCCTCGGATAATTAGTAAAACGGGAAGGAAAGTAGTCAAAGAGTCAAACACGAATTAGCGGATTAGTGATAATAAAATGAAATTTCACTTGATTAGTCACTAATCAAGTTGAATAGTTGAAATCATCGGATAATTAGTAAAACGGGAAGTGAAGAAGTCAAAGAATCGACCCTGAATGAATGAATCATATATTATTATTATTATTATTATTATTATTATTATAGAATTGATAAACAATTCATTATAATTTCAACAACCGTATTAAAAAATAATCTCAAAATTAAATATAATAACACATAAAAAAACAAAAGAAATAAGCATGTGACAATGGATTAGACTTTTGAAAGAAAAAAATAAACCACATTGGGAACCGCAATACCACTATTGCTACACAATTACAATAATAAATCAGAAAGAAATGATTTTCCACATGTAGAGCTAGGATGAAACGGCTGTTATGCAGCCGGCCCCATAATCGAACGTCCCTGGATTTGGTCACCTTCCCATTTACCATTATCCAATTAAAAAGTACTACCTCCATCTCATTACATTAGTCACATTCACTATTGCGGCACGTTTTCCACCGAAACCTAGTACGGATTTTAAATATATTTTGACGTATTCATTTTTTCACGGGATACTATGACACTCATAGTATCCCGTAAAGATACCAAATTTTTTTTACTAGTTTTGGCTACAAAAGTAATGTGCTATGTAAGATGGAGTAGTAATTTTTTTAAAGAGTAAAGACCATCATCTTTCTTTTGTGCTTTGGCTGCAGTTCATGCATTTTTCATCATGATTTTCGTGGTAAAAAAGAATTAGAAACATGATTTGTGTGTGACCCACTTAAGTTAGAAAATTTGATCGGAGGAATAATTGCGTCTTGCCCCAAAAACATAAAAAAGAAAAAAAGAAATAATTTGCCGTTATTGGTATTTCTTAATAAACCAAATAAAAATGGTGACATACCCTCCAGTTTAGTAGTAACATCACATTTTTCCTTAGAAGAAATAAGAATGTTCTCTTTTATGAAAAATAAAGGAAACAAGATTTCCACTTTCACTTGTCCGGTCCTTTTTTTTTTACATTTTCCCTCTAAATTATAATACGGAGTAATACTTTTTAGTTATTTGAAGTGATAATATTATTACATATGTTAAATTTATTTTCCGCCTTAGATAACATAGAATAAAAGAAGTGAGGATCATATATATATATTTTTTTTATCAGGAGTGAGGATCATATAATAGGATAAAAAATTTCAACATTTTCTAATCCCTCTATTTCCTATGGGATGTTTAGTTATCGAAATAGCTTAATTGAAAGATAAATAAATTTTTGGATAAAAAATAGGATGAAATAGGATTAGAGATATTCCATAAGGTTGGATGATAGTTTCGAATACAAGGAAAATGCGCGGACCTTTTTTTTATCAGAAAAATTAACATAGTATATTAAACAAGAAAAATGGGTATGCGAAATACCCGGCATACATGAAAGTTTAAACAAACAAAAAGTAATCATGGCAAGGTTACTTTGGATCTAACATCCCTCTCTAAAAGACTTAGTTAGTGTTTGGTACATTTTTGAAGTCATCTCTAGATGACTCATCTCTAGATGAGTCATATGAATAGTATTCAAGATGAATGAATCATATGTTGTTTGGTAGCAAATCTTTCAAAGTGAGATAAATTTTTTTTAATAATAATAACAATAATAATGAATTATTATTAATAATATTATTGTTATTATTATTGAGTCATATTTATTTATTAATTATATAATTATAACCGATAATATCTATAAAATATTATTATTATTTAACAACAACTGCAATCTACATTATTAAAATATTATTGAGTCCTATTATTATTATTATTATTATTATTATTATTATTATTATTATTACAAAGTGAGAAGAGAGGGTCATCTCCCTTCAACTCACCATTTTGGAGAGTTGAGTCAAGTGGGAAAAACAGTAAATAGCAACGGGCCGGGTAGATGATGTTCGGGTTTTTCACTTTTTGTAAAATGCTACCAAACGCCGGATGAAGGGAGATGACTCATCTCATTTTGCCTTCATCTTGCCTACAAAACGGAGCCAATGCATAACCTCGTTCTTCGCCAAACATCAGTTCCACAATCTCCCTTTAATTTCTTCTATGATTTTTGTCTCTGTTCCAATTCTCTTTCCTTGAACAACACCTTATTCCTAAACATTGAAGTAACCTGCATTTGTAATTTTAATTAATAAACAAAATTACAAAACATAAAATTAAGTGAATAAAAGTAATCGATCTATTCTTATTCCACAACGGCCCTTGCATGTTACCATGAGAAAGTAAAAAATGTGACTACATCACTTTTTGGTTTATTTTTTAATTTGTTCGTATTTTAAGTTACTTTACAATTATAAATTATGGTCCATTATTTTATTTTATTTCGAGAAAATTTCATATACTACAATTTTACGATCAGATATGACAATTGAACATATTACAAATCAAACTATGGTTGTATTTATAAAGGTTTATAATTCATTTTCTATAGTTAATTTTCTATTTTTTGGTCAATAATTATTTGATTGTTATGATTGGTTATTTCATAATTACAAAATATAATTTTAAAGTTTTAATATTTAGCGATAAATGTTAAATAGAACCCATAATTTTTAGTTATATATATTAAATATAATTCAACTAGAGCAGCCATTATTTTCAATTTAATTAAGCAAATATATTGTGAATCGCTATAACCAATTATATCAACGAGGTCTATCTATTCTATTGCAAAAAGACTAGCAATAATAGGGGGAAAAAAGAGAGAGGGAAAGGGAATGAAAAATAAAGCAGTCCAGTTCCACGCCTCACACTATCTTTTATGTAAAAATGATGAAGATGCAGATAATTTTGCATAGATTCAGCCCCATTTCAAGAGCGTGACCTTTAGTTCTATGATTGTAGGAGACAAACATGTTTCTTCTTTTCTTTTTCTTTTTCTTTTTTCTGCTTTTTCTTTTTAATTCTTTTCTTTTTTTTCTTACAAAAAGATTATGATGAGGAACAAGAAGACATAATCTTTGAGTTTTTTTTGTTTTTTTTTCTTTTGCAATGGTGTTCAATTTCATTAATTGATGCCTAATTTCGCATTATTATGATTATGATTTAGGTTTAAAAAATTAGTCTTAATGTATAAATATACCCAAAACAAATAGTTATATAAGTTATATACCCACAACTTTAAAACTATAAGTTTTATACCCAAAAAGGTATAAAAAGACAAGAATAACCTTACTATTTGGACCCACTTATCTTTAAGGTAAATAAAGATAAAAGTAAAAAAAAAACCTAACTCTACCCCACTTTCACGATTCAGCCTTCCTTCTCCCCACCGTGTAACCTTTTTTTTTGAAAACAACCGTGCAACACAAATTTGCCGCCGTCGATTTAGAAATGGACTCCGGCCACTCAAATTCCGGCGACGAAGCAGTAGGCCCTTTCAATCGCGGCGAAGGGCGTTGAGTGCCCAGTGTGGAAGAACGGGCCAATCTATCTATGCCGCCGCCGCCGGTGAGTTCGAATATATATATTTTTTTGAGTGAGATATTGTTGGGCTTTGTTAATTAAGTATTTAGAAGCCTAATTAACCTGATAATTGTGTCCGATATGTCGTATTTTAGTGAAATCGATTTTAGTTTTTCTGTAGTTTATAATTACACGGTTAAATATATATTTCAACCGTGTACACGGTTGAAACGGTTGAAATATATATTTAACCGTGTAAGTTGTTGACTTTGTCTGTTTTGACCACTTACACGGTAATTTATATGTTTTAACCGTGTAAGTGGACAAACAGTCAAAGTCAACAACTTCAATTACACGGTTGACTTAAATTTTAACCGTGTACACGGTATACAAATAAAATCAACCGTGTAAAGACAAAAATGTGGTTTTTTTAGGTTTTTTTATCTTTTTGACTCTCTTTTTTTTGTCTGAGTGTGACGAATGATTGTGACGTACCTTTTGCAGCCTAGATACGCATGGTACCGACCTCGTATGCAAGGTTTTCCGGCTCGAGTGAACCTATACACTCGAGATATTGTAATTAAGCAAATACCTATTGTCTTAAAGCGTATAGGTGGGGAAGAACTTTTGCAACAATTCACAGACGGGCCTTTCGGATACTTGCTAGAAATCAAGAGGAATGGTACCGCCAACGTTGCCTTGCACGAGTTATTGGCCCGAGAGCTCATGGATAGCTCATTCTCGGAGTTTGAGAGGTGGTTTCACGTGGGCGGGCAAGATCTTCGGTTCGGGGCACAAGAGTTTTGTCTCGTCACCGGCTTAATGTTTGGGCCTTTCCTTTCCGATTTCGACCCCCACCGAGGTCCACACATCATTCCTCAGAATAGCCTCTTCTATACTTGGTATAATGGTGAGAAGGTGAAGGATAAAAGGTTATTAAATGATTTTAAGAATACCGATATATGCATGGGGACCCCGGATCAGTACTTGAGCGCTGCGAATCTGCTCATGTACTACTACGTTTTGTTATGCCGTGATACTCAGACTATTGAAAATTGGGCATGGGCATTAGTAGAGGATCAAGGTGGCTGGTATAGATTCCCATGGGGATCGTGGTCGTTCCAAGTGCTGTGTCACCAGCTAGGAGTCATGAAGAAAGACCCATCGGAGATTACTGGGGCTGGGGCGACGTCGGGCTACCATTTATACGGACCGGTGTGGGCGTTGAACTTGTGGGCCTACGAGGCAATTCCGGCATTAGGACGAGCGTGTGGCTATCGATTGAATGATTTATTGACGCCCCGACTTAGGAGATGGCACACTCGACAGTCCCATTTGGACTTTACTATATTTTACAACAGTCATGAGGTAATTGCTCTTCATTAATTATAAATAATTAATCAAGTATATTTAATTAATTAATTATTATTGTTGATAATTAATTAAGTATTATTGATTAATATTACTTGAATACATTTGTATCTGTAATTTTTTATTATGTCTTAATTAATTATTCTTAATTACTAAGAAATCATGTTTATTGTAGAATTTGTATTTTTTTAATTAATATTTGGATATTATTCTTATAATTAATTATGATATATTTTGTTAATCGCATTATTAATTAATTAATATTCGGATTATGATATTTTATGTTTTTTATTAATTTTTCTTCATTATTAATAAAGCATGTTTATAATTTTAATCTTAATTACTTATGGTGTAATATTTTTTTTGTAGCTCGAAACCTTTCGAACGCTCGAACCCGAGCCGGATATAGAGGACGCTGAGCCGTATACACAGTCATTACAGTGGCCGGAACCGTTGGATCTGAGGTTTAACCCGAATCAACGGCACACACACAAGAAAGTGCCGCCACAGCAGAGACAGTCGAGGGCAGTGACGAGATGTCGATTGATTTTTTTATGATTTTTTAATGATTTTTTTACTTGCTATGAATGTTTTATGATTTTTTTATGATTGTTTATGATGTTGGTGGATTGGTTATGATCGTGTAAATGGAAATTGTTTATGAGTTATTTTCGAAATTTGAATGAAACATGTAAAGTTGTTGGAAAAGCCGCGTCTGTCATTACACGGTTGAAATTTCATCGGAACCGTGTAACTATGAGCCCTAAACCGTGTAAGTATGAATTATTGGAAAAATTCATATTTTAATCGAAAAAACGCGTGTTTTAGACAAATTAAGCTTCATACATCGTATTTTAACAACATATCGAAGTGAAAACCATAATGGTAATCCGTGACATACTCTATTAAATGACATTTATAGTGTTTCTAAGTTTGAAACATATACCACTATAGACCATCGTATGTTACAAATAGCTCACTTCTCTAAATTCTACAATTAGAAACAATTTAGGCAATTTATGTGAAACTAATTGTTTTGTAGCACTTAATTAATGGTTGTCACGTTTAATTGAAACCCGAATGATCAAAATATGTGATAAATTTTGAGTTTTTTGAAGTTGGTTGACTTTATTTGACCATTTACACGGTAAATAACAAATAAATACCGTGTACACGTTCGAAAAAATTTATTAACCGTGTAAATACAGAAATTGTTGACTTTCTTCAATTTTGACCATTTACACGGTAAATAACAAATTAATACCGTGTACACGGTTGAAAAAATTTATTAACCGTGTAAATACAGAGATTGTTGACTTTCTTCAATTTTGACCATTTACACGGTAAATAACAAATTAATACCGTGTACACAAATCAATCTCAACAAATCAACGTCACTCCTTAAAGCTACCTTAACCGTTCCATGATCGTCTGTATCAATCAAATAGTAGAGCATATATTCGGCTTCAGCATCGCCTGTTTGATCACGGATCTCTTGTAATAGATTGTCACGGGTAATTTATGTCATGGCCAAATGTACTAGAACACCCTCGCCCCCTACATAAGTGCTTCTCTACCAATGCCCACCGTGACAAATAAATATTTTTACTTGAGACATCACTGCAAAGTGAACCAAAAAATTAAGTCAAATTACAAGCAAAAACACTAAAATTGTAATAAGTCTGCAGCTACACGGTTTAATCTATTTACACGGTTTAACCTAACATTACACGGTTAAAATTAACATAAAACCGTGTAATAACTTACTCTACACGGTAAAAATGAAATAATTAACGTGTAAAAGCAGATTAACCGTGTAAAATATTTAAACCGTGTTTATTTAAATGATTTACACGGTTATTATGGTTTAAACCGTGTAAACATTATTAGAATCAATTCATATCTTCAAAACTGAATTATTCATTGTTTAATGTTGATTATCAACTAATATATTTTTCAAAGGATAACATAGTAGGAAAATAATTTAAACCGTGTAATATATATTTATACCGTGCAAATAAGAACATGAATAATTTATGCACTTTTTAATAGATAGTACCACGACAAATATACAAAATTGAAATGTACCTTTTTAGTTTCAGCTAAATAACGTCCAAATTGCACCAAATTCACACCCAAAATTGCATAAAACTAGAGGAACTTCGATTATTTCTCTCTCTACAATTTCAATGTTTATAAATTTGCGTTACACATTTGTTGTTGTTTCATTTTGTTGTATTTTCTGATTCGTCAATAAATGTAGAACACTATAACTAAATTTTTTTCTGATTTGGTTGTTGTCAATAAATGAATTTCTCGATTTTTATTTAATTTTATTTTGGAAAAGAAATTTATGTTTATACGGTCTCATGAAATGAATTGGAAGAAATAGATTGAACAAATTTAGAAAAACAGGCGACCGAGTAAAGAGAAAGAGACAATATATTTATTTAACTTTACTTACAAGTGGGCCCAAAAGTAAAGGTTATTTTTGTCTTTTCATAGCTTTTTGGGTATAAATCTTATAATTTTAAACTTGTGGGTATAAAACTTATACTTCTATTTGTTTTGGGTATTTTTAAAGTTCACCCAAAAAATTATCCTCTTACTTCTGATAGATACGATTTTAGTTTTGGAGTAGTGCAATTTGCTATATATAGTTTCCTAGTATATAAGTAATATTTTTTCTTTGAAGCTTACACCTTGATAGGCCAAGTTTGAAAATAAGAATTAAGAAAGTATATTTACTCTCCAAGGGGAAAATAAAAAATCTAACAAAAGTTGTTTCCTCTTTTCTCTTTTTCTTCTTTCTTTACGCTAAACTAAAGATGAAGAGATAGAAAAAATAAATTAAATCAGAAAAACAGAAGAACAAAGTGGGCTCACGTTCGATAATTTCACGATTCCGTTTTTAGCTTTTTGGAGACAAACACGATCCTTGAATTAGGCTAATGTATATTTTAATATAAGAATAAACTATCCTATGTGTCTAAGATATTATGCTACCTAATGACGTAATAATACCTCACATGGAGCAAATAATCATCGTAAAATAATTATTTACTTACCACTAATAAAAATGCTATAATTATTATGAGCCAGCATATGATTCACTATACTATTATCATGAATTTTGTATTTTTTTTTTCTTAGGCAAACACGATGATACATCACAACTTGTTATTGCCCTAACACGATCATGATGAGATTCATCACTAGTTAACTAACCAAATTTACCATTTGTTTTTTCTAGTTGGGATGGTGAGAATTGAATCATGGAATTCACTATTTATTTAGAAAAGGAATATCTTTGAAATGACAATTTAATCTCTCTAAAATGGTATACACAAAACATGATCGGATTATATGTTGTATTTTCATGTTGTATGTTCTAATGCATCAACAAATAATGATGAGTATTAAAAACATGTTCAAAATGAGCAATAATTGAAAATTTCCGTAAATAAAAATGTTGAACTTTAGAAATATTTCGAACACGTGTTGATTGTCCGTTGATGTATTGAAAAATGTAACACAAAAAATGTAATAGAAATTAGAGAATGCGAATCGCACAACACACAACATGCCCGGACTTGTCTATAGGCACGCAAGGCTTGGGCCTAGGGCCCCAAAATTTTGGAAACCCTTTTTTTTTTCATTTTTTGTTTTATGTTTATATAATTTTTTAGTTTTATGTTTATCTTTTCTTTTTCTTTTCTTTGCTTTCTTTAATTTGATTATAATACTAGGAGTTACGGTTTAATTGTTTGTATGATAATTGAAAATTGAAATTGGAATGCTCATAATCTAATTTTCTATTATTTATTTATTTATTATTGTTACCTTTGATTCTATTTGATTGAATTTTATTTGTATTTTAATTCCTACGATTTTCTGGATATTACCATTATTCTTTTTTCTTCTGCCAGGCATAATTTTGCTACTTGTAAAGTGTTAAAACTCATATAAGTTATACAGAAATTAATTATAAAGATTTATTTTTTCGGCTTCTGAAGGGCCCTTTTTTCATGTTTGCCTATTACTATTGTTCTTTTTTCTTCTGTCGGGCATAATTTTGCTACTTGTAAAGTGTTAAAACTCATATAAGTTATAGAGAAATTAATTATAAAGATTTTTTGTTTCGCTTCTGAAGGACCCTTTTTTCATGTTCGCCTAGGACCACACGAAGCACAGAACGAGTCTGAACACACTAATCGTCATATTACCAAGTATCACATGAAACTATCCTCGTTTGGAAGTTCTTCATAATTCATGAAAAGTAGTATGAAAAAAAAAAAGAAAAAAAAAAAGGAGAGTCGGATGAGAAAGTGGCGAACATGGGTTGCTTCAAGATTGATAAAAGAATGGAAGAAAATAACAAAATCTATTTGAGCTTTGAAACAAATATTGAATTTTTTTAGAAAAAAAAAAAACTTATATTTTTTTTTGTTATCTAAATTATCGATATATTAATACTAGCTTTATAAGTTAATAAAATCTAATGGTCCCGACGTTATTAATTTATAAAAGTTTTTACCGTACAATTTATCCTAAATTTAGTTTGGTGTTTTAAGCTTTGATATGTGTCTCGCCAATTAGAATATTTCACTTTTCTATGGTGATATATCCTTAATACGCATCGTTAATTAAGCATTTAATAAAATAAAATTAAAATAGTATTGATACTATGCTTATAAATTATTTTATTTGAATTTGAGAACTTGACTGCTTTCGATAAAATGAAATTGCAGGGTTTTCAAAAAGAAGTTTGTAATATATAAAAATTATTGAAAAAATGAAGTTCAAAAGGCTGAAAATGCACATAAAAATGGCCTAAAAAATATCTTTCAAGTTGTGGGCCTTTTCTTGAATGGGAAAAGACTGAAAATTACAAGAAATAAGACAAACACACAAGCACTATTTATTAATAACAAATGAGATGAACACAAACCATCCACCTAATCAACCTAATCACCACAAAATTGTATAATTCTCACATTTTTAGTATAAGCAAATATAATGGTCAAAAAAAGAAAATATTCTGCTCCAAAAAGGGCTAAACTACACTAATCAGAATTCAAGATTTTTTTTAGAGAGAGAGAGGATGTAAACTACACACATGAGGAGGATGTAAAAACACCTAATGCAAATAATGTCTAGATTTTATTATAATGTACTAAAGGAAAAGAATTGACCAAACAGAGAAGAAAGAAGAAATGGGTATAAATATGAAAATGACAAAAATATCTAATAGGAGTAAGGGGTGATGTGTAAAGCACAGCTGGGTAAAATTGTCTTTTTCCTCATTGGATACCAAACACAATTTTGTAGAGGGAATGAATGATGCTTTGGGACCGTTGCCTCCAAATTAGTAATCCAAACAATCTCTTCCAACTTCTTCGCATACTATTCTCATTTCTTTCTCCTTCAATTCTTTCGGAAAAATATGATTCTTTTTTTCTTTCTTTTTGAAATTAACATGTTGATTTAATTTACATTTTCATGAAAATTAATTAGTCTTACCGTGGACATATTTAATGTACTCACATCTAATGTGATAGTGGTATATTTTAGAAAATTATTATTTATATACCTTTTAAAAATAAACGCTATAAAAAAAACTAAACCCTACTAATAAAAAGTAAACTATAAATGGAAAAATTATTGACGTAATACTATCACGTCAGCCGTGAGCACATATTAATTGTGTTCACGGCGGGTATGAGTGCATTGCTAAGGTTCAAAAATGATTATTAACGGCTTTATCTAATTTTGTGAGCGAGTATGTTGTTGATGTCATTAATTCGGGAACTAGGCGGTGATTAAAAATTTTGAATATGTGATTTTTTTTTTTTTTTTTGGTATGATAAAGTGATTAATTTCGTCTTGAATTATTTAGAGAGAATAATATTGTTTGAAAATTACATTGCAGAAAATATCGAAGCATAGCAATGATGAAAATAACAAGTCAAAGCAACACGATAGGCTCAAACAAAACAAATGGTCCTACGTTATCCTTTATCAAAGAAACAAAATCATACTATAAATTTTTATTAGGCCCCTACCCTTTGTAATTAATCTTGAATTTTTCACCGCTATTTTTAATATTTAATACTACGTATTCTATTTAAGGATCAATAATTAATTTCAGGATTTAAAATAAATAAGCGTTAGAGAGAGAGAGAGAGAGATTCTAAATGAAGATTATTACGTTACTTTTAATTTAGAAGAAAAAAAAAATACAATGATGCACGCACACTAAGCGAAAGTATTTAAAAAATGTACTAAAAAAATAAAAATAAAGAAGTTCTCGATTCTTTTTCTATCAACTTTAAAGTTTAAAACCCCTCCACTTTGGAACTAAAAAAAATACTCATTTTGTTCTATTTATTTAATTATTTTATACCTTATATATTCAACTAGGCCAAGTAAATTGAGACAAAGAGAGTAGTAATTCTAATTAATAGGATACGACCCAGCTCCTAGGCCTAAGCATCAGACCCAATATAATTGGGCCCCGACAGTTAAGCTCGGTCTACGTAGCTCGGCCCAACTAAGAAAGAGAAACTTTTTCACCAAGACAACCAAGACTCCTACATCGACTACAACTCAAGCTCCAAGAGAGATATAGAAGCTTGGATGCCAACCCATAAGAGGAAGATAAGCTCAAAGAGTCCTTATAGGAATAGACTTTGTATTAGAATCAAACTCCATTTAATTATCTATAAATAGGGGTTTAGAATAGAATGAGGGGAGAGAACAATCTGGTAACCAATACTTATACTAGCAATAATATCCATACTCTTTCCGCCCCGTGGACGTAGATCTATTCCGATAGATCGAACCACGTAATTCCTGTGTGTTCCTTTTACTTTTGTGCTCTTTTATTCATTATTGGTGTTCACTAAATTACCTACGAAAATAAGATCGATCACTAATATTAGTATAAGCATTGAGACATGAATAATACTCCTCCCGTCCTCTATATTAGCGTAGAGAGAGGATTGGCACGTGTTTTAAGAAAAAAAATAAGTAAAAATTGGTAAAAGTATGAATAGTGAAAAAAAAGAAGTAAAAAATAGGTAAACATAGAAATTAGGTAGGCCATTAGGGGGAATATTTTCATTTTGAATAGCCACACTAATATGAGGATGTCCCAAACGGGTAATAATCACACTAATATGAGAGACGGAGAGAGTATCATGGATTCACAATCATCAAAAGCCCCCAAAAATTTAATCTTAACCTTATCAATCTAATTACTTTAATTTTCGACAAAATTATTAGTAAAAAACCGTTTCTTATTATTATGTCATGGCATCATGGCATGAACCCCCATATGGGTCAATACATAGAAGAAAGTGGCAATCAATTTATTAGGTTACACGAATCTTCTATTACAAATTACTATCGCATGTCGCTTCCTACATCATTAATATGCACTTCAACGTGCACTAAATTAAAGACTTTTCGCATAATAAATCAAATTATCTTTGTAAATCAAATTAGAGGAGAACGCTGATATGAGTAAGACAAATCGACATTGTCACATAAGCAATGGACAAGTTAGTGGTGGCCACGACGGGCAGGGCTGGCTATGAGGGTGCCTAAGAAGTTCTTCAGAACAGGGCTCCAAAAATAATGGTGCTCAAAATCGATTAGGATCCTCTAGTGCATTCCGTATTGCATCTTCTATTGCAACGACAAATAATCATTATAAAATATTCATCTATTGTAATATGAGATGCAATACGAAATTGCAATAGAAGATTCAAATCACATAAAATCATAAATAAAAGTCATCTAACAAAATGATAATTTATTAACACACGTGACTGCAGGAATAGAATTGTAAATAGAAATTATATAACCACTCATCTTTATTTTATTTTTCTCTGCTCTGATAATTTGTTTGTCTCTCCTTTTCTATTATTTTTTAAGTTATACTAAAAAAAATAGGGGGAGCCTAATTTTTATAAGAAGCATAAAGCCTCAACATTGATATGATGGGCCTGACGATGGGTAAGCGATCGTTTCCATTTTCATAGGAATATAAAATCAAGACTATGATTATGGTTACTTAATAACATCTCCAAATTCTTTCAAAAAAATAAATAAATAACATCTCCAAATTAATTAGTACGAAGTAATATTCTTTTAAATCTCAAAAAAAAAGAAAAGAAATTAGTGATAAAATCTCCAATATTTGGTCCCCTCGAAAAATGAATGCACACCCGCCTTAATAGCTACTAATGATGAGAGATTGATTGGAAATATTTTTGTCAAAATGTTAGAGTAACAAACATAACGGTATGTGTCAAACACAACCCTCCAACTCTGATTCTTCACAGACCTGCAGCAGCATTTATTATGATCTAGAAATTTAAATATGAAAAATTAATGGGTTTTTCTTTTTCTTATTTAATTTAATGTGTATATATAAATATAATATATATATATATATATATATATATATATATATTATATATATATATATATATGATGAAGGAATTGAAGGAAGGAAGGAAGAGTCTCGATCATGGCGTTTTGCTGAAGGAAGAGTCTCATTCATCAGTTGGAAATAAGAAGGCTATATGTATGTGTATTGTGGTGATGGTTGATGCATCTTTGGTCCATGGAGACAACGTGACAGTCAATATGTTGGCCAAAACTGCCATCATATGTCATTTTCTCTCTCTCTCTATCTAAAAACATTAGTAACTTTTTTAATTTCTAGAGGAAAAACAATACTACTAGTGAATATGTGAATATATATATATATATATATATAATATGTATATTCACCCGTTTCAAAACTATTGATGCTTATATTATTATTAAAATGGGTATGTGTTTATGTTTAATTGTAAGTTTGGAGGAGGCCAATAAGTGATTAGACAATTGAATAGCCAAATTTTCCAATTGTTGATGTGGTGTGGATGTGTGGCTAAGAGAGTTTGGAATAACTCCTATATCAATTATAAGTAAAGCTCCATTTATCAAGATGAGTATATATTGATAAATAATGGAGTATTATATAAATGAATAGATTTCACGTATTTTTATGAGTTCCAATCATAGCTTGTTGCACATACTTCATTTGTTACTGCATATGTCATGCCTGAAATTTGTCAAAAAAACGCATCTAGTACTAATACTTGAATGATTTTCTCTGAAATTGTATTAATCATCATGCTATTCTTTTTTTTTCTTTTTTTTTTTCACGCACATTCAACAGTAACCGGGTATTTTTCTTTAAGAAAAATATGTATTTTTTTATACATTTTGAAAGTATAAAAAAGTTAAGAGCTTCATGTTTGGTAGCCTAGATATCTCATGATATCTAGGCTTATCTCGGGTTATACACCGTTTGGTACCCGAGAATCAATTTACGGGCCGACCCATATTTTAGGTCCAGCCCGGTCTAAAACACTGTTACACCTCACATTTTTATCCGGCCTCAACCCTCGAATAAAGCAAGATAAAACATTGTTCCAATTTAAAAAATCATTTCCTCCATTTTTACTCTTTTTCAATTTAATGTTCGTTTCTTTTTTTCAATTTTTTAAATTTATTTTTTCAGTTTTTTTATTTATTATTTTCAAAAAAAAATTCTTTATTTTTTTCCAGTTTTTTCTAATACTGTTTTTTAATTTTGTTTTTTTTATGTTTTCAATTTTATTTTTTCAAGAGTAATTATGTAATTTGTAATTTTGTCATGAGTTAAAATAATTTTACCAAACACACAAATACATTTCTTATCTCAACTTATCTCACTTTTTCTTATCTCAACTTATCTCACCTTGTCTTATCTCAACTTATCTTACTCTTGCTACCAAACGAGCTAGAGTTTGTGGGTGGACTAACAAATATCTAACAAATAAAAAAAATATTAAAATTTACCAACCTTGAGTCCTTGACCCAACCTACATTTTGTTGTAGGTTTCCAGAAGTAATTGGACTGGGCCCGATAGAAGCTCTCAACCCATTCTTATTTCCTCATGAGCAAGAACAAATACTCCATAATCCAGAAAATAAGAGTACTATCAGTAACATTTAACCATTATTTGTAGGAAAATTTATTAGATAGCATCACATATGACTGTTTTGATAACATGTAGTAGTATATCAGCAACATCAGTTTCAACTTTCATAAACAAAATTTCCGAGTGTTTTCATTCAGATTTCCCATTCAAGACTTTCTAATAACATAAAGAAATCCGTAAATAGAAAACCTCAGACAAAAAAAAAAAAAAGAGAATACATAAACTTGAAAAAATAAACTCTCCACCTTATCAAAATAGAAAACCTCAGACAAAGAAAATGCATACCAATGAACTCACTAATAAACATTCATCAAAAATCACCACACACTCTTATCAAAGGCAGTGTAAGGGACAAAAATCAGATTCCTCTTACATTATTCATCACTTTATATATCAAAATTCAGCATCTTCCAAAATGAATAAAATGTCAAGCATTCCAAAACGGGATGAGTACATTTCATTTCCCTACTCATAGTGTTCTGAAAAACAAAACTATCACATCTAAATACTACACATCAACATCTGCAGTCTCCGTTGCAGTATTCTTGGCATGAGAGGCTTTAGAAGAAAACAGATCCAAAACATCAGCATGGTTCTTAATGTGACTTGGGCATTTTGCAAGAAAATCATGAGCTACAGCTAGTCAAATAACTGTAAAAACACAGGAGTTGCTGGAAATCTTTATGCCTTGTGTGAATGTAATAGCATCTTCCACAGTTCCTTTCTTGGATAGATAATTAATGAAGGAATCCGAATCTGCAGGGTAACATTGGTTCTTCATCATACTCATAACAGAGCTACTTTGAAATGTTTTCTAGCTAATAGCTTCCTTGTCAGAGTTTTGCAAGTCGAAAGCCCATGGCCTCTCACCTTTATCATTCACCATCTTCGAAATAGGTCTTGCATGCACTGGTATTTTTTTCACAATACATGTCTATTAATAAGTGCAAAGGAAGCTCCATCCAGATTTCGATCATCACAGAATCCATGAACTAAAGATACCCAAGTTGCGTAATCGGAGGAAGGGACAATCTTATCCATAAAGTCCATTGCCTTTTTTTTGTTTCTCCTAAGCTACTAAGCTTATAGGCAATCTTACGCTGCAAAGACTCAGAAGGTACATATCCAGCCTTCTTCAATGGTGCCAATATATTATTGCACTCTTTCATCTTCCCTACACTAGTCAAAGACTTGATAACTGCATCAAGAATATGATCAGTGAATGCATTTCCATTGGCATTGAAGACCTCGACAACCTTTTTGAACAATTCCATGTCTAGTTCCTCATGAAGCACTATTTTCTTTAAAGCAAAGTGAAGTCCTCAACTGAAGGCTATTTCCCACCACTCATTGCAAGTTCATACAGTTTCACAACATCCTCAATCATTTGCTTATGAAGAAATTGCTTCTCATTTCATCAACCACCCTCCAAAACTTCTGACTATGATCTGCTTCTTTACCCAGCACTCTAGCCAAAGCATTATAGGACTTCCAATCATGCTCAAAACCATCACTATCCTTAAGCCACCTAAAGAAAATCTATGCCTCATTCGGATCCACTTCAAGAATCCCCCAGCACCTTCGCAACCAGATCACTCGAGAACTCTATACCCAATTCTTTCAACTGTTCCTCTACATCATCTCCCCAAACATGATTTCTAATTATTTCACTCACTCTAAGCCAATCAGAATTTCCTCCAGCCACATCATTATTCTTTTTGGCTAGCAGAACCAGCAGCATACAAATCCTTCAACTTCTCAACATCGTCACTAGCACCATCTTTCATAAACCGTTCAGAAATTCTAAGAAATGCGAGCCCTTCTTTACACCTTACCCTTTCTTTTTCATTTTCTCAATCAGTTCCCAACTTTCCTTCACAAACCCATTACCTCCTAAGATCCCAAGCATCATATTATACAAAATAGAGCTCAAAATCTCGCTTAGCGACATCAGAGCCAATGTAGGATTTCTTTAGCATATTCATATAATAACGTTCTTAGCTTCCAAATCGGTCTTAATCTCGTCATTAGACATTTCAGGTTTACAAAAAATGTCTGCTAGCAGAGCAGCTAGATCGGACGGCGGTTTGGGAGGGTCGACGGCGAGCTCCGGGGATGACGTGAAACGGCGACGTAGTGAGAAGGGGATTATTTAAGATCGCGGGAGGTGCACGTGCGAGGGGGATTGAAGAAGTGAAGGACGCGGCGCCATTGATTTCTCATAATATAACAGAAATTTGATCCCGAGCTGTTGCCTTCTGCAAGGAGAGAGAGAGAGGGGTGAGGGTTTTGAAGATTTTGATAAGTTGTTCAGATTAGGGTTTAGGCTTTTTATAAACCCAAAAATTAGCCACTAAGATAAAAAAACCAAAAAATTAGCCGCCGTTACCAAATTACCCTTAATCCCTTCCAATATATGAATACATGACTCATGTATTCGTAACATTCAAAACAAATGAATACACATATTTGGGCAGCCATCAATACACGAGTTAAAAAAATGGATTCGTGTATTCATGGTCATGTATTCTAGAACAAAACGGATTGAAGACAAATTTTGACAGCCATTGATACACAAATCCAGTAGAAACAAAAACCTCAAGCATTACACGACCTAGAACTATTTGTGTAAAGCACCGATTAAGAACAAACAAGAAGTATATATTGGGTATTATAGATCTATTCATGTAATACAAAAATCAATTGTAAAAATAAGGGCCAAAATGTAAAGTAATTATTTAAGATAATGGATGAAAAAAAACTGACCACTAGTTTATAAATATATTAAAACTAGCCACTTTTCATTTAATTGAGAAAATTACCTTTTTAGAATTTTAGTTTTTTTTTTAATTCACAAAAAACAAAATTGAATAATTAAATAATAAAAATTGATGTATAGCTCCGAAATACCAAAAATCCCACCAACCATTAACCTAGCTCTTACGCCGGAAATAGCGCCGCCGTCACACCTTCGTCTCGCCGCCATTCACCACACCGACACCATTCACCATCGCTGGAAAACAAACTACCAATATTATGTTGCCATCTCCCCGGCCATATATCACCGTCGCATCCGTCTATTAGAGTCTGCGCAATTCATCCCGTCAAGCTCCGCTGCCGTCAAATCGAACCACCATTCGCGCCGCCGACACCAATCGAACCTGCATCCCACCACCACAATCTATGATGACTATTCCATTCCGACAATGATAGCGCCGATGAAAATGCTCATGAGTAGGTACTAAACTCGATAGGGCTCGAGGCAGGGGCTCGATCGATTCCGTCATGCTCGATCGATCCTGTAGTGCACGATCGTCCCTCACCTCAAGCTAGTTTTTGCAGTTCAAATGGGGATCGATCGATCCCATCAAGCTCGATCCATCCCATCATAATGGATGTTCTACCTCCTCAATATAATACTGAGGGCTCGATCGATCCCAACAATGCACGATCGAGCAGTCTCCTCAAAATTGATTTGCGATCGTTCGAGCCCTAGATCTATTCGATCTCTCTGCAACTGCGACGAATAGAGGAAATGGAGAGGCTGGCTGTGCGGCGGTGAAGGACTCCGGTGAGGAACACGGCCATAAAAGTGACGACGAGTGAGTAAAATACAGAAGCTGCATCCAGAGGCTGGTGGTAGCCGGAGCGGCAGTGGTGTTGGGAGGGGGCAGATCGCCGGAAAAAAATGGAGTAAAAACCATAGGGGGGGGGGAAGAGGGAGAGAGATAGATACAAATAGAGAGAGAGAGAGAAAGAGAAAGATAGAGAGGAGAAACTTACCTGAGAAGAAATATGTAGGTGGGGTGTGGCAGATGCGGCTAATTGGATCGTGCCTCCCCTTGGATGTGCCCCCCCTCATCATAAACGTACACGTCAACAAATTAATCTTGCCTGCAAAGGGCATTTTGGTGAATGGCAAAATATATTTGTTTTTGTGGTATTTTTTTTAATTTCTCTCAATTAACTGAGGTTAGATGCTGCTGGGGTTAGCTTAGGTTAAGGAATTTAAAGAAACTAAATTTAAACAAATTTATTCCCCCCAATTCCAAACCTAACGAGCAGAAATCTACCGATCAGGAGCTTGCAATCATCCCGACGATTCTCAGGAGCCCACAATTTATCGACGATTGAAACTCGGAAGAGTCGTGGACGTCAACGGCTTTGATCCTTTAACCTAGCCCCAAATTTTGACTCCTCGCAGAAATCGATTTAGACGACGAAGGCGTATCTTCACCCCTAGAGCAAGTAATCATCTCCCTACACTCTTAACACTGGCCCATCGATAATAGGTGCTAAAGCCCTAAAGTTTTACCCGTCGCATCTTCAGCCACCGAAGCAGGTAATCTGCTACAATCTTAACAGCAGTGCCCATTGATATTTGGTGCTAACTTTTAGTTTTCTTACTGAAACAAGATAATTAGACATGCTTAAAGCATACAAAGATTGAAAGGTTTAAATATACTTGTGTGTAAGGATTATTTTTGCAATTGCAAACACCATAAATTAGATATTTCAGACTATTAGTTTGTGCAAATACAACAATATATGACATTTAAAGAACTATTTGGGATTTTCGTTCATAACTATTTCAATGTTTCTACATGTTCACATTAACTTTGGATTTTTGTGTACCAGTCTAATTCTCGCGTTCGACATTTGTCTTTGTCATTATTCGTTTCAAACTCGTATAATTGCTTTCCACTTGCAAATTTTGGATAAAAATCTGAGAAAAACTTATTTTCCTGTTGACCTGCCCTCACTTTAGGGGTGAGGGTAGAGTGCAATGATAACCGATGTAATACAATCGGGTCGAATCCACAGAGAATGCAATGGCGAATGAGTTTCAAGAAGTAATCTAGCTATCTATATCACTATCCAAGCTACAATATATCATGTTTTTGTGTTTTTTGATTAGCTAATGAGAACTATAAAGTAAGTAACAAACTAGATAACAACTAATAACAAGACTTAACAAACAATAATAGAAAGCTTGGTTCCAAATATAATCCGATAATCACTAGAATCCTAGGTTTTAGGATTTGTTAGGATTAGCCGTTTTAATCTAATTCATGTGGGAGTTCTATATATGGTAAACATCAATTCTTCTCTCGAATCTATCAATATTAGTGGATTAACCTATGACATCTATCTCCGCTAGGTCTCAAGATGCATAAATTAACTCCAAATAGCTCAATTAATTATCTAGAAGCTCCTACTAGCAAGAATTACTAGTATGGTGTGATTTGATTCCAAGTGTTATGAACTAAAGCCTCCTAAGCATTTAACCAAACACCTTGTATGTACTCAATGATGGCCAATCACTCATGCAATTAAATCAAGCCCCAAATCACAAGACATGTGAATTAGAAGGTAAATCCAACAACAAAATCCAAAAACCTAGTGATCTAGATCATATCTTCATATATTGGAACCAAAGGGAAATTTAGCTAGACATAATTAAAGGAATTAAACCATAGAAAATAATTGAAATCATGCTTAAAAGATAGAGAATTGAAAGAGAAAGAAGAATATGGTCTCCAATTGCAAATCCAACAAGTATAGCTTCAACAATCTTCAAAGTACCAAAAGGGAAAGAAATATTTCTAGGGTTCTTCTAATATTAAAAATGCCAAAAGATACACAAAATGGAGTGAATTCTAGGATTAAATACATAGAAAATCAAGTTTGGGTCGAGTTGGACCGAGTTAGACGAGCTAACTCGGTCAATAAGTGAAGGGGGAAGGGACGGCGGCGGTCTGGCAAGCTGCCGGTTAGGCCGCCATCCAGGCTACCATTTATGCTGCAGTTCAGCCACCTGGCCAGCGGTTTGGCCGGCGGTCTGGCCAGGCCGCCGTCCAGGCAGCCGGCGATCTTCCTCCGTGCGCAGTCCTACGGTTTCGCCTCGTTCTCCCTCGTCCGAACTCCGATTCTCGATCTGCTTTTTGCTATGGCTTCGTATTGAACTCCTCTTCGATATGGAATGAGCAAATCAGCCAAGTGAGTTCTCCATTGTTCCTGCAAAAAGCATAAAGAGACTTGAGAGAACGAGGAAAGCATAAATGAAAGCAACTAGTGAAACCCTAACTATACAACTTGAAATTTCACATAAGACAAGTTTCACTTTAATTGAGCTCGATTCTCCCTCGTTTCCGATCTTCGATCCTTAGCTACTTGAATGCTCTTTTAAAATTCTCACAAAAATAGATCGAAAACCGAGATAAATGAGAAAATTCTAAGGTATCCTAAGAGTTAAGAAACCCTAGCATTTCTAACATTTAAGCTCATATATCGAGACTCAAACACATGCAAAACACATTCAACATGCACATAAAATACGTGTTAATCACCTGTTAAAGTAGGTATTTCACTAAGCTAGTAAATAGGGAGTCATGCATATTTTGATCAAATGAGGATGTGCCTAAACTCAGTACAAGTACTGAATTCAAGCATGTGCCTAAATTCACATACTTTGAGAAAATTTTGGCATTGTAGTAAGAACTTGCACGATGGCTATTTATGGTTTTTGAATACATGTCTAGGAATATAGTTTCTTGAAGAAAAATGATTTGTTGATTAAGTTGTTGACTTATTGCTACTTTTGTATTATGGTGAAAATTATTTTTGGGTTGACCTCAATCCTTACGCATGAAGTATGGACTATGGATACTCTCCATGGGAAACATGGTGATATTGTTGATGCTAGTTATTGAGTATCCCTTGTTTGTTTCTATTTTTATTTTCTCGAGCAGCATATAGACAAAGAGTCGAGCATTAAGCCACCAATTTTGTGTTCTTAGCACTAACTTGTACTGTTTTATTTTCAGTCAGTTCTCTGAAAGGAGCAGAAAGGGGATTATCTTGGGAAGATAGTACAGGTTGTGCTAAGTTTTTTGTACTATTTTTGTTTGGAAAGAACTAGTGATGTTAGTTCTTATTCTTGTGCTTTGTTTGTATTCTGGGTTGAGTGCAGGTGGTGCCACACATTACTGAAGCTATTAAGGATTGGATTGAATTAGTATCTCATATTCCTATGGATGGGAGAAGCTCCTGCCGATGTCTGAGTTATAGAATTAGGTGTAAGTAAAGAGTTATGTTGATATGATTTTATATTTATTCTATAATTTGATCTCTCTCTCTCTCTCTCTTTATATATATATATATATATGTTTTCTCTCAACAATCCTGTTGTTCCTTCTCTAGGTGACATTGAGACGATGCCGTTCATTGAAGCTCTGTGGGTAAGATTGCATAAATTGATTCCTCAACAGAGCTTGGTGATTTCATTCTGGGTTCCTTCTTTTGGTTAATAAAACTCTATTTCTTTCTCTTGCCTTAAGAGTTAGATACTGACTTGTGGGTCTCTAGTCCTACCATTGAGCAGTGACTTCTTTTTGGTTGTTTTGTTTAGGATAAAACAATTTCTGTCTAATTCATGTAAGCCTTATTCCTGTTCTTGGAGTTGTTGTTGAACAAGTAATACTTAATGATTTTATTTAAATTTTACTTTTAAATTTCCTTATTATCTAGATACATTATTTGGAGCTAAAGTCTGTTCTCATATGTTCCTATGTATGCAGAAAACTAAGCCCACACAGCATAGAGTACGCTAATTGAGGGCATTATGCTTGACCCCACATTTTCTGGCTTGCCGCTCTGCTGAGGTACAATATTTTTGTTTAAAAGCTTTTCTTCTTCAGCTAATATATTTGAAGAAAAGTTAAAGGGCATTAAAAGTACACATGTTGTAGTTTGCTACAGGTCGTTCTGAATGATGTGCTCGTCTGATTTTTCTTATTTTTATTGTACAAATCGGTTCGAATGAAGCATACAAAATCGTCTTCATGTTTTGTATTGTTGCCAGTTGAGCCAAAAGAGGAGTTGAGTGGTAATAGACTATTCAGGAAGGATAAGTGATAGCAATTGTCACTATAAAATCATTGTACATTTCAAATTCTAGTTGTACCCCCCTCCTTATGGAAATTGTTTGTATGACACAACCCTTGTCTCTTTGAAAAAGAAATATGATAGCACTCTGATTTTGCCTATTTCAATAGTCTCTACCTTCCATATTTTGAGTTCGAATTCAATTAAGAATCTTGTACTACTTCTGTGATTTGTTTTGCAAGTACAATTACAAGTGCATGACCTGCTTTAACACAACATAGGTATCAGAATCATGATTAGGAAAGCAAAAGGGAAAAAAAATTGTATAGCCACAGTTCCAATACTATTTGGCTATTGTTAACCAAGTTTATGAAGTTAGTAAATGGAATAAAAATGTACAAGTCTATCGAGCAGTTCTCGCAGCGGCGAAATCCATATCACCACAAACTTTAATCATAATATTGCCACAAACTATCAATCCATAATATCATGTAGTGGACCCTTATAATATGTAGTGTTTATAGCTATTTGATGTAAAAGTTAGTGTATGATGATTCTGGAAATTATGAACGAACAGCAATGGAACAATAAAGAGATGAGGGAAAGGATAGAGAGAGAAAGCAGAGAGGAATTAGATATTTCATTCACAGTTCTGTTTAGGAAATACGCTAGGGATAAATATCTCAAAGTTTGTAAACTTAGGCAACAAGAAAACAACTAAAGCATAAAGTAAAATGATAAAGTAGAAGTCATGCTCAGTGGAATAGCAACAACTACTACAAAACTCCTTCCAAGCGGACGCCCCAGATTCAGCCACGTGTGTACGGCCAGGATAAATCTCCACTTCCACTTGAAAGAACCGAATTCCCTCATTCCTTTCCCAAATTCATATTGAGCCCTAATTCTTTCTCCTTCGTCTTCTTCCCCAACTTTCCTCTGATCACACCATCATCTGTAAACATGACATATCACCACAAAATCTATTCAAAATATCGCCACAAACTATCTAGATAAATCTCTTGCATTCATATTTTTCAGTTTGAACCAACTTTTCAGGCATACATTATGGATAAATCTCTCACATTCATATTTTTCGGTTTGAACTACAGGACTATATTTCTTCAGGTTGCCAACGAACATACTGCACATAATGATAAGATCTGTCATTTTCACGCCATCTATTGAATCAAACAATAATAAAAATCAAACAAATAGCATCATCAACTTTTTCTTGAAACATATACCATGTGTAACTATTTGAAGGAAAACATATACTCCGTATCATATAAAAGTTAAATAAAAAATCATGTATGATAATGTATCGTATAACCTAATCAAAAGAACATAATAAACACAACCATGATTGAGACCACAATGGTGTATTCAAAATGCAAGAATTATATCATGTAGTTATGATTTAGAATTTCAGACACAATCTTCTTCTTTGAGAAGTTAGAATCATTCATATATAAGTAAAGTAATCAAGGTTGCAAAAATTTGCCTTAATCTCATGCTTAATAATATTACATGCTACTTCCTTCTAAAGTTCATAAAAAACATTAGCATAAGTTGCATTTCATTCTTATACAAACCTCAAGATCAGGACAGACATGCCACTTAAATTTGTACGCATGTGTTTATATACATTAGAGTAAATGCATATGTGCACCCTTTGGATGGGAAGGGAACAAGGAACTCATTACATTATATTAAATTATTTGTTGATAATGAAACTTTCCCAATATTTGAAGAATGCAAACAAGAACAATATAAGAGAATCTTAAGGAAAATATGAAAACAAATACATATGGAAACTACTACCTGATTAGATTGGTAGTTGTAGGTCCCGATAAATAGATATTGGTGTATGGGGGGTGGGGGGGGAATACACCAATTAGCCAACAATTTTGACTTTTCAAAACAATTTGATCTTACTGAGTCGTCACTTCAGTTTATCAGAGCAGTTTAGTTTTTCCAGCTCAAACAGTGAACTGCTGAGCTTGCAAAACTAACCTGCGTGCGGAAGTTTGGTGGAAAGGTTGACTAACAGTTTTCAAAAAAACTTCAGTTCAACAACAGTTTATGCAAGACAAGTTGCAGTGGTGCAGGTTGTGAACATACAAACTGTGTAAATAAAGATGTAAAAATAAATAGCGAGAGAAACACGAAGAGTTTTTATCGTGGTTCGGAGTAAACAGCTCCTACGTCCACGCCAGATCCCGTCGAATCTGTAATCCCTTAACTTGAGATTTTTCGCTCCTTTTAACACTGGTGGAGGTTCCAGTCCAAATTCAAGTCTCTCTTTAGACTGAATCTAGCACGATTCTTGAGTCGTGTCTCTTCTAACTTTACATACAAACTTACATACAATCTTACTAATGCTAAATAACTAGCACTGATATCCAAGTGCTATCCAAACTAGAAAGCTGTGAAAAGCTATCACCGTTAGGAATACAACTCTATTAACTACACTGAATATCAACAGTGATGGTAGTGAGAGTGTGGGTTGTGTTCTAGTAAGACAGTTTCTTGAAAGATTAGAAATCTACAAAGATCAACACTTGGGAAAGCTCTAGTCATTTCGAGTGTTGATTGAATGAATATTTAGCTTGAGATTTCTGCAAAGTTTCAGCTTGTAATTTGAGTTTCCCGTGCCTTCTTTCTGGAATGACTTGAGGTATTTATAGAGAAGCATTTGAAATAGAGCCGTTATATGTGTGTCAGGATATACAGAACCGTACACTGACACAATTATAGTCGTTCAGTTGAGGACAGGTTCCTCAGCCACAGTTCAGGTTGGACTTTGCAGGTCGAGCTTCCTATACCTCGAACTGTCTTCAGTCTTCTGTAATCTTCGCAAGAAATCTTCAAGTATGGTTAGAGCAGGTTACATAGACAGATTACATAATGGAACAGTAGGACAGGTTTGAGTAGTTTAGGTACAAGGTTGCACTACCAACCTTGACCTTTACATAGCAACCTGTCCGGGTTGAGCTTGACTGATCCAAACACGGAGACCAGTCTGTTCCAATTAAAATCTATTGTCTTAGTGTGGTTTCTAATAACATTATCAAAACTATCAAAGGGTTCCCAACAGTAGTCCAAACTCACACTGAGTATATCTTCACTTTCATGAGTATACCTTACAACTTATGAAACCAAAATTTCAAGATCTCTCAACTTATGAGCATTATATACATTACCTGGGTAGTTAGAGTGTTCTTATATACATATGGGTTCCTGATAGCGAAGCATCCCCCTACCCTACTTGTAATTCAAGAGACATGCCAATTGTCACCGGCTTTAACTCATTACCTACTGCATCAACCTAAGAACAGAAATTCAGTGAAACACATACAAAAAGATCTTATATCTGCTACATCTCTTGTTCGTATGCTTGAGGGGAAAATGGATTCGTTTTAGTAATGTAATAATCCATAGATTAAAGAAATTTGGGAAGCACCTAGACTGAATTTGAGGGCGACAGAAAAATAACTACTTTGAGGCCTTGTTTGTGTGATGTATAGACAGATATATACATAAAAACTTCTATCTAATTTTAGTACCTTAAGAACAGCACGGTCATAATCGGGATCACAGCCAACTATCTCAGTAACTTGCCTTCTCTCATAATTGTTGCCTCTGGAGATGACTAAATACACCTGAAGTGGCATACATGAATTAAGAAATGTTCTTAGCTTTTAAACAGAAAACCTAAACCAGTTATATTATTTCTCATTGAATCATGATTGAGATAAAAGAATCAAGACTTTAAATTAAAAGAGAACCTTACTACGTTGTACCACTCATGTCCATAGCCAATTTGGAAAGCACATGATAATTGGTTACCTGTTTAAAGGAGACCAAAAAAATATATAGACATCACACAAAATGATCATTCTCTGCAAATTGATCAAGCAAATGCAATTATTCAGAACATAACATATTCCAAAAATGTATACATAAAAGCATTCTTATTTCTCAGAGTCACATGTCACAAACAATATATATAAATAGCAATGGCTAAAATACAGTGCAAAATAATGAACAATGTGATATTGTGGAAGAATACCATCTTAGCCTACCAGAACTTTTTTCTTAAAAAAAATTAATGCCTCGTATGTATTCATAAACAGAACAATTAAATGGTGAAATTTATGAATGTAAATGCTTTCATACTTTTTTTATATAAAAAAAAAAAGAAAAGAAAAAGACTAAATACTAAGGAGAAATTAAAACCTACCATGTAACCAAATTTGTCCGAGGTTAAAAATCTAGAACCAGTTCCAACTTTTGCATCATTACCTTCATAATCAGCAATGAAATTCTGTTGAAATGTTGTCCCACATCGGTTGGAGATGGTCTCTAGAACCTCTTTATATGGTGAGACAACCCTCCCCTTCATAAGGCCTTTTGAGGGGGAAATAGGCTCAATATTCCATTTTCTAATAAATTCCAAAACTGATCTTGGGGATCTTAGCCAATTGAAGGTCCTTTGTGTAATTAATGGAAGATGACGTGTCCTAAAATTACTATAGATGAAATAAAAAAGCATGGAAAATGGCAATTTCCAACAATCACTCTTCACAAAATCTCTCAATATTTCAAAATGTAAGCAGAATTCTAAGGCTCAATATTTGAAAATATCAAAATTGTGGGAGGAATCATACCAACGGGATGATTTGGGATGCTGGTGAGTGCAACCACAATTACGGCAGATGCGACAAATCCAATTATGTATCACGAAGCCACAACTTTATGGAAGACGACGACACCAAACCCTCGTCCCCATCGGATACGCTTGCCACCTGAAATAGGACATGGGTGGCAACCAGGGCCGGCCCTGAGGGTGGGCCAGTAGGGGCGACGGCCCAGGGCCTACCATTTTAAGGGGCCCGATTTTTTTTAGTGAATGCTAGTATATGTACTTTAAAAATTTGAAAATTTAGCTCAATATGTTAGGCCCTTTTAAATTAAAGGCCCATTATCAAATAAAAGAAAAAAAAGCCCAAAATTATATCCTAAGTTCTATAAGAGATTTGCAGCGCTAATAACGTAATACAGAGCACGACTATTTTTTTTTCCTTATTCTGCGCAGACTCTCTCAAGCCGTCGCTGCGTCTCTTCATCTTCTTCTTCAACGTTTCTCCACCGCCCAAAATCTCATTCCCAATATTTTCTACCGTTAAATCATGAGTATAAATAATGTTGTAGGAATATTCAGAGAATTCATCTCTAAAGCTCTTCTTTCAATCTTCATCTATTGTTTTTGTGTGATAATCGAAAGAAATTTTTTGAAATTTGTCCATCATTTTCGAATCAATCAATCAAATCCAGATTTGGGAGTTGCATCCTAATTTCAATATTCGGGTTAGTTTTTCTCTTAATTCTATACCTTAATCTCAATTTTTGATTCTTCTTACTTCTCCATTGCTACTGTGTTTCTAACTTTCTATTGAATGCTGAGGTTTAAATTAATTTTAATTTTTGATTGTTTTTTCAGATTTGAGACTATCTTGAATCAGGACTTTTGGCTACAACAGCAACACTGAAATTTGAATCTCAACCATCAACTTATCCATCCTCCAGGTTCTATCGTTCTTTTTTGTGTTTTGGATATTAAATATGAAAAAACATATTTCTGGAAGTGAAAAAAGAAAAAAAGAAAAAGGCTAGAAGAACTCACAAGATCACAAAAGGGTGATATTGATAAATTTTTTGTTAAGAGTACGAATTCTAGTGAAAATACTGAAAATTTAAATGCAAATAAAGATGGTGTGTCTAGTGAGAATCAAGATGCTAGTGAGAAGATAGATGACTTGAGTGAGCATGTTGTTCTTGATATGTCAAATGATGAACATAGAGAGAAGATAGATGACTTGAGTGAGCATGATATTCTTGATATGTCAAATGATGAACATAGAGACGACAATGGGCAGTTTATTCCTCCATTTGATATATATGATCCAAGAAATTGGGATAATCTCGATAATAATGCACGCGATATTCTAGTTGAAAAGGGGCCTTTGAGAGAAATGAATCTTGTATTTCCTTTGGATAACATCTCTAGGCATTTTTCTTATGCTCACTATACTAGAAAGTTAAGTAACGGTGAGGTGCAAGATCGAAAGTGGTTAGTATATAGTAGACATGCTGATAGAGTGTATTGCTTTTGTTGCAAATTATTTAAAAATAAAAATAATACAAGTTCTCTAGCAAAAGATGGAAATAGAGATTGGAAACATTTGAGTGCACGACTTCAAGAGCATGAGAATTCTATCGAACACATTACTAATATGAACTCTTGGTATGAGCTGAAAACTAGATTGGATAAAAATCAAACTATTGATAAAGACTTACAACGAGAAATCTCTAAAGAAAAAGACCGTTGGAGACAAGTTTTGACTAGAATAATAGCCTCCATAAAATATCTTTCTAAACGTTGTTTGGCTTTTCGTGGTTCTAATGAGAAACTTTATCAAGATAACAATGGAAATTTTTTGGGGTTGATTGAAATGATTGGAGAATTTGATGCTGTGATGCAAGACCATATTAGAAGAATACAAAATAATGAAATTCATTATCATTATCTTGGTCACAGAATTCAAAATGATTTGATTTCCCTTTTGGCTAGTAATGTTAGAACCATTATCATTAAGAGGATCAAGGAAGCAAAATACTTTTCAGTAATACTTGATTGTACACCGGATATAAGTCATCAAGAACAAATGACTCTGATCATACGATGTGTTGATATGTCATCTACTAAAGTGAAAATAGAAGAATATTTCTTAGAGTTTTTGAAGGTTGATGATACATCTGGTTTGGGGCTTTTCAATGAATTACAAAATGTGTTGAAATCACTTGATCTTAATATTGAAGATGTTAGAGGTCAAGGTTACGATAATGGTTCAAATATGAAAGGAAAACACCAAGGAGTTCAAAAGAGATTGCTTGAAATTAACCCAAGAGCATTATATATGCCATGTGCTTGTCATAGCCTTAATCTATCCCTTAGTGATATGGCACATTCTTGTGTTAAAGCTGTTTCCTTTTTTGGAGTAGTACAACGCATATATTCATTATTTTCAAGTTCTCCTAAAAGGTGGAAAGTTTTACTTGATAATGTTAAGGGATTCACTGTCAAATCTTTATCAAATACACGTTGGGAGAGTCGTGTTAAAAGTGTTCAAGCAATTAGATTTCAATCCGTTGAATTGAGAGATGCTTTGCTAAAATTATGTGATATATGTGATGATGCAAAATCAAAAAGTGAAGCTGAAAATTTAGCTACCTCAATTGAAAGTTTTGAATTTTTACTTGGTATGATCATTTGGCATGATATTCTATTTGCGATAAACATGGTGAGTAAGAAGTTACAAACCAAGTCTATGTGTATTGACTCGGCAATGAAACAATTGGAAGGTGTCATTTTATTTTTTGAAAAGTATAGGCATGATGGTTTTGACGCTAGTTTGGCTACTGCTAAAGGTATTGCATCTGATATGAATATAGAGCCAATATTTCCTACAAAGCGTCGTGTTACTAGAAAAAAACAATTTGATGAGGGGGAAAGTGTTGAAGTTTCATTATCACCTGAGGAGGCATTTAAAGTCGAGTATTTTTTGGTTGTTGTGGATATGGCAATTGCTTCTCTAAAAAGTAGATTTGAAGAAATGAAATCATTTGAGCATATATTTGGTTTTTTGTTTGATTCAAAACGTTTGAGATCATTGGATAATGATGAATTGAGAAATTGCTGCGTTGAACTGACATCAACTTTTACTCATGATAATGTGTCTGATTTTGATTCGGATAATTTGTTTATGGAGCTAAAAATTTTACAAATGACTTTGCCTAATGAGACAATGTCGGCTATTGAAATTCTTGACTTTGTGAAAGTGCAGATTGTTATCCAAATGTTGCAATTGCTTATCGGATTATGCTCACTATGCCTGTTACTGTAGCATCGGCGGAGAGGAGTTTTTCAAAGTTAAAATTATTGAAGACATACTTGAGATCGTCGATGTCGCAAGAAAGATTAAATGGTTTGGCTATTTTGTGTGTCGAAAATGATATTTTAGAAGATCTTGATGTACATGATATCATAAATGACTTTGCAAGCAAAAATGCTAGAAGAAGTCACTTTTATGATTAATATATATATTTTTTTCGATATAAATATGTGTGATGCTTCTTTACAAGTATATATGAAGGGCCCATTTTATAGTTTCGCCCCGGGCCCTTTTTTGGTTAGGATCGGCCCTGGTGGCAACCTATTATTAGCGGCGCCGGAAGAGGAACAACGACTGATGATATTGAAATGAGGGAGGCAGTTTTGATAGAATTTCATTTTGAATTCTTTTAATAATTCCTCTTTTTTGTGAGACGAGAGAGGTACTTGCATTGAAAAGTATCGGCGCGGCGCGCTAAATCTAGTTCGATTTTGAGAAGGGCGGGGTTTCGTTTCGTTATGGCGGTAAAGAAAAGCAGATTCTTTGGAGAAAAAAAAAAAGTTATATTCTTCGCCAAAAAAAAACAAAATTGTTAGTATTATATACTCCAAAGTATTTTTTTTTATTTACATGTAGCAAAGTAATATAGTACTCAATCCGTCCATAATTTACTGGATTAAAAATTTGGGTACGGAGATTAATATGTTTTGATGATGTATTAATAAATTAAAATATTAAAGTAGAATAATTGTGGGTCCATATAATATTTTTTTAATTATATTAAATTGTTAAAGTGATAATAAAATAAAATTTGTGGTAATAAAATAAATTTTCACTTGATTGATCACTAATCGAGTTAAATCGGTTGAAATCCTCAGACAATTAGTGAAACGAGAAGTAAAATAGTTGAATTGTCGATACCGAATTAGTGGATTAATGTTAATAAAATAAAATTTCACTTGATTAGTCACTATTGTAGTTGAATCGGGTGAAATCCTTGAATAAATAGTGAAATGAGAAGTAAAGTAGTCGAATGGTCGAATCCGAATTAGTGAATTAATGATAATAAAATAAAATTTCTCTTGATTAATCACTAATCGAGTTGAATTTGGTGAAATCCTCGGATACCTATTGAAATGGGAAGTGAAGCAGTCAAAGAGTAGATTCCGAATTCATGGATTAGTGAAAATAGAATGGAATTTAACTTGATTAGTCACTAATCGAGTTGAATCGGGTGAAATCATCGGATACTTAGTGAAACGGGAAGCAAACTAGTCAAATGGTCAATCCCAAATTAGTTGGATTAGTGATAATAAAATGAAATTTCACTTGATTAGTCAACAATCGAGTTGAATCGGGTTGAAATCCTGGAATAATTAGTGAAACATCGAGTAAAGTTGTCGAATGGTCGATCCCAGATTAGTGAATTAGTGATAATAAAATGGAATTTCACCTGAGTAGTCAATATTCGAGTTGAATCGGGTGAAATCCTCGAATAATTAGTGAAACGGGGTGTAAAGTAGTGGAGGGTCGATCCCAATTGATAGATTAGTGATAAATTGATAATACAATATAATTTCACCGGATTAGTCACTAATTGAGTTGAATCGGTTAAAATTCTCGAATAATTAGTGAAATGGAAAGTAAAGCAGTCGAATGATCGATTCCGAATTAGTTGGTTAGTGATAATAAAATAAAATTTCACTTGTTATTTCCATAATTTCTGCATAAATTTTGTAAATTGTAACTTCTTAATTTTTCAATTGAAAAAATAGTTACGAAACCAAATTTATATTTATTTTATTAAACGCTTTATTTTTTAAAAAACCCCTTAAAACATACTAGTATTTTCTTTAGAAGTAAATATGATTAAACATTTTCATCATATTTTGTTTTCAATTTTAATTTATCTTACTGAGAAATACAATAGTAGTTTATCTTATAGTAGCAGTACTAGTATTATTTATCTCATTTTTAATAAATCCGAAATTTATTTAAATAAACCTTAAAATGCAACTAAAATATTAATAATTTATATTTATGAGAAATACTTGCATTAGCACATTATCTTAATTTAACTCATGATTATAGAGATAAGAACAATGAACTGAACACATGATTACAGAGATATGTGCTGATAGTAGAGATATAAGAGGGAAAAAATGCATTTCTTCTAAGCAACTTCAACCAACATAATTACCTGTCAAAAGCAAAGTATTTGATATAACCACCTCACAATTTCAATCTTCTCACCAACAGAATTACCTGTCAGTAGCTGCCCAGCAAACAAGAATTAACAGTACCCTTTTATCCATTTTGCAAAAACAATAGAATTAACGTTCACACCAATACCAAATAACGAGTTCATCGAATCAATCACAGACTGTTTCCCATGTGAGAGATTACGACTCGACCTAAGCATGTAAGACTGGTCAGGCGATACTAGTGGGTGGTTGTGTGTGATTTCAAATTTCATGATAGACCAAGTAGTTAGGGAAACACGAGAAGCCCTAATTTTGGCTAGGCAGCCCGTCCTTACAATCAATTTCTTATGAGACATAACACGAGCAACTGTTCTTTGTAATACAGCCTTGCCCTCACACGAGCACATAAATTATTTCCACCTTATGTTGTATGTTCTTCCAACATAATTTTGATTATCTTTCCTAACACTTACCCCTCAACCTTGCATACTCACAATATTGTAAGTAAACAGACTCGGGCCCATCGCAAGGGGAATTAACGGCTAATTTTTCCTCTATTTTTAAGCACGGATGAACATGTTGTGAGGCAGAACCAGAGTGCATATCCTCGGACGGCGGAATTCTGGGTGTTCATTCATATTGGGTGAAACTTCATTTATTTCATCATCGAAAGGAGGGAATTCGAGTTCATTCATATCGGGCGGAACTTCATTTATTTCATCATCAGAAGGAGGGATTATACTTATTTCATCATCGGATGCAAAATTCATACCAAAGCAGGTTTCATTAACATGCGTATCATAAACTCCTTCATTGCCTGAATCAGTTTCACTCCATTCTTCAACGTTGCCGTCGTCCATTCTAAATGTCTGTACAGTTAAATGGAATTTTTAGTTCACAATCTTAGCAAACTCGTGGCTCAATTGGACATTATTAGTAATAAATATCACCAAAGAAGCCTATATTTTTTAAGGGATAAAGTGTTTAATATTCCTAACATTGCAGCTGATAGAAGAAATCCAATAACTCCCATTGAAGAAAAGAAACAAAAGGCATAGGAAATATCATTCCAACGACATTTAAATAAAACTGCAGCGCTTATTTTTCACAAAATACACGAATGTATCACAAACTATTCACATAATTGCAAACTATGCTCTTGGTGAATGACAAGCTTCTGTTTTTATAAACTTTCTAGTGATCTCAAATAATGAATGTGGCATAAATTGTGGGATTTAAAGTAAATATAAAAACACAAATTTATATACACTTTTGTAATAAAATTGGTAGAACAAGATTTCATTGGATTTGCCCATATGACAGTAGCATTGGTCACGAAAACGTTTTAATAGCACTAGACTATTTTCTTCATGAAATACATCTTTCTCAAATATACCATTACAAAGTGTGAATATATTTCATGCATCCTATGAATTGCAAATTAAGCTGGAAACTTGAAGTTCAAACAACCAAAAATGCTTAAATTATGGTCTACTATCTGACATCATAATATAGAAATACAAATCAAGTCTCTGTTATGTAAACGTGCAGCAATAATGAATCCAAGAACTCATAAAACAAGAAATCTCTACATACCGCAGAAGGACTCCCATTGAAGAAAAGAAACAAAAGGCACAAGAAATTACATTCCGACGACGTTTAATTAAAAGTACAACAACTTGTTATCCGCAAAATACACAAATTTATCACAACTATTCACATTATTGCAAATCTAATGTGACTTTAAGCATTTGGATCCCCAACTATATGAAATTAAACTGTTCAAATCTATCAACGGAAATAAATATTCAAAGCAAGCAATGGAGCCGAGCAACACATAATTTATTTGCATTAACTAAAAACAAAATTTATTTGCATTAACTAAAAACAAAACCTCTGCATAATCTACATTCTTAACTGAAACAACCAAAATAAAAAGTAAGCAGCTTACAATATGATCAACGGGCGAGGAAATACGAACGAGACCAGAGGACGGGAGATGGACTACAACACGCGAGCTTCAATCGCAAATGCCTAATTGTAATGGCCGTGAAAGTAACTTCATAAATGGGAGCAAGAGCTTGGCCGGTGACGACGAGACCGGAGTTTCTATCGTCGATAAATTGGCAAGCTATAGTGTCCGACGAAGCCACCGGAGTATGGATGTGGTTGTAGGACCCGTAGCTAAAATGGAATGCGTCCTGGTTGACGACGAGAGTCATATCGATGGTCGATAGTTGCCAATGGCCGGCGAATTCAATTTTTGATTCGGAGTCGAGGTTGGAAATCATTTTGTTTAAATTCATAACCCTAACCATTAACTAACCCGAGTTATGCTATTCAATTTATAAAATAAAATAAACAAAAATTAATATATTTGTAGAATGACCAAATTGGGTTTTGCAGGCAGATTTCACTTAATACGTGGAACCGTTGGATGCGTTGGAGGCATGTATCCCCCAGGCTACGATCTTATTTGCCGTGGCAGATGGTGGCGGCGGTTGCTATGGTGTCGGAGTCGCAGAGAATGAGGGAACGCAGAGAGAGAGAGAAAGATAGAAAAGAGAAGGAAACGCAGACGGTGAAAGTGAAGAAGGAAGAGAGAGAGTTTTTCTACTACCTCCGTCCTCCATTTAGTGACCTTCTTTTTTAGCATGTGTGGCACGTGTTTTCACGCTTATCGTTGTTTTTCTATTTTGTTCCATTTTGTATTTTCTTATATTAGTTTTTCATTAAGGGTATTTTTGTCCTAATGGCTAGTTTTTTTTATATGTTTTAAAGTTGGTGGCTATTTTTTTGCTTTTGTTATCTTAATTGGCTAGTTTGTACCATTACCACTAATGAATTAAAATCTCAATTGATATAACTGGTTTCAGATTTTTCTAGCTAATTAAGCAGTGTCAAGTTTGCGTTGCTAGAAGAGCATGTAGTTGGATTAGTCGGACGACGGTATTCCATGTAAGTAACTCCGATGTCCAGGTAGATTTTTACTTGAGGATAATTTTGTATGTGGGAAAAACAAACAAAGTGGAAAGGTGGTGTACTATTATCATGCATGGAGTATTTATAAAGTGGTTGGTGTGTTTAAAGGAGAATGACCCTTTCTTTTTATTGCGCAACATTGCATATTTTGGCCACTTCCCCTTTAATTAAGGTTCATCACTTCATCGCAATTCAATTCGAGACAAAGAGAAGGGCGAACGTGAAGTTTTAGGGATGTCTTGTTTATTGATTGCACCGATGGAGGCTGAAAAGCTTGTCGTTGTGTAATGATGGCAGAGCTAGCTAGGTATATCTAACCAACTAGATCGATCTCGACCAAGATATTATCATATCATATCGGTGCCCGCCCAAATAGAGAGAGAGCGAGGTACATGTGGATCATTAGTTTTATTTTCTAGTAACATCGATTTGTGAATCAAATCATTATTATGACTAATTCCTAAATGAAAGCAAATTGGATTAAACTAAATAATGTTGTCTTTTGGTTGAAAAATATGTAGATGTAGATTGTGGAGTAAAAGAAAAGCCGATCGATATTGTTTGTTTTGCTATATAGTAGTATTACGTTACTTCTTTAAGTGAATTCATGTTTTATATATTGTTGTGCCTTCAGGTTGATGCTTTGAAAAACTGTAGCTTGGAAGGGACATTCAAGAGCAAGTTAGATTTAAAATTAACCATGGTAAATCACTAAATCTACCTCAGAAATCAGACGAAGAAGCTATTTATGGTGAAAGTTATAGAACAAAATTGAGGAACTAGAATCTAAGATATTCTAGAAGAATGTTGTGACTGTTCTTTTTTTTTTTTAATTTTTTTGGGGGACCAATGATGTGATTAGTTTAACTTTGATATTTAGCATTGTATGATTCCTTTGAATATAATGTCGTAGCAGTAGCTTCACATATGATATATGAATGATATATGATATGCTAGCTATTAGCCTATTAGGTGGTCTTGTTTATCTAACTGAATAGTTAGATTTACACGTCATAGTTCATATATCTAACTATATGCTGTAGAGATTACTTAGCTGCTATTATTAAAACATTCTGATGGTGTAATAAACCTCAAAACTCTAAAATGCCAGAATCCTCAAACCTTGAAGAACGATTGAATTTGGAATATGAACCCTTCAATAATATTTAGCTTAAGTAAAAATGAAAAAAAAAAAAAAAAAACCGACACAATTTCTACCTTTTTAACATGTAATTTCCACATAATTGACACATCAGCAAAATATATTACCACCTCATGTTCCATGTAGATAAAGAAAGTCACCGTGGGAAAAACCACACAAAGTGGAAAGGTGATGTATTATCAGGCAGATTTATAAAGTGGTGTGAAAAACCAAAAAATAATGAAAGTTGGCTTATTTAGAGGAGAATAACCAAAAAGAAAGGGAATCCAATACTTCTCGGAAAAACAAAAATCAAAAAATGATTATTAATTTCTTAAAAAAATGATTATTAATCTTTACCTTTTGAAATTTTCTTTACTTACAAAAACAAAAGATTTAAAATATCATTTCGACAACAACGAAGCGCAACTCAATTGGTAAAATATTTTCCCTCCAACCATAAGGTCGGGAATTCGAATCACCTCGGGTGCGTATGTGTGTAAGTGTGTTGTGTAATTTGTCCGATAAAATATATATATATATATCATTTGGGCAAATAATATTTTCAAAGTATAATTGTTTTCAAAGTAAAAATACCTATTTAGATAAAATAAATAAATATTTTTATAGTCATCATTATAACCAAAAAAAAAAAAAACTTATCTCGCCATTTTATAGTATTGCTGCTAAAGATGAGACACATTCCCTACAAATGGGATCTTCTGTCCCCATTACACGAGATCAATTATGTGCACAAAATCGATTTTTCTTGTTTTTTTTTTTTTTTTGTTTTTTTGTTTTTTTTTTTTTTTTTCAATTATGATGTAATATGATTTAATCCAATAATACAATTAACCTAGTAACTCAATATATAGAAGTCGGTTAGCTCCTTAGGCGGCCGCCAATGCCACACCCAAATTTGTGGGATCTCTCCCACTTTTCGGTGGAGAGATTCCACTCCCGGAGAGATCCCAATACACGGCATCTCTCCTGGATCTCTCCTTTTTTTCATTTTTTTATTATTTTAAATATTTTTTATTTCAATTAATATTTTAATTTATTAAACTTAACTATAAATCAAAATATTTGAAACTAATTTTATTTATTAAATTGAAATACTAGTAGATATTACAACATAAAATTAAATAACGTTGCATTAAAATTAAAAAACATCCAAATTTAATATAAACTCTTCAACATCGCCAACATTTGAAGATGTTCCTCCAAATCCTCGGGCGACATGTTGCTCGTATCCTTGTCCTTCACTTTGAGATAAGTCTTGATTGCTTTGGTTTTTTCGTACTTTGATCTATTCTTTGCCCACTCCGAGAAGGTTTGATTCGCTTCCGTAGTGGTGTCGACAAGATTGGCGATTTTTTCCTCGGGAAGGCCTGGTAGTGGAACACTTGCAGTAGCCTTCCCCTTTCCTCGAGCTGCGTCCTTCCCAATTGGCCATTCACGGCTGAAGAAGGGGGCATCATCCTCGGATCTACTAGAGTTGGACGATCCGTCAATCCCCTTTTGTCGCTTATCAGAGCCGACGCCTTGAAATTTTGGAAGGTTGTACAAGATAGTCCAAGCATCCTTCAGAACGAAGTGTTGCTTGTTGTTATTCTTGTAGTACAACTTGCGGCAGCGTCGTAGATGTCCTCGTTGCTCGAACCGCTTGGCCATTCATCATTGACTTGAAGGTAGAAGCCGTTGGATTGTGCCACCTTTGCTTGAGCTCTTCCAAAATGCGATTTGAGCTGCACGTGGTCCCGATTGATGGCGTCCTTCGGCTTCTTCTGCGTGTTGTACATGTGCTCAATGCGTTTCTAAAATTGGACGCCCGTTTGGTCGGTCCCCTTCCTCGGATCTTGAGACACGGCCGACCAACAGAACGCGATCACAGCCGTTTCTTCTGGAGAGTAGGCGACATGCGGCCTGTTGGTATGCGTGCCATCATCGGAGGAATCTTGATTGGCCTTCGGCTTCGGCTTCGCCTTGGGCTTCACTTTCGCCTTCCCCTTTGCTTTCGACGGCGATGGAGCGGGGACGTTGGAGACACTCTCAAAGGAGGAGGAGAGATTCATCGACTCCAAGCCTTGCGTTGCAAAATGTTGAGAATCCGGCGGAGAGGGTCGATAGGATCCGGAGGAGTAGCCCCCAAATATAGGTGGGGCGTTGGCGTATGCACCAAAACCGAGCGCCGGCGGCGGAGTGGGAGCTTCCTCCGGGATCGGTGGTGGCGGCGGGGCTCCGTAGTTGCCGGCATAATTCCGTACCAAGTGTTGAACTCATTCTCCATCGGATCCGACATTTTTTTTTGCTTGAATGATAACAAAAATATGTGGAGAAATAGATAAAATGAGGATGAAATGTGGTGAAAATAGAAGAATTGGGGATGAAATGAGGTGAAGAAGAAGATGAATTGGGGGTGTATTTATAGGAGAAATTGGGAAATTACCGTTTGAGCCCAACGCTATCCCTAATGGCTCCTTTCAATTTTTTATTTTATTTTATTTATTTATTTATTTTTATTTTTTTCGGACGACAATCGATTTAAAAAAAAATTAAAAAAAAATGCCATGCTGATGTCAGGATCACTCCCTGCTCTCTCCTCCGCACCCGCGCCCACCGATCTCGTCGCCCCCAATGCGCGATCGGGACTGATCCCGGGATCGCTGGCGGCGGCGCACCGAGCGATCCCGGCGCGTTGGGGGCCGCTTAGGGTTCTCTCAAAGGTCTTATTTGTTAACCTCCACTTTCTTACGTGTATTCCGACTTTTTCAGGAAAGATCTCTCTTTGACTTGTTCCTCATATAAGTGATAAGTTATATGTTTTGAACGTATTATAACTGTCGTGGTTGACGTCATTAACCCTCCTAATCTGGATTTTATAGCCCAAATTCTAAGGTCAGGCTTAATGTCTTTATTATTAGGCTGTCTCGACTGTTAAGTCTAACATGTTGTGCCGCATGTGGGGATAAGTTAATTTGGCGTCACACAATTTTTGCCCACTAACATATATAATTCCGCAGCGAATTCGGAGCACCACGTTAATTCATATGCTTACGTGGCATCACTTACGGCCTCCATTCTTATTTATCTAAAATCTATTTAATTATATATATTAATATTAATTATTATTTATATATTTTATATTGTACATATATATATTTGCACTTCAAATTTAAAAATTTAATTATAATTATGAGGATGGGAGGATTCGAACTCATGATCTCCAACACAATAGTCTATATCTTATATCACTTCACCACATCATTAATTAATGTTATTTAAGGCATACAATATATTATATGTTTCGTTCCGGATTTGGAGCACCACAATCACATGCCTACGTGGCGTCTCCTACATTCTCCATTAATTATTTATCTAAAATCTATATATTTATACAAATTAATTCTAATTTTATATTCTATATATTAATAGAATTTCAAATATATATAATTACGATAAGAATATGTATATTGATATATTTGTAAGTTTATAAGATAATCATTAAACTATTTATGAATTCGGAGTGTTAGTGCGCACAAACCAATTCATAGTTGTTAATATAACAATGAATAAAATTTTAAACTATTGATTTAATTGTGTTTATGAGTAAATATAGATGTATTTTAGATAAATAAGAATGAAGGATGAAAAATATCATTTTATATTGTATTTCTATTTATTTAAAATATCACGTCCCACATCGAAATCTCAAAACTAAGCACATACATATAGTTGCATATAAAAGAGAATTTAGATAATATAATTATGCAAAATTGTTTTGGTATTTCTCATAGAAGTAAAATAATAGTAGATGTTTGCATTCTTTAAATTGACCATTTGACACTCAAAATAAGTAAAACTACATAAGAAATAATTGGGTCTCTAATTAAATGAGTTACGCATGCGTTTGGTCAATTCATGCTTTTTACCCATATTTATCGGGCTATTCGGGTTGGCTCGCCCAAATCGAGCTAAGCTAACTTTCAGAATATATTTTTAACACAAAATTTAAACACCGTTGCAAAATTTTCGATTAATCCAATTCTTTCATGCTATTTTCGAGTTTGTTAATTTATTTTGGCCTTAGCAAAACTTCAATTTTGAGGTGGTTTGTTGGTCAAGAAATTTATAAAATTCTTTTAATATATATCGATTATTAACTAAGTTTGTCAAAGTCTTAAAAATAAATAAATATATATATATGCTATTAGACATAAAATCAATTTTGAGGTAGCCTGTTGGCCAATAAATTTTTGAAATTTTCGATTTGAATCGATCAAACTAAATTATTTTTGAGTTAAAATGTGATATCCCATATCTAATAAGTATGGGATGTCAAGACAATATATGTATAGACTCAATGGACTCTCTAGCAACTTGGGTTAACTATTTTAGCAAAGCGAGGATGAACACTAAGTAGTTGCTACAGTATAAGTATAGGCTCAATGGTCTCTCTAGCAACTTGGGTTAACCATTTTAGCAAAGCGAGGACAAACGCCAAGTAGTTGCTAGCCAACCCATTGTGTCACCGTAGCATAACGGGCTTCCACCCCATGGTACCGGGGCATTACAAATGTTATTAGAGCCGACCCCGGGCGAGCTCCATGGCTCCGGGGACGGTCTTACATGTAATTCATGATGAAGACGTCGTATATTCAACGGGGGGAGATTGTGACATCCCATATCGAATAAGTATGTGATGCTATTTTCGAGTTTGTCAATATATTTTGGCCTTAACACAACTTCAATTGAGGTGGCCGTTGCCCAAGAAATTTGTAAAGATCTTTTAATATGTATATATGTATACTATTAGACATAAAGGTGGCCCGTTGGCCGAAATATTAGATTTGAATCGATCAGACGAAAATATTTTTGAGTTAAAATGTGACATCCCACATCGAATAAGTATGGGATGTCAAGACAGTATAAGTATGAGCTCAATGGATTCTCTAGCAACTTGAGTTAACCATTTTAGCAAAGCGAGGACGAACGCCAAGTAGTTGCTCGCAGGCCCATTGTGCCAACATAGCGTAATGGGTTTCCACCCCGTGGTACCGGGGCGTTACAAATGGCATCAGAGCCGACCCCGGGCGAGCTCCATGGGACCGGGGGCAATCCTACATGTAAGTCACGATGAAGACGTCGTATATTCAACGGGGGGAGACTGTGACATCCCATATCAAATAAGTATGGTCTGTCTGTCAAGACAGTATAAGTATGAGCTCAATAGACTCTTTAGCAACTTGAGTTAACCATTTTGGCAAAGCGAGTACGAACGCCAAGTAGTTGCAAGCGGGCCCATTGTGCCACCGTAACATAACGGGCTCCCACCCCGTAGGCCCAGGGCGTTACATAAAATATTTTGGCTCTAGACCAAGAAATTTTCGAAAATAAATTAAACGGTTCAACCATAGTTCGACTGGTTCAACTGCTCGAACCATATAGAGGTGACCAAATACGGGTTCGGGTACGGAACCGTACCCGTACCCGGCGGGTATGGTTCCACACAGTGGGTTTTATAATTATTATTTTAATATTAAAAATTCATTTTAAATTCTATTAGTTGTACCTCGAATTATTTGAAATAAAAAATATTATTTTATTGCAAAGAATCCAACAATGTAAACCAAAAACAGGCTTCTAAATAATGAATTACAGGATGTCAAGTTATTTAAAAATTTAATCGTGAAGGACAGAGCATTGTTAAAATAAATTTGATTAAAATTTAAGGGAAAAAATGCTAAAGTAGGCTAAAGAGTGCATTCTAATTAAAACTAATTAATAAAAAAATATTTTTATATGAAATACATATCAAAATGAAGGGCCAGCTGGTATAGGAACCAGTGGGTCGGGGGTCCAACTTTTAGTACCCGTACCCGAACCGCCGCCTTCGGCGGTTACGGTTCCGAACCCAAACCGGCGAGTACGGATACGAGTACAAACACCAACCCTCCGGTACGTGTACGAATACGTGTACGGGTCGACGTGTATGATTATTTTGGCCATCTATAGAACCATGTCCCGAAAAATATTCCGTGAAGGGTATTTTTGCTTCGAAGTAGCAATGTTAAGTGTATTTTTGCTACTTTTCTTAAAAAAAGAAAAGAAAAAAAAGAAAACGAAAGTAAAATATTTTGAGCTAAGGCTATTTTCAGTTCCAGTTGATCAATCTAAACAGTTTTTGATTTATAATATTTTTAAATTTAAGACACTTGACAATATATTATACACGTTTCAACGATTATCAGGTCATCCTTATCGGGCTAGGGGTATTTTTTAGTTTGGGTTGATTAGGCTAAACCGTTTTTCAGTAAAAAAAAAGTATTTTGGCCCTAACACTATTTCGGTATGAGGTGTTGGTCAATAAGTTTTGAATTTTTTTGCCCTAACACTATTTCGATTTTGAAGTGGCCCATTGACCAAATTTTTTGAAATTTTTTGCCCTAACACTATTTCAATTTTGAGGTGGCTCATTAGCCAAAAAGTTTTTGAAATGCTCTTAGTATATATCAATAAATATGTTTTTTTATTTTTTCTAGACTCAAGTTCAATTTTGATATTTTTAAAACTATTTTAGTATGTATCGATAGCTATAATTGTCAATTTTTTGTAAAAAAAAATATATTTTTAATTTCAAACACTTGACAATATATTAGGCACAAAATCGATTTTGAGGTGGCCCGTTAGTCAATATAATTTTAGAATGTATGTATCGATAACTATAATTGTAATTTTTTTTTTAACAAAATTGTATATTTTCAATATAAAACACTTCACAATAAATTAGACATAAAATGAGAATCGTTTCAAAATTTTCTATTGATCGGGCAGACCTTCATACTATTTTCTAAACAGAGTACAACATATTAAAATATTTTTTAATAAAATTTAATTTGATTTTGTAACATTTTTTTTAAACAAATTATCATAATACAATTATCTTAATAAATACTACAATAAAATGACACCCCGTCGAATTTCGACGGGATACAAACTAGTTTATTCATAATAAATAAACACGGGAGGAGAGATATTGAAGAATTGTTATTTACTAGATTAAAAAAGAGAATTGGATACAAAAATTGAAAAATATAACGCGCGTACATGAACGGAAACAAATGGAATATTAACATAAAACAATATATATATATATATATATATATATATATATATATATATATAGAGGAAATACCTCCATTTACCCTACATCTTTTAGTGTATACAAATTATAACCAAAACTTAAAAAAGAACAAATTATACCCAATTTGTTAGTGAGTTGACCAAAATGCCCCTGAATTCAAAAACCCAATTTCTGATATATTTTAGCCTTCTTCTTTTTTAAATCTGCATTTCTCTCTCTCTCTCTCTCTCTCTCTCTGAATTGGCAGCTAGAGCAGCGGCGACGGCGGCTTCCTTGACAGCGGCGGTGGCAACGGCGACGGAGTAGCATGCTTGCTGGTGGCGGCGGCGACGGTGGCTTCTACATCTTCTTCTTTCTTTCTTTCTTTTGTTTCCTTTCCTTATGCTTCTTACCCCCCTCCCCTACCCTACCTCCCAATTTTTGTCCAGATTTATGGATCTGGAGACGACGGCGGCGGCCAGTGGTTCACTAAGGGGAAGAGTGGTGGCTAGGTAGGGTTTTGGAATATAGGGTTTGCTGCTGTTTTTGCCATTTTCCGGCCAAATCCGAATGCCCGTGGTGTAATTGACCACTGAGATTTGTTCTCCTCGGAAAGACGAAGAGATGAAGGGGTTGCTTGCTCATTTTGGTGGAGAAACGAGGGAGAGACAAGCCGGAGAAGATGAAACAGTCGGAAAATCGCGAGTTGTACGGCGACGGAAAAAATTACAGTGATAGGTAAGAAATCGCTAGTTGTACGGCGGCAGAATCAAATAATAGGTAAGAAATCAAATAATTAGATGTAAGAAATTGACGATTTCTTACCATGTTATAGGTAAGAAATTGTCAAATTCTTATGATACAAGTCCTTTTTAGGTTTTTCTTCTGCAACCAATTCTTGCGATATATGTAAGAAATAATTCAATTGCGATGTTGAGGAAGGTTGAATATTAGCTATGGCTTAGAAATCGGGAGATTCTTATAGAAATTAGTTGATTAATATGCTAGGTCTTAGAGATTTTGTTGATAAGTTTGCAAATATTGACGTGAGGGGTAAGAATTTGTAGGAATTATTGGTGGTTGATTAATGTGCTGGATGGTTGATTAATATGGTAAGAATTGATGATTATTGATAAGTTTATTGTAAGAATTATCATTTTCTTACCATCATGTGATTTTAGGCATATGCTATTCTTTTACTAATAAGAAATACATGAATCTGGTCGATTTTTGGCTTGATATGCTAGATTGTAGGATTGTATGCTTAAATTAGGGGTCAAATCTAATTTGTAATGAAATAATAGCGAGTATTGGTAAGAATTGATGATTCCCTTTTTGAATTTTAGGTGCAATAACTATAAACATGTTGTAAGAATTGATGATTGGTGAAATCGTTACCCATATAGGTAAGAATATTTAAGTTTCTGACCAATGTGTTGGTAAGAATTCATGATTCTTACGAATATATTAGTAAAAATTATCAATTCTTACCAATATGTTGACAAAGGTTGATTTTTTATTATTATTATTTTATTATTAGCATATTTGGTCGGTAAGAATTGATTATTCTTAGCAATATATGGGTAATGATTGCTGTATTTTTTAAATTCTTACTGTATTTGTCGATAATTAATGTCTTCGAAAATTTGATATTCTTACCATCCTTTTTAAATGGTGTGCAGAGATTACTTAGGAATACGATAAACACAATCAATTGCATCGCGCGGGACGTTAAATGTAATGCTCAATACCTTACCGGAAGATTGATGAATGAAGAAAACAACGAAATTGATGCTCCCGTTGGAAACGTACGATGTCCCCTGCAACTCAAGCACAACTTGAACAACTTGATGAAAAAAAACGTAGGGAGTATATGTATCTTTGAATCGTACAATTATAAATTATTTTGCTATATAAATAGATAAGAAATGATGTAATTTTTACAATTTATATGTAAGAAATGATACAGTTCTTATAGCGTTTCATATATATTATTTTTGGCGGTATATCATACGTATGAATTGATACTATTTTTACCATGTACCACTCTGTCAATGTTACAAAAATGCATATCAATACATAAATATTTTCATAAAAAGTTATACCACTCATATGTATAGTTACATAACTAAACTACAACTTTAGAGAAAAATGTCAAATCTTAATGCATACTAAAATAGTATTGACCTAAGAAAATATGCAGTTCGTCCTACCTATAAGTACGAACTGATGAAGTTCTTACCATATGTATGTACGAATTGATGTTATTCTTACCATCATATGTATGAAATGATACTATTCTTACAATTTACCACTCAATCAATAAGTATTCCTAAACAAAATAAATATGACATTTGTATTGATGTAAGAAATATTGTCAAATAACTACAAGATTATTTTTCTCTATGTAGTAAGATTTGTCATTATTTTTAAGTACTAGTTATAGAATCGTCCCTTAGTAGATTTTGTAAGAATAATGTCAATTTTAACTGCACGAATTCATGAAGAAGTTTTGTCATTATTTTTAAGTTGTAGATTTGGTATCGTCCCCAAATAGATTATGTAAGGATAATGTCAATTCTTATTGCAGGATATTATGTGGTAAGAATTGACATTTTTTTTTCTTTCTGTAGTGATGGAATATTTCCTGTTTAATCATCTTTTTGGGAATACGTATAGTTTTTAAAATGAAAATTACGTATTAAATCAGTTATGATAATATATGCAGTACGTATTTGTTTATTGTTAATCTAGATAGAAATGTATAAATTCTTACGTATAAATCGCAAGAATATGCTCATTTCTTACATAATCATACACAAAAAATATGCTCATCGTTTCTTCTATATTTATCTAGATAGAAATGTATCAATTCTTATATATCTATCACAAGAATTGAATCATTTCTTATATAATTATACAAAAAAAAAATATGTAAGACTTGAGGCCATTCTTGCCAAGTTGAGGCAATAAATACGCAATTCTTATCACACATTGACAACAATAAGACATTTTTTATCGGATGAAAATGACAAGAAATATGATTGTAAGAATTATAATTTCTTATGATATACGTTAAGTATCACATAAGTTCTTACTGTAATCACATATTTCTTACTCATCTTCTCATTGTTTTCAAACTATTCAAGATAATCAACCAATTACTGTAAGAATTACCCGATAGAAAGGTAAGAACAAACAATTTCTTACCGAAATTTTCAGAGACAATAAGAATTTGATAAATTCTTACCAACAGCAACGCTAACTCGCGTTTCTTACCATTTCTTACTGCCGCCGTACAGCTCGCGATTTCGCGACTTTATCTTCTCCGGCGTGTCTCTCTCTCGTTTCTCCACCAAAATGAGTGAGCCACCCCTTCATCTCTTCGTCTTTCCGAGGTGAACAAAGCTCAGTGGTCAATTGCACCACATGGGCTCCATCGGAGCCGGCGTCTTCCTTTTCTTATTCTTCTTTTTTGGTTGCTTTGAAACCGGCGGATTATTCTCCAGAACTGCTTCACGGTTGCGCTTGGAACTTCTAGTCGACAAATCTGTAGAGAGAAATGGTGGGCGGAGTCCGGTAGTCGTCGGAGCAAGCCTAGGGTTTCTCGGCAAAGGAGGTTGAAGAAGGGATGATGGGTCTTGTTTCTGAAAATTGGGGGGGGGGGGGGGGGGGGGGGGTTTGAAAAATGGGGTTGTGTGAAATTAGTTTTGGGGATTTTTGAATTGAGGGGTATTTTTGGAAGTTTACATCAAAATTGAGTATAATTTGTGTTTTGTTAAGTTTTGAGTAAAATTTGTATTTTTTATGCCTACAATGGTATAATACTTTTTGCCCCTAGGGTCCATTGACCCCCTTGGATTTTGCCATTAATTAGCTATTATACTATTATTATTATTGTTATACTTAAATATATTTAAAATACATATAGAAACAATTAAAATGACATAATACAAATAATAATTTGGTACTTTATACTATAAAAAATGATATATTATATTGTGTTCTTGATAAAAATATTGTCCATAAGTTTCAGAATATGACTAATATTCGGGACGGACTATAAAATTGATTTTTATGAATTATATGAATGACATTTTATCAATATTTTGTGTTTAATTTATTTATAACTCCTTCCGTCCTGTTTTTCTTGACGCGTTTGTTGAATATATTGAATGTAAAATAATATAAATGTGTCAGAAAAACGGGACAGATGGAGTATAATTTTTGACCCTCCTTACTTAAAATCTTATGTCCTCCACTGACCATCTTTAGACATAGTTAATTTTCTAAGCTAATTTTATGGTTTTGTAATAATCAAAAAAAAAAAACTAAACTCAAAAAATCCATTTTAATATTATTATTACAAAGCCATAAAATCTGCTAGAAAATCAAATTGTCTAATGATGGCGGACGGACGGGTATTATATTTGTAACAATGCTAACAATAAATGACTGTCACAATATATATATACATACACACATATACAGCATATGGCATTAATATTCTTTATTTATTTGTTGTCAAAAGAAAACATGTATATTCAAGTTCAACTCACTTATGAAACTTGCTTATACGAGCCGATTATTATCAGGGATGTTCATGGTTTCAATTATTTATGTTGACTCGTTTATTTATCAGTAAGTATTTATCTAAATAAAGTGGGGTGTTTAGGGTTCATATTCAACGTTCTTCCCCTCCTCAACAATAGAAATTAATTTTGATTTGCAAATTGTTAAGAGATACATCCATTTCTTCGTACATAATGTCATACTGAGTACAGTATTAACGATCGAATAGCGAAATTAGTTAACAACTTTTAATTAGGGAAAAATTGTAGAAGATCTTGCACATATATCTAGGTAATTTGTTTCAACTCGTAGGTAGCTGAAATTTTTTGCAGAATAATACTAATATTACGCCCACATTAAAGTGCAATAAGTTAATACATAAATAAATATATAAGGAAGAGAGATATTGGGGAAAAATTATTTACTAGATTAGAAAAGAGAATTTGACGAGACACTTGACTTCCTAAACAGGAAAGCAAAACCTACACAACAAATTCTCAATCCCTAAATCCAAACATAAAATAGCCCCCAATCATAAAAATGATAGAAACAATAAATTAAAGAGTACCAAACTGAATTACATAACACCAACACAAACTGAAAAAACTAGAAAAATAAAAAGAAAGTGAATATAATTGGAAGTGCTTTTCACTTCTTTGCAACTGAATCCTTCACGTAATCAACTGCACCTTGTGCCTTTTCCTGCACCACTTTTCCAGCCTATCCAAATAGAAATATTAACAATCAATATTAAAAAAAAAAAGAGTTATAGATTTAATTAATTTGTATTTGAAAGAGGATATAGTTTCGTAATAATATTACTTAATTAGTAGAAAAAAAAATATATTACCCCTAGAACTGAATCCTTGGCAGATACAGCAGCATTCCCAGCCATGCCAATGAGGTTGCTACCCTTTTCCTGCATTAATAATTCCAAATTAAATTCATATATTATGATAACAAAACAATAATTTTGGATGGTGAATATATCCAATTTTATACCAATAAATTCATCTGGTGTCGGATTTTATTATGGATAAAATTGTCATTAGATATTATATTTATCCTTTATAACTCAACTCGTTATAAAGTTATTGGGATAAAATTGACACATAACTAATTTATTGAGATAAGTTAGAATATTCTCTAAATTAAACTAGCAATACATATAACTAAACATTTTCTAAATATTGTTCGATTCGTCGTAATAGAAATATAGGTAAGTAGATGGAAATTACCTGAGTTTGGCCGACGGCCTTACCAGCTTCAAAGTTGGCCTTGGAGGTGTCCATTCTGATTATAGAAGAAATTTGGAGAGAGAGAGAAAGTTTTGTGTGTAAGAAAGTGAAGAGAGTAGTAGGATTGGTGATTTAAAGAGTAATGTTAACGTTCCGATTTATAGAATCTAAGGGGTTACCACGTGTCGTGCTTGGATTGAGTGAGAAGTCATGAATGAAACTATCCGTAAGATGCAAAAATATCAAGAAATTATTTTAAAGATTGGAAGAGTTTTCTACTTTCTATGTCGGTCGACCACCACGTGGCTCATATTACATCCATACACCTCATATCAACCAGAGATTTGCTTTTTCCGATGTCGGTAGCCCTTTGAAAATTTATTTTTCTTTTTCTTTTTTTGAGGAGGAGGAGGAATAGAGGATGATATTTTATTTTACTTTACTTATATACCATGTATGCAAATACTCCGTTTTTTTGGTTTTGCATTATTTCATGCCTTATAGACTTAATCTAGGTACATCAAACGAAGAATATCTTGCTATCTGTTTATTTTGACTTAAAGCAAAATAAAAGATATATACGTCGCTTATAAAAATTCTAATTATGCCATATAAAAATGTAAAACAATTTCTTATATTATATCATAGTATATATTATACTCCGTATATGAATGGTGTGATGATTGTATACTCTCTCTGCCCAACTCTAGATGATACATTGTTTGAATATATATAAGTGTAAAATAATACAAATGTATCATCTAAAGCTAGTGGGGCGGAGGGAGTATCATATTTTTCTACTTTTGTTTTGTAAAAAGACTTCTATACAGTCGCATACCATTTTACAATTAAAAAAATGACAATTTAGATATTTTTTATGTTATTATTCATTTTCTACAATGTAAACAACATACATGTTATATCGGGTGTGTAGAATGCGAATCGGCAGAGTAACGACTTAGTAATAACCGAGGCGAGAATTTAATTCTCTCTCCGCAAGATAAAATTACTCCGCACAGTACACGCGGTTCGATAGTAATTGTCTCCAAGATACAACAGTTGAAACGATTACGAGTCCTTGTACTAGAACGTCGTAATACCGGCGAACTTACTTGATACTCGGGACTTGAGTATTCAAAAATATACTAGTATGTAAGAGATGATTTGCTATGAAAATCGAATGAATGAATCCAAATGAGGGGGGCTCTATTTATAGTTTTCAAGTGGTGCGACTGAAGGGACGCGACCGCACCAAATGGTGCGAACCAAGGAGACACCTTGGTTCAGCCATGAAGGAGGCCGAAGTGGTGGCCTCGGTTCGCGTGCCAAGAGGTGCATTGGTTCGCGCACTGCCACGTGGCAGCGCCTCATTCTGTCACGTCAGCACGTATCGACACGTGTCGCGCCGGAGCCCGCCACGTCAGTAGTTGCCGAATAGGCACACGAAAGCCGACACCTCGCCCGGGTTTGACACGCGCCGTTTGTCCATGTCACCGCCACCTCGACTGCAACATCACCAATCCGAACCATTGACGTCCAAAACATCAAAGGCCCCTACGGCACCTCGCAACGATGCGCACGTGCGAAGTGAATAGTGCGCCGACAAAGCGCCCATTGCGACAAGTGCGATGTGCACATGCTCGGACTCGGACACGGATGGTGCTTCGCACCATCCTCGTAGGAGTTCGGTCAATGGTGACTAAAAAGTCAACTATGGTACACCATAAGGCACACCATAGAGGAGCACACTTGATTGCTCCTTAGTGTTTGGAAATCCCTTATAAATGGCTCTACTCTTCATTATTTTTCCAATGTGGGACAAATGTTCTCCCCCACATTTCCCACATTCAAATGTTTTACTTTGTGCATTCATTTCTCATTCATTCCTTTATGGAATTAGACAAATAAATACACTAGATTCATCTACATAAAATGTAGATTTCAAATCCATTATCAAATTCTATTAATTAATGGAATTACCATAACTTAATTATGGATTTAATTTAGAGCATTTATTGGGAAAATTCCAAAAATCCCCCACATGAATGAAATTAATGCATATGCAACATATACTAAGTCCCGATGACCTGTTATCACATCAGGATAGGTGTTAGTTAGCCTTGAACCTTCCTTTGTGTAGTGTTATCGGATTTACTCGCTGCTCGGTGAACGTGATGTCTTGAACCGGTCAGCTTTTGTGCAAATCAAGACAATAACACACACACGATAACATATCTTATATCTTTCAGTTCTCACATTGTGTCCGTTTTGGCCTTGGACCTCTTGGATTCATAAGTGTTATTAATTAGAAGCGGCCTCACTTCTCACTTATATAGGTGATCTTCTATAAAGAGTAGCCTGTCATACTCCACCTTTTACAAGGCTATAGAAATCATTAAAAACTTTCCACAAGTTTACCCTTTACCACGCACCACAGGTTCGTACTTGGGCAGCTGCGAGAATGGATTATGTAGATTCCAAGTACTTGACTTGAACCTTCACAAAATATTGTCTCCTTGAACAAAGCTCATGGGATCTCCAATCTTCATGGTGGAGTGTCATTTATGAACGTCCATTTATCGTGGGTTTCAATCCCATTCCCCTTATTGCATTGTAGAATTGATCACGGTTAATACCTTTAGTAAACGGATCCGCTATATTGTCTTTTGACTTTACATAGTCAATGCATATTATGCCAGTCGTGATCAATTGCCTAACGGTATTGTGTCTACGATGAATATGTCGAGACTTACCGTTATACATACTATTCTTTGCCCTCCCTATAGCAGCCATGCTATCACAATGTATCATGACGGGAGGCACATGTTTTTTCCAACATGGAATATCCTCTAAGAAGTGTTTCACTAAAATTAGTGCTAGCAAATAAACTAGGTCTATCATAGACTAATTAAGTAAAACCCGAATATCGATCTCTCGAGGAAAACTTAACAGGGTAATTAATTTTGTGACTACACACACTCTAAACACTCTAGAAAGCATGTAAAGAATTTAAGGTTTAAAGAATTTATATCCTAGGCAAAGAATTTAAAGAAAGCAAATAAATTAAACTAGGCTTAGAAATAATTAAAAGCAAGTAAAAAGCAACCCGTCTGTCACCCGGGATAGAGAATTAAACTAAGAAGAAAGCAATAAAATCATATAGGCATGAATTGAAAAGAAAGCAATAAAGAAAGCAAATAAATCTAAGCTAGAACCAATTTATCCTAACATGCTTGAAAATAAATCTAAGAAACTAGAAAGCAATTAAATCTAATCTTAGCAAATTAATCTAAACTAATGAAAGCAATTAACCAAAGCAAGTAAAGAAAGCAAATAAAATTAATCTAAAGGCATAAATTAAACTTACGAATTGAAGACGAAAGAAAAACCGAAGAACTTGAATTAAATCTTGAATGCAAAAGCTATAATCTTCAAAGTAATATCTAAAAGCTAATCTAAACTAATATAGAGTTTTGGAAAGCTAAAAACTAGTGTGAGCAGAGGTATTTTCGTTCTAAGAAGATTACATATGTATAGGATTTGGAAAAACCTAGTCCAAGAAGGAAACAAAACACTATTCTCGCCAGGGTGAGCGGCCGCCAGCTACAGTGAGCGGCCGCTCACTACTTCCTGCGGTCCACTGCGCGCGACTTTCTTGTTTTGGCCGTATCTCCCTTGTCCGAACTCGAAATCGACCGTCATTTTTTCTCACGCGCTCCTATCGAATCCCTCTTCAATCTTATGCTTTTATATCATCCAAATTTGATCTTCATATTTCACTCATTTCTTCAATCTTTTGCTCATTTCTTCTTTTCTTCTTCTTCTTCATTGCATTTCATTCTTTCCTCTCCTCCACTTTCCCTAGCACATGAACAAAAATACATAAAAGAGCACATAACACACAAAATCATAATAAAAACACCACACAAAACTCTCACAAAAACACATCAAACAAATCCCCCACACTTAATCCTTTGCTTGTCCTCAAGCAAAACTCATTCAAATCATTTACAAGACATGAACTTAAGAGTGACAATGATGATGGCTTCAGAATTTTTTTTTAATAACAAGAACATAATGTAAAACATCTCATTCACTAAGCAATCATAGCAAACGTCAACTTTTAACCTCTTGAACAAGAATCCTCACGGCATGGAAAATATTTGTGTCCTCTCAACTCTCAAGTGTATAATTAGGGACAAAAGAGAACACACTCAATTCAAAATATGCAAATAGCCTACCATAAGCTTTCTTATTGTCTTACCTCTCCATTGCTTCGTGTGTGCCTTCAACGATGATCAAATAGGACTTAATTAAGGGTTGTAATGTAGGCTCTTTGGTGGGTAGGATAGTTTTGGCTTAGTGAGGTAATTCCCAAGATATGAAATCACTCAACTCACCCTCTCTTCTTTTCCATTCAATTCAATCCCCCACACTATGTAGAACCATATTTCAAATAAAGCAACTCCAACCCAAGAACATGCCTAATTCACTTTCTACCACTTATACTCAATGAACTACTCTCTCTTTCTTTTCCTTTTTTTTTAATACATATATAGAGAGTTTATTTATTTAGAGTTTATGTGGTAGAAAGGACTTTTTCTTTTTGGCACTAAAATGTTCTTATCCTTCCCTTCCTCTTTTTCTTCACAAGATTTTCTACTAAGATCATGCCAAACCTAGAATCCAATATCAATCCCCATCCCAAGGTTTTTGAAAGAAACATAGACCTAAAATAGATTTACAAAAAGGCTCAAAGGGGCTCAACTAGGATCATATGAGATTTGAACAAGGATAAAAGGAAAAGAAAGGCTAAGAAAAATGGCCTAAGATCATCTCATCATATCAAACACACTATGCAATCTCAAGAAAGATACCAAGGCAAGTTCTAGAGACATATCAGCACTTTTGAACATTTACACTCACAAAGAATGTAAGACTATAAAAATGTGATAGTCATAGGCTCAAGTCTCACAAGAAATTAGGCTCAAATGATTCATGTTCTTTAAGAGGTCAAAAAGTCTATTTTACTAATCATATTTAGCAAAATGAGGCATGTTTACATATCATTTTCAAACAAAAACAAGTAACATCATTAGCCCATCATCACAACTTAAAGGTCATACTTGAAACAACCTAAACAAGATGCTAAGACACAAGACAAAAATTAAGCATGGTTTACACAAAACATAACAAAACAAAACAAATAAACACATAAAACACCACAAAAAGTTTCTAACCCCTTCCCCACACTTAAATCAAGCAATGCCCTCATTGCATCAAAAATTAAAGAGAGGGAGATAGAAAACATCACACAAATGACAAAACAATCGGCACCAATCTTCACGAGTCAAACGAACTCCAAAGCTTAGTACCTACACAACCAAAAAAACAAAACACAAAAACACGACAAAACATTAAACAAAAAGAAAAACACATGTTACCAATATGCTCAAGGTAGTGGTGGGTGTGAGGATCCTTCGCCCGATCTCGATTGTCGAGGAAGAATGCCGGTTAGCTCCTTTTCCGAAAATCCTTGCTTCACCTACAAAACAAAAGAAATTAATACTAAACTAACAAAAATCAAAAAGAAAAAAAATATATGAAACCGTGGGTTGCCTCCCACGAAGCGCTTGTTTAACGTCATTAGCTCGACGCATTAAGCATTTTTTTCTCAACCAAATTCCGTTGCAGCTAGCAATGGGGCGAATCCTATGGTCTCTTGAGTGGCTTTTGTGAAATGGAAAAATTCATCGACCATCCTCGATCTATTGTTGAGCTGACCCTCCACCTTGACTTGAGAATTTAGAACGGGATCATCTTCAACACTCGCCTCCCCCACACTTATTCGAGGCTCCTCCTTTACTTGAATCTCCTCATGCATTGTAAGAAACACGTCGACAATGTGTTCCTCTTGTTTCAAAACCTCCATACATGCATCATCCACATCCTCTCCTTCGTTCAAGTTGCGTAAGAATTCATCAATAATGTCCTCATCTTCATCAACACAACTAAAGAACTCTTCTTCAAGAAACTCCTCATCTAGAATTTCAGCTTGTAAGGCCTGCACAACACTTCCTTTATCCAAATCATTAGAAGTATGAACATAAGAACATTTAGGATTAAAAGAAGTAAAAGTAGGAGATGTCCCATCAAAAACCGAGAATGTGACCGATCCTTCCTTGCCGGCCATGCTCAACATTCCAGACGCAACATCTATGCGAGTTTGCGTAGTGGCCATGAACGGTCGTCCCAATAAGAGAAGGTGACCTTCATACTCCTAGCTCCTCGTCCCTCATTAAGCACTACAAAATCAGCTAGAACTTGAATGCCTTGAACAATAATTGCAACATTTTTGGCAATGCCTAACGGACGACTCAAAGTGCCGTCTGCTAACTCTATACGAAAGTCAGTCGCCTTTAGCTTCTTGGATGTCATCTTTTCAAAAATCGAATGTGGCATCAAGTTCACTGCCGCTCCTAAGTCCAGCATGCCAGAGACAATTTCTCCACTATCGAAGCTGACATTTAAGTTGAAACCTCCGGGATCACCTTGCTTAGGAAAATAATTGAAATTTCTCGATTATTGCGGCCACTTGAAAGGATTCCGACAAGACCATACCCTCGGCGAGTATGTCGTGCAAGATGAGTTGAATCTCTTGCACCTGTTCAATGATAGCCTTGCTATCTACCATTTTGAAGTCCAAGAATCGCCTGACTATGAATTTCTTCAAGCCGGCGTCTTCCGTTTTGTACTTTGTTTCCAAGGAATTCCATAATTCCTTGGAGGTTTTGGTACTAGAGTACACACTATAAAGTGTGTTGTCTAGCCCATTGAGTATGTAGTTGCGACATAAAAAGTCGCCATGATGCCTTGCATTATACGCGATTCGTTTATCCGAATCGGTACCATCTTCATCAACATGGGGCTCATTTTCCGATAGGAATTGAGCCAAATTTAAAGTAGTGAGATAAAACAACATTTTAGATTGCCAACGCTTAAATTCCAAACCTGAGAACTTCTCTGGTTTTTTGGCATGAGCGGGGGCGTTTGGAATGTTGGTGCTGCTTGATTGCGCCATTTCCACACGAAAATTTTATCTTGCGATTGTTATCTCGGGTGTGTAGAATGCGAATCGGCAGAGTAACGACTTAGTAATAACCGAGGCGAGAATTTAATTCTCTCTCCGCAAGACAAAATTGCTTCGCACAGTACACGCGGTTCGATAGCAATTGTCTCCAAGATACAACGGTTGAAATAATTACGAGTCCTTGTACTAGAACATCGTAATACCGGCGAACTTACTTGATACTCGGGACTTGAGTATTCAAAAATATACTAGTGTGTAAGAGATGATTTGCTATGAAAATCGAATGAATGAATCCAAATGAGGGGGGCTCTATTTATAGTTTTCAAGTGGTGCGACTGGAGGGACGTGACCGCACCAAATGGTGCGAACCAAGGAAACACCTTGGTTCAGCCATGAAGGAGGCCGAAGTGGTACCTCGGTTCTCATGCCAAGAGGTGCGTTGGTTCGCACGCTGCCACGTGACAGCGCCTCGTTCTGTCACGTCAACACGTATCGACACGTGTCGCGCTCGGAGCCCACCACGTCAGCAGTTACCGAATAGGCACACGCGAGCCGATGCCTCGCCCGGGTTTGACACGCGCCATTTGTCCATGTCACAGCCACCTCGACTGCCACGTCACCAATCCGAACCATTGACGTCCAAAACATCAAAGGCCCCTACGGCTCCTCGCGATGATGCGCACGTGCGAAGTGCAAAGTGCGCCTACAAAGCGCCCATTGCGACGTGCACGTGCTCGGACTCAGACAAGGATGGTGCTTCGCACCATCCTCGTAGGAGTTGGTACACCATAAGACACACCATAGAGGAGCACACTTGATTGCTCCTTAGTGTTTGGAAATCCCTTATAAATGGCTCTACTCTTCATTATTTTTCCAATGTGGGACAAATGTTCTCCCCCACATTTCCCACATTCAAATGCTTTACTTTGTGCATTCATTTCTCATTCATTCCTTTATGGAATTAGACAAATAAATACACTAGATTCATCTACATAAAATGTAGATTTCAAATCCATTATCAAATTCTATTAATTAATGGAATTACCATAACTTAATTATGGATTTAATTTAGAGCATTTATTGGGATAATTCCAACAATACATTTATAATATAAACAGTCATGTGTTTATGTTGGCCTAACAGTAGAGGGTTAATGTCTGAAATTAAAAGTTTCGGGTTCGAATCCTCCGTGGCATAGTCTTCTAATTTCATATTTAGTTGTTTCAAAAATATATATATACACATATAAATAATTGTATAATTTTACTATCTTTCTTCTATGTTTAGCTTCACTCATAACATTATACGGAGTATTATTTTCATATAATTTGGGCCCTCTCTATTAATTTGTGCGCCTGAGGCATGAGAGAGCCTCATCCGGTATCACCTAGGTTCGAATTATCTACATTATTTTTTGGCAAAAATGCATTTTAATACATGAACTTTGTGTGGCGTTCCGTTTTGCACGCGAACTTTCAATTTTTTTCTAAATTCACGAACTTTCAAAAAGTGTCCAATTTTACCATGAATTAGGTTTCCGGCAAAATGGTAACCGGCATGGCAATCTACGTGGTTGTGTATTTAAATTAATTGTTGAGTCGGATAAGTAGAACGATGTCGTATTGAGTAAATGATGTTGTTTCCTTTCCAACAAACATTACGAGTAAAATCATGTGGGCTATTATCGAACTTCATAATTAATCGAGGAGTGGAGATTCAATCGGATGATGAGAGGAGATTTTGATGTGGTTTTGTCCGTGGAATGAATCACAAGCGAGAGAGTGTGTACACCCATTGATGAGCCTTCACCGCGAGTGAAGACAAAAAACACCATTAATGGCGTTTTGGTAGGTCCTTCTCCCCAATTGTGAAATTCAAAAATGAAGTAGAATCGTACGTAATTGCTTCAGGTGATTAAAGAAACAAACACAAAACGACGTCGTGTAGTAACTATGAGATGACATCATTTTATTTCTCGGCCGGAAATATACAAGTCACTTTCCCGGTGGCTACATAAGCACCACATCATCTTCGATTCAGAGGAAAAACCTAATTCATGGTAAAATTGAACACTTTTGAATGTTCGTGAATTTAGAGAAAAAATAAAAAGTTTGTGTGCAAAATGGAACGCCACATAAAGTTTATGTATTTAAATGCATTTTTCCCTTACTTTTTTTGTTGTTTTTATTCATTTATTCTATTAGGAACCCTTTGCAGTTTGATTTTAATGATGTTCTTCGAAACCACACTTAGATTCTTTTTGCTCTCTTCGAGATTAGATTGGTTGGAACAACCTGCCTTGTCTTTTACAGGTCAGTATACCTCGTTAGATTATAACAGGTTGATCACACTTGTAAAGGTAAGATCGTGATTAACGATTTGACCTATAGAGATCGACTTGACCCGTTGTTTCTCAGTCAACCTGTCCTTAGAAGTCTAACTGCCTTGCCTTGAAGAATTCAAGATCGCTGGAGTTCTATAGTTCGAAGGTCAAGCAGATTCACCTACATGGATCCGGACGACCTGTCCTCTGGTACCTGTTGCCAGCTAGTACGAAGTCTCCCAACAACTAGAAGTGAGTCAGCAGTATGGCCTCTCTGCCATCACTGACAATTGCAACGGATAGAATTTAAATTCGGAGCCTATAAATACTTCCAGCCATTTTCAGTATTCTCACGGGAAATTCAATATCAAAGCCAAAACTCTGTAGAAATCTCTAGTCGCTAAAAGCTCAACTTAACACTCAAAATAAGACGATTTCCTAAGTGTTAAGCTATACAGATTTCTGATTCTGGAATCTATGTTCTTAAGCGTTCATTGCTGCTTAAGAACACCATAGATTTCTTCTTGCTAAAGTCTGTAAAAAGTCTGTGGTGTAGAAGAAGTCTGAATAGTTTTCTCATTGTTGAGTTTCGCTTAGTTTAGCAAGTTGTAGAAAATCTAGTTTGTAACAAGGTTGTAATCTCTATGTTTAGAGAAGTTCGTAATGGTCACAACCCAAAACTCGTGTTCGGTTTTTGTCAAGATTAGGCGGAGACTGAAACTAATTCTCAGTCAATATAAAGTAGAAGAGAAAGTAAAGAATTTCAGCTACGACTGGTAGCTGATGTGGACGTAGAGAAAAGTTACCCGAACCATGCTAAAATCGACTGTCTTGATCTCTCTCTCTCTCTACTTTACTTTCAGTCGATCTTACTCATATTTACTAACCAACATCTCACAACATACAAAATCATTTGTCAATCTGTGAAACCCCTTGTTAAAGAAAAGATTTTCTAAGAGTAGCCAAACACACTCACCAACTTCCGCACTGCAAGTACGACCTGCTTAAGCTCAATAGTGAACCTGTCTTTGCTTAACAGATCGTCCATCATCTAATCCTAGTTTACGTGACAAGTCAATCTGGTTGTAGATTTGTTTTTAAAAAGTCAAAAACTGTTGGAAATTGGTGTATTGCCTCCCCCCTATACACCAAATTACTCTTTATGGGACAACAAGTGGTATCAGAGCGGTGGTTCTTTTGACCATCGCCTCTGCATACTAAAAGTTTTCAAAAAGCTTTTGGTCAAATTGGACTAGATCCAAGAAAAATCTTTTCATTCATTCTTACTATCTGTCATCATAGAAGCATCACTTCTCAGAGTCTGTGAAGACTTTTCCATTCAGGATATGAAGATTGGAGTTTCAGAATCAGGATGTGCCTTGAAGCTCATCATGTGCTGATGTGGGATGTCATCGAGAATGGACCCATACCAATCTACATCCCTCATGACACCGACGTCACCGATAAATCTGAGTACGTGCCCAAATTGAAAGATCTGCGTACGTACACTGCCGAGGAAAGAAAGGAAGCTAGTCTTGACAGTTTCACTAAGGGACTGATCTCCAACATGGTAAAATGAGTCCATCTTGTCAAGATCAGAAACCTCAAAACTGCTAAAGAAATGTGGGATACCTTGAAAGCAATAAGTCAAGGATTGGAAGAGATGCTAGAAAACAAACTCTCTATGGCATGCAACAAACTTGATGATTTCAAAATGCAGTCTAGAGAGACAATAGAATAGATGAAGAATCGCTTCATCGAGATCACGATAGAGATTGCGGCTATCAGACCTGACAAATACACTCAGTAGCGAACTCAACCAGAAAACGATTCGTGCCCTCCCTGCAAGTTGGCACGTCTATGCTGCTCTGCATCCAAATCGGTCTGACTTCAACAAGCTTACCACCGAGGAACTATTCGATCTGCTTATCGGAAATGAATACGAGATGATTCGTATTCATGGTGCCGAACATGCTTCTCCCAGCAGCTCAAAACATGAGGCTACAAATAAAAAGAAAGAAGCTGCTTTCAAAGCTGAGGTCATCGTTGACCTTCAATCTGCAAAACCAGATCAACTTACAGGGATGGAAAAGTTGATTCAAGATTTTGCATTATTTTCTCGTCGGAATGAGAGGATGAAATCCAGAATGAACAAATTCCGGAAATTTTATAAAGACTCCAAGAGAAGCTACAACAACCAAGCTTCACCTCAAACTGACAAGAAAGGTCAAGGTAACCCTAGTCCTTCAAAATTTAACTCTTCTAACACTCCAACTGGAGGTTACTTTCAGTGTTGAACCAGGTCACTACAAGACAGATTGTCCTGACCTGACTCAAGAAGAACGTGACGTTCTACGTGCAAAACGTGACTGCAAACTGAAAGAAAGAAGGGAAGCCCTACTCGCTGAAAAGGCATCCAAGAAGGAACCTAATCTATCTGACACTTCATCAGAGGAAGGTTTCATCGAAGATGTAGACGTTGATAATGAAGTAATCATTGAAGAAGCATTCTTTGCTGATGAGGTAGTTGAAAATGATGATGATGAAGAGTGTTGCATGGGCCTCGAAGATAAGGTCGAGAAAACCAAGGTAGTCTCTCAACTTCCTCTTTTAATTATTTCTGACGACAAAAATACAGGCGAGGATCTGCCCGAGATGGTATCTTGGGAAGAGTTCAATCAACAGATGAAAGATTACAAGAAGCTTGCAACCATGTTTAAAGAACTGGTCATCATCAGAAAGAATTTGGAGGAAGAAAATAAGAAATACAAAGTGGCACTGAGAGAACAGTTTGAACCTTATGAGATTAAAACTCTAAATATGCAACTTGATCAAGCTACGTTAAGAGAAGATTATCTAAAGGAGATGCTCACTGAAAAGGATGAAGAGATTAACTCACTATCTAAACAATTAGCAGATCTACAACAAAAGGTTGACCGCATGATCAAGGGAAAAGAGAAGATAGAAGAAATCCAATCAGTTCAAAGAGACCCTATTATCAAGACTGGCCTTAGTTTCTCAAGTCAGAAAAAGGATAAAATTCAAACTGATGACTGTCAGAGCTTGTTTGTCAAATCTAAGGGCAAACAGGTAAACAAACTAGTTCATAATTCTTTACCTAACAAAAAGGTAGAAATGAAGAATCCAGCTCGACAACCTCAAGCTATTTTGATTAAAGAGCACAAAGCCTCAACCTCAAATAGCCAGCCTAAGAAACCTACTCAGAAAAAAGGCAGATCAATATGAATTGTCTAAGGGAAAAACTAAGAAAAAAAAAAAAGAAAAGTCAATCTGCTCCCAAATTGAAAAAGAAGCAACCTGTCCGGCCAAGACATAACCTCTATGAGCAGTGGCCTAGTCATCAGAACTATGGCTATTATGAGCAATGGAACCAATAGCCTCACTATTCACAACAGAAGTTCCACCCTACAGAGCGCTACTACCAGTCTAGCCAACAAATTGGGTACCCAGACCAGTGGTACCAGATTGGTTACTATGAGCAGCCCATGCATCAAGATTACTATTATCCTGCTCATTAACTTTACTATCAATCCGGCTACTATGAGGACCTATTCTTCTATGTAGCTTAATATCAATCTGCACCTCAAACCTATAGGAAGAGGTCAAAGAAGAAGAAGTTCCCCAAGTCGGCAAATGAATTACAACCTGCTAACAAGGCATCCCAGTTCGTATGAGTTGCTAAATCTGCTTAATTACAGGTTGGAAAACATGAAAGGATGCGTCAAGCTGCTGGTGGACCTGTCTGGATCATCGACAGTGGATGCTCAAAGCACATGACTTTCAACAAAAGCTTGATGTCGGACTTCATCGAATATGACGGACCTCAAGTTACCTTTGGAGGCAACAACAAAGGAAAGACTAGAGGCTATGGTAAAATCCGTGTTGGTAAAACAACAATTAATGATGTCAGATTCGTTGAAGGCCTTAATCATAATCTTTTTTCTGTTAGCCAACTGTGCTCGAGTGGTAAACAAGTAGAATTCACTGCTAACAAGTGTTTGGTGAGAAATCAGGAAGGAGAAGAAATTCTTCTTACCGGAATTTTGCAGGATAATCTCTATATAGTCCAATGGACTAATGAATTGTAAAACCTGCCTCGTCACCAAAACTTCCAACGAGCTGAGCTAGTTGTGGCACAAGAGATTGAGCCATCTGAATTTCAAATCCATCACCAAACTGGCATTAGGGATACCAAATCAAGTATTCCACAGAGACCATGTCTGCGAAGCTTGATAAGCTGGAAAATAGACCTTCCACCTGTAGCAGCTCAAGCAACAACCCGAATACTTGAACTTCTTCACCTGGACCTATTCGGACCAGTTACTCCTCTAAATATAAATGGTAGAAAATACACTCTCGTAGTCATAGATGATTTTTCTAGATTCACGTGGGTTATTTTCATGTACAAGAAGAATGAGACGTTGGAGAAGATGCCTGCCCTAATCACTAGACTGTGCAATGAGAAGAAATCAATAGTTATAACCATTCGATCTGATTGAGGAACTGAGTTCATCAAACAAATGATGGAATCTTTTTGCACAGAGAATGGGATTCATCATCAAACTTCAGCAGCTCGAACACCTCAACAGAACGGCGTCGTTGAACGTCGCAACAGATCGCTAAAGAAAGCAGCTCGCACAATGCTAAATGAGACCAAACTTTCCAAGAAGTTTTGGACAGAGGCAGTCAACACGGCCTGCTATACCCAGAACATATCCGTCATAATAGTCCGACACGGGAAGACACCATACAAGCTGTGGAGGAACAAACTACCCAAAATTAAGTATTTCAAATCCTTCGGTTGTTTGTGTTACATCCACAATAATAGAAAATCTCAATTAAAAACCTTCGATTGCAAATCTGATCCCAGAGTGTTCATAGGATACTCTGAGATTATTAATGCTTTTAGGGTTTATAATAAGGTTACCATGACATTGGAGGTAACACCTCATGTTATGTTTGATGAATCTATCTGCGTGTATAGGGAAATTCCTTCAACTAATAAGATCATAGATCAGATCGCAGATCAGCTCACATGATCAGTTTCTAGAAGAAATCTTGAGTTGGGGACCTAATGATCTAGAAGAAGAAGAAAATCCAGTTCAAGTTGATCCTAACCCGGTCTCACAGCAAGACGGAACTGCTGAATCATCATCGAACTGTCAATCAACAGCAGTTTCAACTCAAATTGAAACAGATCCACAGATTTCACAGGACAACTCACTTGTCGGACAGACCACTAAGCAACCTGCTCCAGATCAACAGATCATTGTGGACCAATTAGCAGATCAACTTGAGCAGCTTAATCCCTTCACTCCTCAACCTCTTCCAGAGTTTTAAGATCTCGTTGATGAGCCCAAACCTGAAGTTTTTGAAGAAGACATCGCTCATCAGAGACGATGGGTTGATGCTCACCTAAAAGAGTTCATTGTTGGGAACCCAAAGGAAGGTGTGAAAACTAGATGACAGATTGGAGAAAGTTGTCTACTAAGCTGCTATCTCTCTTACGAAGAACCAAAATGCATTAGTGAAGCTCTTGCAAATGCAGATTGGACAATAACTATGCAAGAAGAGCTCAATGAATTTGAAAGAAACGAAGTCTGGTCTCTTGTAGATTAACCTAGTCATCAAGGCGTAATTGGAGTAAAATGGATATTCAAGAACAAAAGAGATGAAACTGGAGAAGTAGTTCGCAACAGGCCAGACTAGTTGCAAAAGGTTACTGTCAACAAGAATGGATAGACTATGATGAAACATTCACTCCTGTTGATAGGTTAGAAGCGATCAGATTGTTTCTGGCCTATGTAGTTCATCACAGGTTCACTGTCTATCAAATGGATGTCAAGAGCGCATTCCTCAACGGCAGACTGAAAGAGGAAGTCTACGTGGAACAACCTCCTGGATTTGAAAAGGAAGACCAGTCCAAGGTCTACAGATTGCATAAGGCAGTTTATGGACTGAAGCAAGCTCCACGAGCTTGGTATAAACCTTAGCAACGTTTCTACTGGAATCTAGATTCAAACGAGGGAGAGTCGACAAAATGCTATTCACTTTCAAGTGGAAAGATCATATCCTTTTAGTACAGATTTATGTTGATGATATATATTTTGATCAAAATCCTAATTTTTATGTGACAGGTTTGGACAACTCATGCAAGACGAATACAAGATGTCTATGATAGGTGAGATAAATTTCTTTCTAGGATTGCAGGTTAAGCAGTCCAGTGAAGGGATCTTCATTTGTAGACCAAGTACACACACGAGCTGACAGATAAGTTTGGTGTCAAAGACAGCAAACCGGTCAAAGTCCCAATGCTTGCAAACGGAAAGATCGATCCAGATATTGAAGGGAAACCTGCCAACATAACTCAATATAGATGAATTATTGGCTCTTTACTATACGTAACTGCTAGTCGACTTGACATCTCTTTTGCAGTTGGAGTGTGTGCCCGGTTTCAAGCAGCTCCAAAGGAATCTCATCTGGAAGCTGCAAAGAAGATTCTTCGTTATGTAAAAGGAACTGCTAACTACGGTCTGTGGTATCCTTGTGACAACAATCTGGAGCTAACAGGTTACTCAGATTCTGATTATGGAGGTTGAAAACTGGATCGGAAGTCTACTTCGGGAACCTGTTAGTTTCTTGGTAGCAAGCTGATCTCATGGTTTTCAAAGAAGCCAACCTCCGTGGCAACCTCAACAACTGAAGCTGAATACATGGCAACTGGGAGCTGTTGTGCACAGATCTTGTGGTTAAAGCAACAACTTAAGGACTACGAGATCTCGGTCAGTGAAGTCCCGATCTTCTACGATAACACTAGCATAATTGTAATCACCATGAACCCAGTTCACTACATGAAATGCAAACATATTGATGTGAGGCATCACTTTATTCGTGACCATGTGGAGAAGAAGGACGTGGTGATAGAGAAGATCCACACTAACATTCAACGAGCTAACATTTTAAGTTGATGTTGAATTCGAACTTGATCTTTGAAGCTAGAGTGGTCAAAGAATCCCCGATAAAACTGCTAGTACCAGGTGAACTCATATTGGCCAAAGTGGAAAAGAAGAAAATGGTAGGGAGATTCGGCATGGTGCTCACTGAACCTCCGTAATATCTAACAAGTCGAGTCTTATGTCGGTCATATAGAACACCAACACATAGAAAAAGGGCTGAAGAAACCAGTCCATGACTTGACATCGGTAGAATGCTACCTCCAATTCCCTGTATGTTCGATAGAGCCAAAGATTCCCCCCCACTGATCGGAGTACGCCGATTACCCCCCGAACCACCAAACCCTTGCAAGATGAAAAGTTCAAAATATTGTGTGGCAAGTTAGGAATGCTCAGTGTGACATAATAGATTGAAGTCCAGCCTGATCTACATCCAACATATCATGAATATACAGCTCTACCACTCAAAGATTCAACATATTCACAATTACCAGTGGAAGGTCAACAGCTCACTGTCAGAGCTCACTTGTTCACTGAATCTGTCTCTCTCCTGATAGATCACCATTTCAGGGGAAACTTGAGAATCTATATCATTCTCTGATTCTATCTTCTTTCATACGCTTTCAATGCAATGATTAAAATTTATTGATCTAAGTGTTTTTCTATTTAATAGCTGTATAATTCAGGCCGATTGGACTTCTCTGACTCAGAAACGAAACATTCCACATGCTAGTCCATAGCATGTCGAAGGTTTCTCACGTTGACCATGATCATTTAAGTCCGGAACTCAAAAGGCACCGATTATTTTGTAGACAGGACGAGCGTGTGTTGTTCAAATGCGATCCCACTCGTACTCCCACTCGCGGCAGTTCAGGGAAGTTATCCTAACCCTTAGATCTCGCAAATCTCAACTGTTCATTTCTTTGTATATATATCCTTCTCAACTGCCCCCTTTCTCAACTTCGTCGTCCTTAAAACTTGAAATCGCCATTTTCGGAAAATCTTCAAGCTTTCAAAATTCAAACCCCTCTTCTCTAAAATCCTCAAAATTTTACAATGGCTGAAGAACCCTCCGGGTCTGGTCTGGCTCCCATGTCGATGGAAGACCAAATTGCTCTTATCAAGGCAAATATCAAGGTGGAACCCTATGCCATATTCGAGAATTTTAGGTTTTCCAGCCTTGATCCCATGCTCGCCGCTGTGAAAGAATGCTCTGGTTTCTACAAGATTATCTTGGCGAAGCCACGGGTGTTTCTCCCAAAACATATTGCCAACTTTTTCTACAACTAGAAGAAGGCCGATCGACCGTCCATCTCTCTACCTCCCCTGGCAGAGCCCCGGTTAATGTGCTTCAATTAATTGTTAGGACTTTCGATCTTGAGGACAAGGGTTCAGTAATTTTGGACCCTTTGCCAACCGCCAACGAGTGTTCAAGGAAGTTACCATAAGTGAACCTGCTTTCACTCCAAAGGCCTTCCCTTGCCATTTTCTTCAACTAGAGTTTCGGATTCTCTGTGATTATGTACAGAAGGTGTTTCTGTCTCACCAGGGATCTTTTGAAATTGTCACTCCCAGAAAATCCAGATCATGGTGGCTGTGATCTTGAAACTGGATGTAAACTGGTCTCGTCTTCTGCTCTCATGTCTATCTGACGCGACCGTCGTTTAGCTGCAATTAATAAATTAATAAATCATATGCCCAAGACTCTACAGTTAGTATAAAATAGTAAGCACATGGTCGATCCTACAGAGAGTTGGTTAATAATCCCTTCAAGTATATTGTCACGATTTATAAGGGTGGGCTCTGCCCAAATGGGACCTGGAATAACAAGGAATGAAAAGGGAGTGAATAAAAGTAAAGACTAAAAACAATAATAAGAAAGCTAACCTATCATGTGCAGACACATCAATTGCATATAACTTAACTCAATCATAGGTCTTAATATATTCAGATATACACATGTCAACCAGTTATAGACACACCAGCCAAGACCCCCTAAAGTCACGCGTCACGTGCCTTGACTACTATGCCCAATCCACCCTTACAGCCTAGAGATATAATGATGAGACCCCTACCACGCACTCCCTAATCTAAGCTTCAACATGCAAGGTTAGTTGTCATGCCTCTACCCAGACAACATTAAGATCTATGGTGAACCCAGTATAGCCAGAGCAGGTTAACTTAACCTACGACCACATACTGAAGGCACTAGTTCACACTATATGGAGCGAGATCTCTCTTCACTTGTTACCCATTTATTGTTGGTAATCATGCTTGAGTTGATTTGATACCAGCCGCTTACCTAACCAAAACTAACATGAATTGTAGAACAGAACATAGTACATTTGGAACACATGCATATGTTATTACGCCCAAACCTTGACCTCACGAGTGTTTAAGTTACATATAATTAAGTCATCTTGCCCAAGATAGGTTTATAAATCTACTCTAGCATGCTTGAAAAGTAAATAACATAAAAGTAAAAGAAAGACATAATTAAACTAGAGGCAGAATCCAGAATAGCCACTATTCTTAGTAGAAAATAAATACTAGCCACAAACTTAAAAATATATAAATTCTAGTCACTTTCAATGTGATCAGACAAAATCGCCCTTATTAATATAATTTTCAATTTTCTAAAACACAAAAAAAACGGAAAAACAAAATTTAAAATTCAAAATGAGAAAACAAAATTGAAAAATTGGAACCGCCGTCCAGTCAGGAAATCGATCAAGCCTCCACCGCCGTCTGTCAGAAAATTATGACGCCACCACCATTCGCGCCCACGTCGCCACCAAATGAGCCCACCACCGCCGATGTTCACTATGCACGAATGAGACCATCATTATCGATGCATGTTCGATTCCAATCAGATCCATTCTCGTTGCCCCCTTCGACCCCAACGGCAAAAATAATAGCAACAACATTCACAAAACCAAACACACCATCAAACACCATCGCGCCGCTCCCGACCAAGCCTAACACCGCGAGCAGCAAAGACAAAACAACAGCACCAGCAAAGACATCTCTAGCGGCTCGATCGAGCCTCATTTGGCTCGTTCGTGCCATTCATGCACGTTCGAGCCCTTCACATGCTCGATCGATACTTGATGCATGCTCGATTGAGCCTCATTAGGCTCGTTCGAGCCTGTGTACAAAGCTCGGACTGGTTCGAGCGTACCTTTGATGTACTTGACTTCAGCAGTGTACTCGAAGCAGTCTCCTCAAAATCAATTTTGCATGGGCTCGATCCGGCCCCATTGCCTCGAATGGACTTGATCGAGCCCATTTAGGCTCGTTCAAGCCCTCTGCAACTGGGATGATTATGGAAAAGGGAGAGGCTGGCTGTGCAACAACGAAGAACTCCGACATGAGAGGAACACGGTCGTAGAAGCATTGACGAGTGAGAAAGAAACACATAAGTTGCATGAAGATACGGGTAGGGTAGAAAACACGGAGGCTAGCGGTTAGGGGGTGGCGGTGGTGCTGGGAGGGTGTAGGTCGCCGAAAAAGAAATGGTGTAAAAACTATAGGGGGAGAGAGAGAGAATTGCACAAAGAGAAGAAAGGGTTGGGGTGGGGAGGCGGATGGAGGTAAGAGAATGAGGGAAAAAACAGAGAGAAAGAAGCACTGTAACAGAGTTGTGCGGGGAAGAAGGAAAGAAGGGAGAGATAGAAGAGATAGTGGGCGTGAGTCAGTGTAGGTTTCTTTCTTTTCAGTTCTTTTTCATTTTTCATTTTGTATTTTTTTATTAATATTTTATTAAGGGCAATTTTGTCTCATTATATTGAAAGTGGCTACAATTTATATATTTTTAAGTTGGTGGCTAGAATTTAGTTTTTGTTAAGTTTAGTGGCTAGTTTTGACCATTATCACATTAAACTAAAAGGAAATAATATTAAAACAATATAAAAATGGTGTGCCCGTAAGGCTTGTTTCCTCCTTGAAGAACTACATTATGAATTCTCTCCAAAACTCTAAGTGTAAAAGAGGTGTGTAAGTGATCACTGTTGTTGTGGGCGAGTAAGCTGTATATATAGTAGTGTAAATGGGTTGTGGGCTTGGCCCAGCAGATCTTGGGAAGTTGCCTTGTTGGTAGAAACTTTCCTTCTTTGCACCTTCTTGCACCCCAAGCTAGAATCCGCCCTTATCTCCAAGATCTATAGCAAGATGCGTATCTTCATGGATAAGGAATGAGATAATTCTTTCCTTATATGATTTCCCAGATAAGGACGTCAGCTATATGCCCAAAGGCCTTGCCTATCTGCCTAAGGTACTCATTTGCTTTCTTCTCTTCATTCTGCCTTGCATAGCTGTACTTGTAAATGTTGTGGATCGTGGCCTAGGCCCATTCGGCGGCTGCTAGGGTTCCTTCGGCTTCAAGTGAGACTTGCCTTGTGTGCAGATTTCCTTCCATGTTTGATCAATTCGGAATTAAGGAAAAAATCTCTTGGTAAATCTCTTTCCTTATTTACTCATTCACCCGATAACCTCTTCCTTGCCCACGATGGTCGTCGCTCTGCCCACGATCATACCAGTGAATGCATTCTGCTATGCCTTCTTCCTTCCTTCTTCTTTATCTGCCCAAATACTCCCTAGAATTGCCTGATTTTGCTATGCCTTGCCCTGTATACCCTGAATCCAACATGTGCCCTCCCAAGCATAAGACTCGATACAAAGGACTCTAATATACTTAAAATAAAACTCAAAACAAGACAAATTAACAGCACAAAAATGGGCTCGTCGCTATCTCATGAGGCAGGCAAGATCGTCACTGAATCTGTTGATGACAAGGTCGTCAATGTCTCTGTTTCCAAAGCTCTTCGTGTCTACACCAAAGGATGCCTCCTGCTTATTCAACACTTCTCAGATCGCAATTGGACAGGTGGTGCGAAGTTTGACGATTCTCTCATAGTTCCCAAGAGTAGAGGACAGATTGAGAAAGCTCTTGGAATCTCCAACAACCTGTATTGGAGTGGACCTGATGCCTACCGACCTTATTTCTTGAGGATGGGTCGGACAGATGCAGATTGGACTGAACCTCCAAGAAAAGAACAGGATGCTGCAGAAATAGTTGGTGGAAAACGGAAGAAGGCTGAACCTGCTGATAAAGGCAAAAGGGTGGCCAAGAAATCTTGAACTGAAATAGCTGCCACTCATTCCAAGCCCTTACGTCGTCAGTTAAGGGATGAGATGGATAAGGCAGAAAAATCTCCTGCTCGTGAATCCTCTACTTCTCACACTGCCTCTCCAGAATGAACACCTTCACCTGTTCGTTCTCCAGTGGTACCGTAAATCCAATCCTTCCCTGTTTCTCCAGATTCACCTCCTCTTTCAAAGGAAGAAAAAGCAGATATGTTAAACTCCCAGGCCAGTTCCATTGTTTCTTCTATAAGATCCACAGCTGACGTGAAAGTGCGGACCTCTCTACCGGGCATCGAACTCACACCAGAGACAGAACAGCTTGCATACAGACTCCAGTTCTACCTGGACATAAAGGACAACTCTCACTACATCTTGGAATCAGTTCTGCAAGAGCATCGGCTTGATGTACTCAAGCTTGAAGAATCCGTACTGGAGGAAGAGTTCGGATTTTCTTTGTTCCTGTTGCTCGCTCAAATTTTTGTTTGTTTATTTCGTGCGGGATGATAAAGGAGGCCAAGTCTCCGCAGATTGACTTGAAGTACATTTATGCAGGAGAAGCCGACCTATATAATGCAGCTTGTGAGCTAGGAGGTCCACTCACTCCTATCAACAGTTCACACCCTCACTCTCCTCCTCCACCTACCTCTGAACCTGAACCAGAGCAGACTAGCCATGATCAATCAACTTCATCTCCTCCACCTGCTGGTAATGAAGAAGAGCAACAACAATCTGAGCAGCCTGAACCTGACATTGAGAAATCAGAGGAACCACTGAAAGAGCCGATCTGGACTCTTGGCTTCCCTTTGTACGATCTGCGCTCCCGCTTCTCCGAACTAGAGAAAGAGATCTTCACTCAGGGAACCGCCCCGACAGGCCATGTGTTCCCCTCTATTGATCCTACAACTTCCTTTTCATTTGGCCCGTCTCTCTCCAAGGGGGAAATGAAAGAACTTGTCCTCTCACTTGTCAACAAGCACTTAGAGGAGTTCTCTGTGGAAGCTCTAAAATCCGGATCTGAAGCCCTCAAGCTATTTCAAGAAGAGGTGACCAAACAGCTGCAGTAGCAGATCAACTTTCTTAAGGTTCAAGTGAGGCACAACAGAGATAAATTCACTGAGTCCTTTACCTAACTCACTACCTTCTGCACAAATGTCTCCACCTTGGCACAATCCATCGGGGAAGTGGTGGAACTGCAAGAAACTGGCATTTTTGCCAAGGCCAAGGAAATTACTGCTCAACTAACTGCCTTCAAAGAGGGACAACTCAAGGAGATCATGAATGAGTTTGTGGACGCACAATTGACTGATTTTGTTGAAAATTAGTTCAAGTCTCATCTCTCCAACCTATTTCCTTAGCAAATCGTGGATCACAGTTTAGCAATGATGAGTGAATTCAACAGGCTCCAGGAACAATGCATAAAGATTGAAGATGCACATCAAAATCTCGTGGGTAGAGTCACCCAGTCTGCATCTGCTTCAAACTCTTGTGTGGATGAGATTCAACAAAACATCACTGCTCTACTAAACTTCAAGGAATCTGCATATGCAGAAATGGAGAAGTTAATGAATGAGAATGCCTCTCTCACCACTACGATCAAGACCCTATTTGATGATGTCAAAAAGGGGGGAAGGGAATAAAGGAAAGGGCACTCAAAGAAGGTCTGGGCTACCTGTTGATCAATCAACCAAGCCATCTGCATCATCATCTGATGTACCTCCATCATCCTCATCTGCACGAACTCAGATTGATGAAGATGTTGCCAAGAAAGCCGAAATTGCTCATTCCTTTATGGTGTCACAAATGCTCTCATAAGGTTACTCCATGGATGACATCTCTAATCCGGAGTTAGTGCGAAAATTCACCAAGGATCAAGCCGTCCGTGCTAGGAGAATAAAAGAGATCAATGCTTGGGCAGTGCGTTCTAGGACCTTCTGCCAAGGGAATCTTCAAACCCAACCTGCTATTACATGGCTTGATGATGAAGATGCCATCAGATGGAGAGATCTTAACAGTTGATTCATCATGGAGCACTACTTCTTAGGTATTGAAGAACGTCAGGGTGACACTAAATCTATCTACTCCTAATATCTCAAAGATCACCCTGATCGAGAATTTATTTTGAGAGTGTGCAATCGTGCTGATCTTGTTGCATTCAAATTCAAGCCCCGACCAAAGAATTTTTCTCTCCTCCACTGCTGTCAGATGGAAAATATGCAGATCGCACCAAGATCAACAACTATGTGATTGCTATTGCCAATCATTTCAAGGTGCCCATTGGAGATAGTGAAGCCTTCAAGCGTATTCGAGATGGAATTTGTGCGAGTGTGAAGCTTGTCTCCAATGAGAAGAAGTTTGAAGATGCAGCGGCAAAGATGACGGTTAGGAGACGATCTGTCTTTCATTCAGTGTTTTTGTTGTATCGAGCTGTAATCTATGTATCTATCCTCTGCTCTAATACCTTAATGAAAAAGAGATCACCTTTTGCCCTGATGACAATACCTCTTTGTCCAGGCTAATGCCTTTACTGATTTTCTTATCTGCTTCATACTTATTGTGATCTTATAATATGCTCTATCTATTGATTTGTCTCTTATAGGATCTATCTGTAAAGTGTTGGGTTTCGACATCATCAAAAAGGGGGAAATTATTGAGAACCCTTTGCAATTTGATTTTGATGATATTCTTCGAAACCACACTTAGATTCTTTTTGCTCTCTTAGAGTTTAGATTGGTTGATCACACTTGTAAAGGTAAGATCGTGATTAACGATCTGACCTATAGAGATCGAACTGACCTATTGTTTCTCAGTCAACCTGTCCTTAGAAGTCCAGCTGCCCTGCCTTGAAGAATTCAAGATCGCTGGAGTTCTACAGTTCGAAGGTCAAACAGATTCACCTACATGGATCCGACCGACCTGTCCTCTGGTACCTGTTGCCAGCTAGGACGAAGTCTCCCAATGGCTAGAAGTGAGTCAACAGTACGGCCTCTCTGCCATCACTGACAATTACAACGGCTAGAATTCAAATTTGGAGCCTATAAATACTTCCAGCCATTTTTAGTATTCTCACGGGAAATTCAATATCAAAGCCGAAACTCTGCAGAAATCTCTATCGCTCAAAGCTCAACTTAACACTCAAAACAAGACGATTCCCAACTGCTAAGCTCTACAAATTTTTGATTCTGGAATCCAAGTTTTTAAGCGTTCATTGCTACTTAAGAACACCATAGATTTCTTCTTGCTAAAGTCTGTAAAAACTCCGAGGTGTAGAAGAAGTCTGAATAGTTTTCTCATTGTTGAGTTTCGCTTAGCTTAGCAAGTTGCAGAAAATCTAGTTTGTAACAAGGTTGTAATCTTTAAGTTTAGAGAAGTTTGTAAGGGTCACGATCCAAAACTCATGTTCGGTTTTCGTCAAGATTAGGCAGAGACTGAAACTGATTCTCAGTTAGTATAAAGAAGAAGAGGAAGTAAGGAATTTCAGCTACGACGGTAGCTGACGTGGACGTAGGGAAAAGTTACCCGAACCACGCTAAAATCGACTGTCTCGATCTCTCTCTCTACTTTACTTTCAGTCGATGTTACTCATATTTACTAACCTGCATCTCACAGCATACAAACTCATTTTTCAATATGTGAAACCCCTTGATAAAGAAAAGATTTTCTAAAAGTAGCCAAACACACTCACCAACTTCCGCACTGCAAGTACAACCTACTTAAGCTCAAGAGTGAACCTATCTTTGCTTAACAGATCGTCCATCATCAGATCCTAGTTGACCTGACAAGTCAATCTGGTCGTAGATTTATTTTAAAAAGTCAAAAACTGTTGGCAATTGGTGTATTCCCCCTCCCCATACACCAAATTACTCTTTCTGTGATCAATTCTATTTATTATTTTATGTTCATTTGAATGAATACATGGTTATAATAGAGAAAGAAACTCATACATTCAAGTTTTGATCTGAGAAATAAGACAAAATCTCTTCAATCCAAATCGTGCTCGACATTTAAGATAATCACATTTTTTTTAATAAAAATAGAGGAAGATAACACACATAAAAATGAAACTCAAATAAGAGAAACATCTAAATATGAATTAAAAACAAAAGAATTCAAAGATAAAAATTCTTCAACAGTAGATTAAATATGACAAAATAATAGAATAAATGAAGAAATACAAAAAAATAATATTTCTTCCGTCTCGCCTATGTATGTACATTTTATCATTTTAATAGTCTTATATTGAATAAAAATGTGCATACTCATGCACGACAGATGAAGTATCAGATTGTTTGGGTTTTTTTTTTATAATGCTACTTTGAATTGCATTGCAACTGTGAGCCAGTGGGAGCGAGCCCAGGACTTGCCACCACTAGCAAAGCCCATGTGGGCACTTCACGGGTGGAAGGAGCCCCACAAGGGCTAACGTTGTAGATTCTTTTTTTGGGCACATATTTTTAGGAAAGTATGTTAATAAAATGTAGTGCTTAATGTTTTAATAAAATTTTATTATTTTAAAGGTAGAACATTATAGATTTCAAAATATATTGATGTCTTATCTTGAATAAAATATCGAATCAAAATCTTTAATTTGGTACAAAAATTGTAAAAGTCGGGGAACAGACCGGCGAATTATGATAATTTAAATTTTACAATTTAAATTATATTGAGATACGTGCAAAAATATGATTAGACGATGAATTGGTAAATTAGATTAATAAGTATCTAATTATTTCTTTATTAGGAAATAGTCCATTATCAATGAGACGTCCAAAGATTTTGGTGGTTATTTTCAAATAATAATAATAATAATAATAATCCAGTTCTCGTAAAATATCGACAATTCACCACATTGATCGAATTTCGACAATTCGCCACACTGATCGAATAATTCGTGAAGAAGAAAAATGAGAAGAAAAGACGCAGGATATAAGAGAATGGGAAACAACGATTTTCAATATATAGTACTCGTAATCGTTTACCGAAAAATAGTGAGACATACAAATCAGCTTTTTGCAGTCAATTTTTTACCATTTCAATTTTGAGAAAATCATGGGGCGGTAATAATGAAACTCATTATACAATATATTTAATGAGTAATTATCATTATAATTAGACTTGTAGTGCTATAATCATGCAATATTGTAGGTGACAGATAGATTAATTCTTCGTACATAATTTTGTACAGTTTGCAACTTGTTTATTTCTCTCCTTATCAAGTATCAAAGTTTGCATTTTTACTTCCTCGGCTACTTTTGTCATTTTCTAAAGATTAATACGTGTAATAATGTTGAAAGTATACACGCAACCAAAGTGCAATAAGATTTAAATTAGAGAAAGAAATAAACAGAGATAGAGACACTCATATTGGGAGAAACAATATTTTATTAGATCAAAAGAGAATTCTATGAGATGTAAGGAATGAAAAAAAAAATACACAAAAAATTCTCAAACCCCAAAATAAAAATAAAGAATAAAAGAGTGCCAAAATGAAACCATGGCCCCAAACTTCAAATCAAAACACCAAACTGAAAAAAACAATTATTAGATGGAAGCAGGGGACAAGAGATGAAAACCCCTTTAGAGGTTTTCATTTGTTCGAATTCACTGCATCCTTCACTGCATCAACTGCACCTTGTGCCTTAGCCTGTGCCTGGTTTCCAGCCTATCCAAAATATATTTTATTTTAATTATATATAAAAAAAAGATCAAGAATGATGGAGAAAGCAATGTTTAATCATGCTCTAATGTTACATATTTATTTTATATATAAAACTAGGATACTTAATATTACCTCCTGAACAGATTCTTTTGCAGATTGTGCTGCATTGCTAGCCTTGTCCATCAGCTGGCTTCCCTTTTCCTGAATCCCACATCGAATCCAGATATTAATAAAGCATACCCTCGTATATAAGAGAATCTTCTTATTCTTTTTCTTTCTTTTGTGTGTGTACTAGAAATGTAAGTAGAGGAAACCAATTAATTACCTGGGCTTGGCCCTTGGCCTGTCCAGCATTGTAGCTTGCACTGTGGGAGTTATCCATTCTGATTATAGAGCAAAAGGAAAATGTAGAGAGATAATGTGTGAGAGAGAAAACTGTAGTTGTATTGCTGGTTGATTGAGAGACATGTTTAGAACTGCAATTTATATAGCATTTGAGGGCTATTCAGGGGTGGACACGTGTCGTGTGTAGATCCACTTGGATTGGCTATTCAAAGGGGAGAGAACTAAAATAGGAAGAATGCAGATTTTTATTTGATGTTGATCCATAAACATTGGAGGCTTTCAACGCTGTCCCTTTATTTGATTTCTTCTGTTTTTTTATTCTATTTTTTGAGAAGTTTTGTTTATATAATTGTCCACCAAATACTATCAGACATAATTTTCACATTTGTAATGTTGCATATTTTCTTGCATGATTTCAGAGGAGTGAAGAGACTTTTGACCTAATAAACTTAATATAGGATGATAGCATGACAAATAAACAAAATGACAATGGCTTCCAAAATTCTGCAATATTTATTCCAAATATCTTGACAAAGTTTAATCTTAATATCACCTATGAGTGAACAAAAACAACTCAAAAACCAAGCAACATATTACCAAGCAGACTAGTCGAATACCAGCACCATGTATGCCTTCTTCTTCTTCTTCATGAAGTTTGTTGCTTGCTTCCGTAGCTAATTCCGTGCTCGAGCAAGTACTGTAGAAAAACCAAGGCCTAGAAATTTGATAACTAACTTTTGAGGAGAAGCTGCATAGAGTCCCAGAGCCATACAGAGTGAAAAAGTGTGTTCCCCTCTTATGCTACCAGACGAGAATAAGTGCCCGTTATCTTCAGTACCTGCCAAGAGAAACGTACATTATTTTCTACATAAAATAGACATCGTTTGGAGTAATGTATAATAAGCTTACACTAACATTTGCATATCATTTCGTCTTTTCTCTTTGATGACATATATCACCAAGGAACTGTATAAGTTTATGCTGAACATAAATTGTGAATGTCTTCAAAAACAAGCCACGAATAGCATTCTCTAAAAACTCGAGCAGCAAACAAACTAATCAACATTGTAACGGAACATGCTAGAACGCATAAGGACCTGAGCTAAAACGTGGAAAACCAACTATCAACTACACCAACTGCATGATTTTATTCAAGATAGAGGTCATACAGCTTTCATGCATGAGGGCAGTATGGTCAATCTCTTTGGAATAGCAGAACCTCAGATTTTCACAAAACCAGAAACTAATTGATAGAGCAACTTGGTAGAACTTTAATATTATGTCGAGAGTTGAGCAGCTGCAGCAAATTAATGATACTTCAGAGTTCAGATCAATATCCAAACTTGCTCAATATAAAAAAATCTCAAACATCTATACTGAAAGATGGCTTTACAAACAGTAATATTCTGTCCATAATTCAAACTAATAGCTAGCTATAAGAGGTAAGAAACGAGTTCTCACAGAGAAAAAAAATATGTTCATAAGTCAAACTATATGGGGACGAAAGAGTTCTCAAAGACTTACATTACTTTAAAATAACAACTAACAATTTGTATGATAGATATCTGAACACGTCCACAAAAATGTATGATGAAATATTTTGTCAAAACTGCCTTTTGAGATTACCTGCTGATTGGATAGGATCAGCGTCGTAACTAGGGTTCTAGAAAGATCGAGAAGTGTTAGGAGCTCGAGACTACTTCTTGTAGATGTAAATCGAAATTTCATCCGAATTATAGCTTGGCTCCCTGAATTTTTTGGTATATGGTCTTCGAAATCAGACCTCTGTCACTAAGAGTATCCACAAAACCATCAAGCTTGATTCCATTATCCGCATACGAAGCACTTATACTTCTATAGATTTTGAGTGTCACCATCAATCTCTTTTCATGCATTTCATCCAGCAATGCAGAAGAAGAAACAGAATCTCCAGCTCTTGAGTATGCATAAGCTAAACTAGAGTAGATCAACGAATCTCCTAATATCCCCCTCTTTTGCATGATTCTGAATACTCTTTCGGCACAACCAATTCTTTCTTTCTTACACAATCTTCGAATTATTGCTCTATACACAGTGATATCAACGCAGATACCTAACTCATCTGGCAACGTCAGAATAGCTTCATCATCATTTCGATTGCAGTAGAAATCCACGAACCACGTATATATGCAATAACTCGGAGATAATCCAGCTTTAATCATATCAAATAACATCTCTTTGGCACTGTTCACCTCCTTTGCTTTGCAGTAGCCATGAATCAACGCCTTGTAAGTAAACTGGTCGGGCCTCAGCCCAGCCTCCAGCATCCTATTCCGAAACTTCAAAGCAGATCTCATATCCCCTATCTTGCAATAAGCATTAATCAACGTGTTACAAGTTACAACATCGGGTTCTACATTTTTATCTCCCATTTCGTTTAATATTTTATTTGCATCCACCATTCGTCCCTCTTCACACAACTTCCTCAGAAGTGCATTATAGGTAACTACCCCAGGATACAATTCCTTAGCCTCCATTTCTTCACGCAAGCGTAAAGCTTCATCAAGTTCACCAACTCTACAATAACCATCGATCAATGTAGTATACGTGATGTGATTAGGAGAAGCACCTTTAATCTCCTTAAACATCATCAAGGCCTCTCTCATTCTCCCTTCTCTACAATAACTATGAATAAGAGAATTATAAGTAACAATATCCAGACTTACTCCACCTCTTTCCATCCTATCTTGAACACACAACACCTCATAATGCATACCCTTTTTACAGTACAATGAAATCAATATATTATACGTGAAAAGGTCAGGAAAAATGCTTTTCGACTCCATTTCACTCAATAATTCCTCGGCCTTCTCTGCATCACCCGACTTACAGCAAGCATGGATCAAGACATTGTAAACATGTAAATTAGGAAAGACTCCCAATTTAACCATTTTCTTGTACACTCTCCACACCAAATCAGTCAGCCTTTGTTTTACCAAAGAATTCAAAAGCACAGTACATGCGTGCAAATGAGGCTTATACCCGCATACCCTCATATGCTCAAAAACTTGAATTGCATCTGAACTCATCTTTGAATTAGCATAGAATATCATCAACCAGCTTAAAACATGAGCATTTACATCTGGATCGTGATAGCTGTTCAAAAGGGCATTCAAAACAGTGGGAGAAGACAAGAAATCTCTCCTTGCAATCTTTTCGACCAAATTTTGAGCAGCCCTAAAATGATTTTGTTTCGTGAGAGTACAAATCATAGCCCAAGAAGATTGCAACGAATGCTTGAACTGTGGGATTGTCTCGACCCATTTGAAGAATGACCATGAAATTAAGAACCCATTTGAGGAAAATTCCAATAGTACTTGGTTTATAACAGATGAAGTCAAGCTTGAACCAATCTTTGGTTTCAAAAGCTTATCCCAATAACCCTTAATTACTACTGCACATACGGTTTTAACTAGTTGGCGTTCACTACTTGCGAAATGTAAGCGTTCCATCAACAATCAAGAATTCTGGGAACCAATTGAACTTGTTTATTGCTATAGTACTTCACAAAATTCAAGAGATTAGAGGGGTACACAAACTTACCCGCGAAGAAAATTGCTGTGAACAGGAACACGAAACGTTTACCGGCGCATCTTCAATGTGTTCGATAAATTACTGTGAGAGTGAGAACGGGGGGATTTGACTGGATTCTTTCCTCAGTATTACAGCTTTCACTATACGAGGAATTTTATTATTTTGTTGGGTTACTGTTTCATTAAATATATTTGTCATATTGTAAAATTAACAAATAGTGTTGAAAAATATAAATATCATCAATATTTTGTTTGTTAATTGTAGGGGTGTCAAACGGGAATCCGGTATTCCGGGATTTCCGGTACCGGACCGGAACCGGTACCGGATAACCTGATTCCGGTCCGGTAACCGATTCCAGCTTCAAGCAAAATTCCGATACCCGGGTAACCGGTACCAAACTGGGTACCGGTTAATATTTAATTTTTTTATATATTTTTATAAATAAATTATATATTATATTAATATTAACAATTACTAAAAATTTAAGATACCCTAAATCCTTAATTATGTATTATTATTTTTATAAATAAATTATACTACCTCTATCCCACCAAAGTAGTCCCATTTCCATATGGCACAATAGCCAAGGAAATGGGACTAGACACCTATTAGGGAGATTTAAGCAGAAAAATTAACCAAAAAATTATTGTTCAAAAATAATATCGCAATGATATTCACACAAAATAGCCACAGTGATCCGAGTATCCATACCAACAAAGATTCACAGCTAACAATAACAAAAAGAGAATTCCCGCAGTCTAAACAACCCAATAACAATATTTCATCACCAAATCAAAATAAAAAACCGGAGCAAGGATTCATGCATCCAATAACCCAGCATATTAAAGCCAAAAAAACCAGATAAATCTACAAACAGGTGTAGTTGTAGAAGTAACCGAATAGAAGGCAAGAAGCCTTGTCATCTCTTCTCACAGCCACAGGTCTGTAGAAATAGGGGCCCCTGTGTCCTCCGTCGGCGCCGCCAACGACGTCCCTGCAGCAACTTCTCCGCCGCGGGCATTTGCCCAAGCCGGAAGCATGCGGTAGCGGAAGAATCTTTTGGGGAGCCGGCGAAATAAAAACGGATCTGATCTGTCGGGAGCTTCACCAGCAAGGACGGGCAACGCCGCGGGAGACAGAGGTCGAACAACATCGCGGCTGGGGGAAGGCGGCAGCGGCGTAGGAGATCTGACCGTTTTTGGGCTCAGAGATTCGTCATCGCCAGCCGCGCCCGCGTGGGCCGGCGAATGTATCGCCGTACAGGGGGTGGCTTTAGGCGGCGGGGGAGAGATCTAGGGAACTTAGCCCTAGATCTGGAAGATTTTTGGATTTTCTGGCTCAATGAGGGCGGTGGAGAGGAAACCCTAGGAGACGAAATCCTAGGGTTTTCTAGACTGAGGTCTCCCACATCCTCCAGCTTCGCCCCCCAAATTTTCATTTCATAGAGATTCTAAAACAAAAAGAAGATCGGAGGAGAAGAGATTAAAGATCGAGGAGAAGATCGAGAGAAAGAACAGAGATTTGGTAGAGAGAGAGAGAGAGAGCCGACAGAGAGAAAGTTCTGGAATGAGGAAAGGGGGTGAATGATATTAGGATTTTCACCCCTCATTTCCCTGCTTTAATTGTGGGCCTCAAAGATTTGGGCTAACATGATTAGGCCCCTTATTTGGGCTAATTAACCTTGATGGGATGGGCTGAATTGACTATAATTTCTTTCCATATATACAAATGGGACTAATATATGAGATGTTCTGATTTGGCAAATGGGACTACTTAAACGGGTCGGAGGTAGTATATTATTATTTTTCTATGTTTAATTATTGTTTAATTTGTTTTAGGCTTTTAAAAAAAATATATATATATATAAAAAAAACACACACACACACATTTTAGTTTTTTTTTTAAAATCTAGTACCTTAACCAGTAATCCGGTATAACCGGTACCGAACCGGTACCGGAACGGGGAACCAGTTAGCTCATCCAATTCCGGTACCGGTTCCTGAAAAATGTGAATAACCGGTACCGGGTATCCGGATTTTCGGTTCCGATTAACGGAACCGGGCTGATAGTCAGCCCTAGTTAATTGCATAGTTGAATAAGAAAATGTTAAATTGTTACTAGAAATTTTCTCTATCTCAAGGACGACGCCTTTTCTTTAAATTAATAAAATGAATATATTACAATGTGCCAAGCCCAAACACATTGACCCAGCCCAAACTCGTTGTCAAGTGGGTGGGGCCATTTTGGCTCCGATTGGCACACAAACATATTGGCCCAGCCCAAACTCATTGTTGGGCCCGATTTTCCTAACAAATCAGGCCCAATAAGGGCTCATTTAGTGTGAGCTCGAGCCTATATAAAGGTCTAGAATCGAGCTTAGTCTAAGATCGTCCCAACCTATTTGAGTACCAGACCGGGTTGGGTGTGCCAGAGTCATGCTAACACTCTAGTAGGGTTCTCAGGAATGTCGTCAGGCCCGGCCCTGAGGTGTAGGCAAGGGGGCAAGGCCTAGGGCCCATCAAAAAATGGGCCCAATGTTTTTTATAAGTAGTAATATACTGAGTATGGATATATATAGAGCAGTCTAATTAATTATTGTTAATGACCCTCCGTCACTCCATTCCAAAAGCCGTACAATACAAATCAACTTTAAGTTTTTATAAAAATGTTTACACGTCATTGTTCTCATGTTCTGAAATTGTGTATGTATTATTTCGTATTTTATTTCTTTGTATCTATTGGGACTTAATTTATATTTTATATTATTTGTATAATTTGTATTGTACTAATTTGTACGCTCATAACCTCAATGACGATACATCCCATACCATCAGCCCTGTGATGATATCTGATATCCCAAATGGTTGTAACAATGATGTTCCAAAATATAATTTCTACTAGTTTTTATATTGTTTAAAAAATAAAAAATACTATAATTTAGTAAATCATAATATACATTTATAAGAAAAAAGTGATTTTTTTAAATTATATCCTTTAATTTCGAATTTATCAACTATAATATACTAATAAGGTGAAATTAATGCTAAAAAATAAATATAAACCCTAATGGCATGGAGTAACCCTTAAAACATAATCATCAAAATTAAACTAAACATTATAACTAATTTATTGAAGAAATGACAAAATTAATAGAAATTAAATTTTGGCACACTACGTGGATACCATTTTGGGGATAGAGGATTCTCAATTCATCAGCCTGGACTAATGGTGCGGTATGCCTTCGCCACTCCATATAACCTGGACCTAAAATGTGGGACTGCTTAGGTTTTGGGTTAAAATGATGGATCGCATTTTGCGGTGGACCGCAAATAATTCTTTGTCTAACTAAATAATTGAACTTCTTTCTCGAATTTGTTAAATATTTTTTTATATAAGGAGGGCCCATATATTTTATTTTGCCTAGGCCCCGAGATTGTCAGGCCGGCCCTTGAATGTCGTGATCAAGAATATGAACACACTTCTTATAAATGGCTAATTGGTGGAGCATACGATCTCGTGCTTTAAAGTAAGAGATTTTATCCCAATATATTGTACACGGACTAAATTTTTGGTACAAACATAGCTCGATTGTATTTGTTGCCGCAACTTACAAGCTTGTGTTCAGTTTAAAAGTTGATTAAAACTCACTCTGTCTCACGCTAATTGTGTCATTTTATCTATACTAGCAAAGTGTACGTGCGTTTGCACGTTTAATTTCTCATTTATAACTCTCTCCGTCATGTTTATCTTCACACATTTTTGTAGCACGTAGTTTAAGAAACAAAGATTATGGATGAAATTAGTTGATTAAAAAATTAATTTTTAATTTTTAATAAAATTAATTTTATAATTATGATTGATGGGTGTTGGGATGCATGGGTTAGTTTATTTTTTTAGTTAGAACATGAATAGGTTTAATTATTGGGTTAATATTTTGCCAAAAATAAAGATGTGTCAAGATGAATGGAACAAACTAAAAAGAAAATTATGCCAAAATTAACAGGATATGGAATGGTATATTTCGAAGGCAATTTTTTTTTAAATGGTTGTAATTAAAATTAATAATTGTTTAGTTCCACAAAATAGTTACAAATATATGGATATAGTCAGTACACCACAAACCAAACCATTTGAAATTATTTGAACACAATGTCGCATTTTTTATTGGTGTTAATAGGTAAAATTAGTCATTACTTGATTGCAGTTATAGAATGTATCATATGGTCGATGCATGTGTGCCCAAACCTACTCCCTCCGGCATAAGATTTCTGACACATTTTATTATTTTATACCTCACATATGAATATAAAAGGTCTCAGAAATCATGTGCCGGAGGATAGTATATATTAAGCAGAATTATTTTCCTCTTTAATTTATTTTTTTTGGTCATGTTTAAGATTTTGAAGTAGTAGTTCGCTCTGTATAATTACATCGTGCCACATCCACCGCTTTAGGTATGAAAAAAAGAAGAATAAAATATGGAGGAAAATTCAGACTTTGTAAAATAGAGACTGACCGATCCATAAAACGGTAGTGACAATGGATTTAGGAGAAGGAATAATTACCACTATAATTTGAACTATTCTCCCTTTATCATAAATATATCTCTCTTGTTTTTAGATGATATCATAAATATTTCTTAAAGTATTAATAATAACAGCTTAATCGCGAACTATCGATGTGAAAAATTTATTATGGGTTCCATTTTCGATGGTTCACAAAGTGTGACGTGAATTAACATTATATTAGGATTATGCTTATTATTAAGAGAGAGGAATTAATCTACCTATGTAGAGATAAGACTAGATTTATTAATAATCCAATGAAAAGGTCGTGCACATAAGACAAAGAGTTGAACAATAAAAGAAAATAAGAATTCGATTTTTACTCCCCGACCCAAAGTTTGCAACAACTCAATTCACAACTTGGGTCATCTAATTGGAAGCTGCCATGTGTCATGGTCTTATTGGATCACTAGATTTTTAGAAGATAATTCTTCTTATCCTAATATTATCTAATATATATATATATATATATATATATATAGGGATGAGTTATGGTGAAAACTAATTATTACGTGAAACCTGCAACTCATCATAAAATGTTGCATTTTATGCGCAAAAGTGTTGTATTTTTATCATAAAATGTTGCATTCTCATGATGATGCATTATATGCATAAAAATAATATATTTTATTATGCAATATTTTATGCACAAAATGCAACATTTTATGATGGGTTGCAGGTTTCACGAAATAATTAGTTTTCATATGATCTACTATATATATATATATATATATATATATATATATATATATATATATATATATAATGGCAAAATAAAGGTCGATCAACCACGATTTTTCTTTATTATTTTGCTAAATTCTCATAATTTTACCTAATTAATCAATATTTTAATCTAATTAATATATATCTTCATATAATTTCTATCTACTTTGATTATATCTATTTAAAACATATCTATATTCACTAATAAATAGTTAATTATTGCACTTCGACCAGTTCTAATCTACAACTGATTATATGGTATAACAAATATATATCCTCTTCATTAGATATATAAACGTAAATTCTATTCATCTACAGTAAGAAAAAATAAAAAGAAAAAAACTACATTACTGAGAAATACATATTGTTGAACGAAGTTTCAACTTCCCCTTCTGCGCGTATTTTTTATCACTAAGAATCAAGAATAAGATTGAACCCTTTTAATTTCTATACATAAAGATGTTTGCGTAGCCATATTTAATATCCTTATCAAATTAATAAAACTATAATTTGATTTTGCTCTATGATTCTTTTCAGGAGGCTTCCATCAATTAATATGGTATTAAATTTTTACGCCTATCGGTTAACTTTTATGTTTTTTTTATTATTTATAGTGTCATGTTTTGAGTATGATGAAGTTGGATTGTAACAAATTAAATGCCATTTGTTTGTTAATTATATTTATAATATAATAATATTACGGATTTATATATTTATTATATATATATATACTATTAAAATAATTTTATAGTATAATATTATAATCTAATCGACCTACGTGGCATTTTCATCATCCTTCATTCTTATTTGGGACACACTTGGGTAGCCAGAGGCACCGTGCGGACGGCTAAAACCATGACACTTTTATTCATGTAGATTAATACTTTTCTGTATAAAGATTGACACTTTTAAAAATTGACATTTTATTCGTAAAATAATTATGTTAAAGATTGACACTTTTATTCATATAGATTAGCATTTTTCTGTATAAAAAGACACTTTGACCCGGCCACACTATGTGGCCGACCTCACCCAAGTTTTTGTCTTCTTATTTATCTAAAATATGTCAATATTTAGGGGTGGAATTCAGGACGGGTCGGGTATCCGTCTCGAAATATTCGGGTACCCGAACCCGAAAATCCACAAATTCACTATCCGAACTCAAACCCGAAAATATCTTCAAACACCCAAATACCCGTTCGGGTATTCGGGTACCCAAAAAAATTCCTATTTTTTTGTTGTTTTCCCTATTCCCCAAAAAAGGATAACCCCACTATGAATCTCAACCAAACATTTTCCCTTATATATATATAATATCAAAATAAAGGTCAAACAGTCTTTCCTATTCCCATTTGTTATGAATCTCAACCAAACATTTTCCCTTGTATATACTATATAATAGCAAAATAAAGGTCAATCAATATTGAATTTTCTTGATTATTTTGCTAAATTCTCACAAATTTTCCTAATTAAACAATACTTTAATCTAATTAATATATATCTTCATAGAATTTTAATTTGAATAGAAGTCTCATAATTTAAATTACATATATATACTCGATTATTTATGCTCAATCATTTATTATATAAATATATATATATGGAAGGGTTCACATGTAAATAAATCATGGCGTGAGAAAATAAGAATAATGCTTAAAGGTAACAAATTCATGCTTAAGTCTGCATAGAATTATGCTTAATATACAATTGTGCTTTCTAATATACAAATTGATGCTTAAATATAATTATGATTATTGTACCTTATAATCATGCTTAAATTAATATCAACTATAGATCTAACTAAGATAAATTGTTTAGATCTGTTCCTATTTCTCATAACATAACGTATTTACATATGATCCATCCTATATATATATATATATATATATATATATTCATATTTTATTTTATAAAAACTTAATATTATCATATTTGTTGCTACTTTCTCAAAAAAATCCAACTAAAATGAAATTAGTTTATTAGAAATAAAAAATTATTTATTCTCATTACATATTTTCAATCAGTCAATATATAATTAGCAAATCTATTATAATTAGCATTTGATATAAGGGTAGAATGGTAAAGATATAACTATTTTATTACAGAAATTATAATTCAATGGTGCAAGTGCCTTAGGGGCAAACGACTGCTAATGTATTTTCAATCATTTTATTTGTTTTAGATGATTTTTTTTCAAGTGGTTCAAAGATTGAAATTTCTAAAAGACAACATGATATTGTGGAGTTGAATGTTTAGTGTGTTTTTGTGTAGTTTTTATAGCTTCGTGTGAGTTTGTTTATATGTGTTTTGTTCAATTTGATGTGTGTATTTTGTATGTTTTAGTCAAAGTTGAGTTTGTGAGGAGTTTTGAAAGAGAAGAGAGAAAAGGAGCAAAAGAATGAAGAAATGAGCAAAATATGGAGATGAAGTTTAGATGAAATAAAAGCATATTATTGAAGAGGAGTTCGATAGGAGCGCGTAGGAAAAAACGGCGGTCGATTTCGAGTTCGGACGAGGGAGATATGGCCGAAACAAAAAAGTCGCGCGCAGCGGACATCACTGTATCCTTCGCGACCGCGAGGGTCTTCGCGGCCGCAAACCCTGCCGATTTTAGTGATTTCTTTTCTTCTTTAATTAGGTTTTTGAGGTCCTACATATACTTCTTCTCTCTTATTTTTCAGCCTTCAAAACTCTAGATTAGTTTAGATTAGCTTCTAGATATTGCTTTGAAGATTATAGCTTTTGCATTCAAGATTTAATTCAAGTTTAATTCAAGTTCTTCGTTCTTCTTTCGTCTTCGATTCGTAAGTTTAATTTGTGCTCTTAGATTAATTTTATTTGCTTTCTTTACTTGCTTTGATTAACTGCTTTCATTAGTATAGATTAAATTGCTAAGATTAGATTTAATTGCTTTCTAGTTCTTTAGATTTATTTTCAAGCATGTTAGGATTAATTGGTTTTAGCTTAGATTTATTTGCTTTCTTTATTGCTTTCCTTTCAATTCATGCCTAGATAGATTTATTGCTTGTCTCTTAGTTTAATTCTTTCTCCCGTGTGATAGACGGGAGTTCTTTTATTTGCTCTTAATTGCTTTCTTTTATTTCAAGTCTAGGTTAGATTAGTTAGATTTATTTGCTTTCTTTTAATTAAGTCTAGGATTTAATAATTAAACCAAAAACCCCTAAATATTTATTTGCTTTCGTAGAGTGTTTAGCGCGTGTGTTCATACGATAAATCACCCTGTTAAGCTTTCCTTGAGATTCGACATTTGGGTTAAAACTTACTAGTTCTACGATAGACCTAGTTCTATTGCTAGCACTTTTAGGTGAAACATTGAACAACTCACCCTTTATAATATTTGTAAAATTTTCTTATAACAAATATGATGGAGTCATTTCAGTTCTATCCAAAGTACATAAGACTTCAGGTTAACGGGAAAATTATACGATTACAACTTATAGTTTGTTAGTTGAGTATGGACGGGCGGATGAGAAGATGACTTCATCGATAGGAAAACTTATATATGATGGAGTAATCATTAATCCATATATAAAAGAGTAAATGAAAGACTTGAATTGAAAACCTGTAAAACTATCCGAGAAATGTCATCTTTCCTCAACAATCATATAAATGACGGGCTGTCAAGATACTTTCAATTCTTTTATTTGTTTTAGATGATTTTTTTTTTCAAGTGGTTCAAAGAATGAAATATCAAAAAGAACAACATGATATTGTGCAGTATAACAACTAATCCTTTATAATATATGTAAAATTCTCTTATAACAAATATGATGGAGTCATTTCAGTTTTATCCCAAGTAAATATTTAAAAGACTTCAGGTTAACGGGAAAATTATACGATTACGACTTATAGTTTGTTAGTTGAGTACGGACGAGCGGGTGAGAAGATGACTTCATCGATAGGAAAACTCATATATAATGGAGTAATACTTGATCAATATTTAAAAGAGTAAATAGAAGACTTGAATTGAAAACTTGTAAAACTATCCGAGAAATGTCGTATTTCCTCAATAATCATCTAAATGACGGGCGGCTTGACATTCTATCCTTCAATTATCGAACGACGGGCAACTTTACATTGAAATGAATATAACCATGCGAAAGAATCCGACCTCTCATTGACCAATTTTTTTCGAGCAATAGGAAACTTAATATGAAAAATACAACTATAATTGAAAACATGTTATCAATCATTAATTTATTTCTATATTACAACGTACAATTGATGGCTTAACATTCAAAATGAGTATTACTACCCGAGAAACGTAACCTCTCCTAATTTATTTTTCTAATAACATGTTCAACAAGCTGTTTGACATTAAAAATGAGTAAAACGCAATGAACCGAGAAATACCACACCTTATTAATCTATTTTTTTTCTAATTTAGTTTAATGTTATTTTCTTCGAATGTATCTTAACAATACTATAATCTTACAATAGATACTTATATTACTATTTTTTTATTATTTTTTACTTAATAGTTACTAAATCAAATAGTTTCCGTCGAATTTCGACGGACACTACACTATTATGTTAAAAAAAAATAAAAATAGAGGCAATCCCAAAAATAGCCATTTTGATATTGTAAAGGTAAAATTTAGCCACACATAAAAGAATATGTAAATTTTAGCCAATTTTCGCATAAAATGATAAGTTTACCTTTAAAGTTAAACACACGACCATGATTACACGACTACATAGTCGTGTAATTTTGGTCGTGTGTTTCACCCGACACAGCAAACACGACAGCCTCGATGTGTCAATGCACGACGGACGGCCACGGCCCAGGGGGGGCGGTCGTGACCGTGCCAAGGCCGACAGGGCAGCCCCAACATGCAAATGCACGATGCACGGCCATGGTCCATGGGAGACGGTCGGGCCGTGTGTATGCACGGCGCCCCGACGGGGGCTCGTGGCCATGCCAAGGCCAAAGGGATGCCTCGGTTTGGCAATGCACGATGCATGGCCACGGCTAGGGGGAGGCGGTCGTGGCCGTGTCAAGGCCGACAGGGTCGCCCCGGCATACCAATGCACGATGCACGGCCACGGCTAAGGGGAGACTGTCACGACCGCACTTTGCTAAGGATAGCTAAGTTGGGAAACCATGACTAAGGGTTGGATAGAAGAGGCGGGAAAGAAAGGAGAAGATATGTATAACTTTATAATTAATGAAATAAATAACAAAATAGACTCGATCAATAGAAACTTGAAAGACCAACAAAGATACGAAGAAGCTCAAGGCTCAAATGTTACATCATCATCCAAGAGAAGTAACTCTATAGAGTTGAACATAATCAAAATTCATGAAGGAATTGAGTAGTTCTCAATTTACTGGTTCATGAAGCTATCAAAATATGATGCTTAAAGCGTACAGCGGAAGTCTTTAACAAAATAGATACATATATGAAGATATGTATCTCTTTTTGAACCGAATTCAAAAGATTAGCAAATCTCCTCTCAACACTGCCGCCCTTGCCACCTCGCTCAACCTGCAAGTTTTTAGAAAATACTAGCAGGGCTGAGTACTTGATGTACTCCGTGGGGTTATGCCGAAAACATTTGATAGTGAACAATTATTATTCAAACATTCACCACAATATCGCACAAAGTTTTAGATAAATAACTAGTGCATAATAAACATCATTTCTTTCACAACAGTTCAAAAGTACAACCCCTGTTCAAATCCATAATGTATTATCCGAATGTACAACCCCTTTCGCATTCGTATAATGTATCACTCGGATGTACAACCCCTTTCGCATCCATAACATATTACTCGGATGTATAGCCCCTTTCGCATCCATAATATATTATTTGGATGTACAACCCCTTTCGCATCCATAATATATTATCCATATCTATAATTACACCAGGCAAGGTAGCCACCTTCCCGGACGTATCCCTACATAACCGGCTCACTTTCTGAGCACACATTTCTCGACTTTGTATACACATAACCTGGCTAGCGAGCTTTGTCTAACTCAGGCTCGATAGAGAGAAAGTTGGCAAACCAACACAGATAGGCATCATACATTAAACCATAAACATTTTATGCATGAATAATTTTCAGTAAACTTGCATTTCATTTCAAAAACATGCTTCCTTATAGCAACATAAATATTTTCTTTGAAAGAAACACCCACCTGGTTATACAGAAGTGATTTAGCGAATCTTGGTTCTTCTTCACGTTCCTTGGCCCTCGCCTTGCGATTGACCTTTAGGAAAAATTCTCATTAACTTAAGCTTTTCTCATATTTAACCTTATTCTTCAAAAGATTCTTTGCTTGGGGTTAATCTTTATCATATACTTAACTCACACCTACTTATTAAGTCTCATTAACTATTGGTGTGAAAATAAAGACATAGAATCAATCATCCTTGAGGATCAACATTGAAGGTTTAACTAAAGTCTATAGATTCAAAGGAAGGGTCCGAATTTGAGTTCATTAGATTAGAACTTGGCAGATTTGCCGTGCTTCAAAGAAATGGCTACTACTTTAGACATCGGATCTTTAATTCAAGAGCGAAACATTTGCATGAAATGCTGATGGAATAAACTTTCTAGCAATAAGAGTTTGAGCTTCTGGAATTAAGGGGTTCATTGGATGCAAACCCAACAAGTTCAACATTCTAAGAGAATTTGGAAATTCTGCGACCCTCTGGGAAAATAATTGTTTCTCACTCATTATAAATTGAAATAGAGCATATGATATTGCTTTGGAAAGATAACACATAGGGTCTGTTTGGTTGGCACGAATTCTGTACTGGGAAAGTATTTTGATTCCAAAATTTTAAAATCCTGTGTTTGGTTAAATTTTAAGATAACAAGGAAGGAAAATGAATCTCAAAACAAGGAAAATAATATAACAATCCGGGATTCTTATTCCTCAACTATTGGTAGGTATTCTTTTTCCGTGCTCTAGGATTTTAAAACTTTATCCTTAAAATTTAATTTAATTAAATAAAAAAACCCTCTCCTATATTTCTCTATCCAAATTGCTCCATCTTCCTCAAACTGCCATTCTGCAACGCAGCCCCTCTTTGGAGAAAATGATAATTGCAGATGTGCTCTTCTTCAATAATCGATTTATGTGCTGCTATTAGCCGCCAATTTATGGAAACTAGTTTTTGTTCATAAGCGAGTGAATGAACAAACAAAATATTCTAATCATTTTCAGTTTATAAATAAAAATCAACGACATAATTTTTTTCTTAATGTTTGGATTTACATATAAAACAATAATTTGGTGTTCCCACTATGCCTCTGAATCTAAAAGTGGTGCTGGAAAATTCTTCTTTTCTTTTTCTCATAGAAATTTTGATATTTGCAACTTAATGTAGAAGAAGACCGACTGGTTCAGGGAGGGATAGATAGCAGGTGATGATGGAGAATAATTTTTTTAGTTAATTTAGAAATTAATTTTCTTTTATATTTTCTCAAATATTTATTTGATAATTTTCCTTGAACCTGCCAAACACAAGAAAGGAATCTATTAGAATTCATTTTCCTTGGAATCATTTTCCAAGCAATCATAATACTAAATAACTTTACTTTCCTGCCAACTAAATGAGCCCCTATGATATGTTTAAATTTTAGAATTTTCCGGTGAGTGAGATGGGAGTTTGAAGTATTTATTTCCAGAACTCGGAATTTGGAAATTGGGAATTTGGCATATTCTGGGTACCAACTTTGAGTGAGGATTTCTCATTCGTTTCTTGATGGATTCAAATGAATGAGCTATCAAATTTGAAGTTCAGAAAACAAGGAACAACTTTCTAGCTATATACTTTTCTTCATTTGAGCAAGAGAAAAGGTTCGAAACAGAGTCGGAAGTAAAGGCAGTGCTACTGCCCTGTTCCAGAATTAAGCAAATGGGTACCTCTACTTCGAACTCTCGCTGAGATCGCATATGAACTCGGATTAAGGTGAAAATTTGGCTACTGATAGCTGAAAACATAAGCTACAACTTTCATTCAGGGATCATTCCAAAATAAATAGGGGAAAGCGCTCAAATACGCCAATGAAAAAGGGAGGCAGAAGCTGTTCGTCGAAATTTCCAAATTAGACATACAAACTTTGAAAAATCATAGTAAATTCATACGAACTCCGTTTTAAGTGAACGAGATATGTATAGAAGGCTAATGGAACGTACTTCAACATGGAAGAAGAATCAATGTCGAATTTCAAACGAGTTGTTCTCAATTTAGCCCGCAAGTGGGCTGTTTTCCAGATTTCAAAAGAGATGAGATGTGAATTTCAATTTGTCATAACAGATGCATATGGACTCGGATCGGGGCGAAAATTTTGGCTACGGACAGCTGAGAACATAAGCTACAACTTTCATTTAGGACTTGAAAAGAATAAAGTCGGGAACATGCTTGAAAATGCTGAACAAAATGTGCAGACAAGATGTTTGATAAAATGCCCGAATCAAAAACATGAAGAATGCTTACGGGTTCGACTCTAGAACATCTTAAAACATCATTTGAGCTCAAGAACATGAAGAATACCCGACTAAGAGACTTATACAGAGGCTGGACAAGTTCGATTCATGAAGAAACAAAAATATTTCCATCGATCAATACATGAATCATTTCTCATTTGAAGAGTGGAACAAGAATTCATCAAGATTAAGAGTACTCATGGACTTATACATGCTAGAACGAAAAATAGATCTTCATCTCAATGTTATAAGAATTCACTCTAGACTTCATTTCATATTCGAAACATCAAGGAATCAAAGGGGTTTTAAACAAATCTTACATAGATCATCATCTAATCAAGTGTACAACATAATTCTTGAAAAATTAATAAATGCATGAGGGTTGATGATGAAGAACGAAAATTGATAAAAAAAAATAGGGCTTTAATTTGTCATATTGCATCTCAATTTAAGGCTAGATCATCAAGGGGAGGTAGAACTTACCAATCTAAGAAGGAAAAATCGAGCTCCAAGCTCTTGGTGGAGAAAAATGAGACTTGCATGGAGCCCTAGAGCTTCTTGATCATCAATTTGGTGCTTGATTCTTGTTCCTCATGTTGAATGGTGAAAGATAGTATAATTTGGGCTTGATTCTTGATGTGGAATGGAAGTTGTGGCTTAGTGTGTATTTTAGTGTGTGTTCTTGGTGCTGAAAATGGGAGTGTTCGACTATGAGGATGAGGAGAAAGGAAGATGAAGTGAGGTAGGTGGTGGTGATGAGTGCTATGTATAATTGTGAGTGTGCTACAAGCAACACTCTCCTAGCTCTCTCTCTTACATGTAACACACACATACACAACATAATTTTTATTATTAATTATTTATTTTCCTGTCATATGACACACCCACATGCCTATTGATGTGGTAGTCTTTTCCCACTATCACACATGTACCTTATAATATTATTCTTGTATTCCCATCATGATACATATATCTAGTATAAAATATTATATTTCCACTAGTCGGGTATCTCTACACACATCTCATCTTATTACCGTAAAATATTTACAGAATAACATTCTCCGAAAATTATTCCGGGTAATTTCTTGTCTTTCCATAATTCCTTCATTCTCAAAATTCCCGAGATTTGATTGGACATAATTCCAACATCCTATAAAATTTTTCCATAAGCTCATTTTCATCCGTGCTTGATCTCAAATACTCGAAAAATTTTATTTCCTCCTTCGAAATTTATATTTTTCCAAATACAGATTTTTACGGCTATTACATAGACGGCCGTGGCCGTGCATATGCATCAACATCCTCCCCGACATTATCATCTTCAAGCCAAAAAATTTGCACACAGAATACACGACCACCAAATATACGACCACCTGGTCGTGTATTCTCGGCCGTGCAACACAAACATGTGGCTGCCAGAATACACGGTCACCATTGCACGACCGATTTGGTCGTGTAATCGCATGGTCGTGTATTTAAGAACAGAAAAATATAACTTCGATTTTTACAATCTTAAACATAATCTGCAGCAAAATTAACCAATAAATTGATATTTTAAGCATCTAAGCATACATATAAGAGCATATAACCATTAAATTTCGAGATTAAACAAACATACAAAGAAACCCAAAAGAATCTTAAAAATTCATTTCAAAACCAAAAACTGAAAACGTGAATTAAAAATTACATTGCCACCGTGCCGCTGCCACCTCGCCGCCGCTCACTCCGGCGCCACTCCAATATTTTTAGTCGATTAGGTTGAGTGTTCCTTGATTTCTTATTTTTTGAAGTTAAATGAATAAAGGAAAAGAACAAGAACAACAAAAATAAAGGCATAAGGGTAATTGTGTCATTACATAATAAAAATGACTAAAATTTACATTTTGCTTTATTGTTGGCTAAAATTTACATTTGCTTTATCAAAATGGCTATTTTGGGGTATTTGCTCAAAAAAATATACCACAATTTATGTTTTTCAATTCTCTATAAATAGAGATCCATATTGATATAGTTTGATACAAAAAAAAAAAAAAAAAAAACTCTTCGTTCCATTTTTATATTATCTTTCTGAATAAATTTCTCCCTTTTTTTGATAGTGAAAAAATATGGATCCAAATGATTTGCTAGTAATAATTAGCTATGTAATTTGTTGTTAGTAATTGTCATTTTGTATTTCAAGCAATTGTAATTTTGTATTTCATCCAAGTATTTATAATATGATTGTTTTGTTCTATCTCGAAAATAATTTCTTGTGATTTTTATTTTTTTTATTTTATTTGAAGCTTTTAAAAAATGACTAATTTTTTTTATAAATTTAGCATAATACATTATATAATGTTATAATTTTAAATATCAAAATAATAAAGAATATAAAACTCATTATAGCTAAAAAATAATATGTAAAATAAATTACATTGTATATTAGGTTGGGTCATTGATAAATGATATAGATTGTGAAATTAGGTTGGGTTGTAGATTGTGTAGGTGGAAGAGTGAAAAAATAATATTTTATGTATAGGTTGAGTTGTGGTGGGTTGTTGATAAATGTAGTCTAAGAATAACATATATGACAAACTTAAAATTGTACAAAACTTACCCATATTTTCAAATTCATTCCCAATTTACCCCTAATTCTCTTCTCTCTCCCACCCCCATATGTTCTTGTCTCTTTCTCTCTCCTACTTTATTCTCTCTCCTCTCTCATTATCTCTTTTTGAAGATCCACATTTTCCCTCTCCTCTAACTTTATTTTTTTATCCTTTCTCTTCTTTTAATTTTATTCTCTCTTCTTTCTTATTTGTTCTTTTTATTTTTTTTGTACTATTATGTATTATTTATATTATTATTTTTTTTCAGTTTCTTTTTTCTTTTCCTTTTTACCATTTCATTTTTTTAAATTTTTTTTTTTAACGTTGGTTTCGAATTAATTGTAAATGGGTTTCGAATGAAACCATCAAGTTTTGCATCGTTGGTAAGATATCGATGAAATATTGTCATTCATGGTAAGATAGTTAGCAAGATGTTGATAACGTCTTACCAAATTATATACAAAGAACGCAAGAACATGAGGTTGTGTGACATTTATGTGAAAGGCAATACAAAGAAGACAAGTAATGAAGATATTTTTACCATTCACGTTTAAATATTTATTAAGTTATTGAGGAAATGTTAACAAAGTTATTTACAACTATCAAATTCTTACCACTTATGAGAACTAGACATAACATTAGCAAGTAATTGAAGGTAGGGAAAAAGCAAAGTAATACTCAAATGTAATAAAAATATTGTCGGACATCGGATTTGTCATTCCAAAAAATACACATAAGTATTTAACAAAAAACTTAGATAGTTGGTATTTCATAGCTCTTACTTACTGATGTAAAAATGGTAAAACTCCTACTTATTGGTGACAAAAAATGGTTAACTTCTTGCCTTGACAAGGCCATAAATGGGGTAATATAACTACCATTAATTGCGGAAAAGACGAGGCAATAAATTTCACAATTTTTTACCTACTGATGGTAAGAAATCGTTATATACTTGCCCGAAGAAGGCAAGAAATGGGGTGATCGATTTCTTAGATTAATTGAGAAATTGTTCAAAAGCCACATTACATTCGACTTATAATGAGTTCTTGTCGAAACAAATGCTATGTAATAAAGAATAACCACAAAGAACCAAGAACATAAGGTCATGTGACATTCATGTGAAATGCAATACAAAGAAGGTAATCAATCAAGACATTCATGGTAAGATATCGATGAAAGCTTGCTATTCATGGTAAGATAGTTGGCAAGATGTCGATAACGCCTTGCCAAGTTATATGCAAAGAACGCAAGAACATGAGATTATGTGACATTCATGTGAAAGACAATACCGAGAATGCAAGTAATGTAGATATTTTTACCATTCGCGTTTAAATATTTGGTCACTTATTGAGGAAATCTTATCAAGGTTCTTTGCAGCTATCAAATCCTTTCTGCTTATGAGACCTAGACATAACATTAGCAAGTAATTGCAAAGCAGGGAAAAAACAAAGCAATGCTCAAATGTAATAAAAATATTGTTGGGCATCGGATTTGTGATTCCAAAAAATACACATAAGTATTTAACAAAAAGCTATAATAGTTTGTATTTCTGGCTCTTACTTACTTATGGCAAAAATGGTGAAACTCTTATTTACTGATGACAAGAAATTGTTAACTTCTTGTCTTGATAAGACGAGAAATGGGATAATGTAACTACCATTAACTGCGGAAAAGACGAGGCAAGAAATTACACCATTTCTTATCTACTAATGGTAAGAAATCGTTAGTTACTTGCCTACAGAAGACAAGAAATGAGGGTGATTTTGTAGCTTAATTCAATTTCAACATAATAAATTCAATTTCTTGCCAATTATTTCACATTATAAATGATGAAACTCTTAATTACAAATGACAATAAATGGTTAACTTCTTACTTACAGATGACATGAAATTGTTAACTTCTTACCTTGATAAGGAAAAAATTATTTTCAACCCAATTCAAACACTCATTTGATAACAACAATGCCAAATACAAACACGTAAATAATGAAAACAAAAAATTACAATAAATTATTTCGCAACACAATTTATATACAAGAAGCGCAGCACAAACCCAAAAATAAAAAGCCACATAATTCAAATTCATCTTCTTCACAAAAAAGTACCAACCAATCCAATCCACCACTAAAGCATATATTTAAAAGTACAAAATAAATAAAAATAAAAAGAAAATGGGAAAAAAATTACTGCACATTTTAAAAAAAATTCCCTAAATGGGACAATTAAAAATCAAGTGGCGTGTGTCGCCTTCTTCTTCAATCTACAACAGTAGCGTGTCGCCATCTTCTTCCTCCAAATGGGAAAAAGCCAACCAATTTTCCTACTCGAAATACTACATAATCACCTTCATCGTCTCAACTCCATTGCACTTCACGCAGGCAACACTCTCCTGCGCCGGTCAGTGCCTCAGCGGCCAGCTCCGCCCTCAGCAGGTCCTTCAAAGCCCCACGATCCAACCCTTTACCGCCGCCGGATGCAGCAGGCTCCGCCCTTCACCGCCGCCTGGGATTCCATAGCCACGGAAGTCGAGAAGGTCGGCGCCGATAGAGAGAGAGAATGAAAATCAAGTTTAATCTGTAAGAGAATTCTGCAAATGTGAGAAAAGGATAAATTTGTGAGAGAAAGAGGAGAGACGAGAGATAAAGGGTATTTTGGGGTCTCCATACAAAAATTAGGTAGATGTTGTCCATTTTTATACTTGTGTTATTATTTGTATTCCTTAAAATGTTGGATAAATAAGTAACTATGACTATTATCTCTTATCTTTTCTAAAATGTGTCTAATTCCTTTTTTCTCTTTGTTTGTTATGGCATTGCTAAGGTTGCAAAAATTAGAACAAGTTGTACACAATGATCTCTAATCATATGAACACCTAAAAAACTATTTATATATTGCAAGAGATATTTATGTATTATCAAAATAATATGAGCATATGAATCATATGATCCAAATAGAAATCAATCAATCATCACCTCAATCTTTTGGGAGAAAATGATAATGAATTCCAAATATGAGCTAATATGTAACTTGCATCAATGCTACATAAAAATAAAAATTGCATGCAACAACTCTCGATTGAACATAAATGGCTTTCACACGATGAAGGAGATAATATCACAAAATTATTGAAATTATGTTTTGGTTACTTGTCACCATCACTTAAAATCGAGACGGATAATAATTTTTTAGATGATCAAATGGCTTAAGCTAAAGGATTAAAAGACATAAGCATATATGTTCCCCATGAAATTCTCTTAATATTTTTTTTCTTATAGTTATGAAATACTACTATTAATAACATTCCGGGACAATATATTCATCCATGGCCAAAAATCATACTCCCTCCGTCTACCAAAGTGACCCCTTGTTTATTTATATGTGAGTTATAAAATAATAAAATGGGTTACTTTGGCTGGTACAGAAGGAGTATTTTCTTTTAGTAAAGTGTAAGACTAGAATCTCAATTTAATATATGTACTTGACCGGAATCAACTTACCTGATGCAGAAAGTATAAGTGAAAAGTGTTAAAAAAAAACCTTAAAAAAAAAGTTGGAAACCAATCATAATTATAAAATAAATATTAAAATTTATTGAATTTGAATATATACCACAACACAAGATTAGGATCGGGACAGGTCGATCCCCTGCCGCTGTGGACACCGCTGACTTGTATATCTATGATGCATCTAGAATTGCTAAGTGGATGGAAGAATCAAGGATTTAATATAATTTTTTCAATCCTATTAAGAAAAATATGTGGAATTATCACATTGTTATTACTAATATAGACAATATATATAAGATTATTATTATTATTATTATTATTATTAAATGCGAGTTACATTTAGAAATCAAATAAAATCGATCCTATTTTGACTTGACACTACATATGCATACTACTACGTATAAAATTTGCAACGTAATAAATAATATCACAAAATCATAAATAGTGTCACAAGTAAATGTTTGTTGTATATAATTGATAGTAATAAATAATAGTCGAATCCTATAATTAATGATGGATAATACTCCTAAATCATCATTAAATATTTTAATTTGTATAGTGACTACTCAGATCAATATCATCATTCCTAGCCTCTTGCCTCTCAGGATTTACGGTGGCATGACATTTACTATAATTACAAACTAATTATGCATTAAAAAATTTAGCTATTGGACGAGGAAGGAATACGGCCGCTCATTTGTCTCATAAAAAATTCAAACTTTGTACACTTATCAATAAAAAATATGAGGAAGCCCAACAGTCATAAATTTTTATGAGTAATACATTGGACGTCATATAGTTTTAAGTACTTTGTTTGTGAATATTCAGAATTCATATTTTAGGGTACGGTTATGTGAAGTTACATTTTCAATTCTGCAGTTTTTACCCCTCAAAATGTAGAATGTAGCATTGATAGAATACTAAAAATTTTAGTTGGTGAAGATGATGATGTCGATAGTACATCTACAATCAATGTAGTGTATAAAGAAGGGTTCCGAAATTTTTAATAATTTTTATTGCATGTGTTTATATTTTTTTGATCAGGCATGTCTTTATATTATATTATTGTGGTCCTATTACTAAATATTTATAGACTTGCCTATATAATTATTTAATGAAATGCTAATTATATTTATAAAAGGGTTCATGGACAAATTATATTTATTATAGAACTCCACGGTTTACATATATCTGTTCATTTACCCCATAATAATATAATAATAATGATTATATAAGAGAATATGTAAGAGAGTGATCGATCTTGTTTTCGTAAGGTACTTAATGCACGTAAATAAGGAATTTATGAACACGAAAAGAAAAGGACACGAAGGGGTTTACGTGGTTCGATCTATAGATCTACGTCCATGGGAGGAAGAGTATCAATCTTTATTGCTAGTATGAGTAGTGATTACAAGATTGTTCTCCCCTCTCAATCTATTCTAAGCCCCTATTTATAGATAGTTACATGGAGTTTGACTACAATACGAATTCTTCTCCTATTTGGACTCTTTGACTTGATCTCCTCCTTTATGGATAAACACCGAGCTTCTATATCTCTCTTAGAGCTTGAGTTGTAGTCGATGTAGGAGTCTTGGTTGCCTTGGTGATAAAGTCTCATCTTCAAATGGGCCGAGCTGCCTGGGCCGAGCTTAATTATCGGGGCCCAATTATGTTGGGCCTGATGCTTTGGGCCTAGGTGCTGGGTCATATCTTATCACATTCCCCCAAAAAGATGTAGAAGCGAGGTTGTGATTGTAGGGGAATTAGGTGAGGTAGGAGTCGTACCGCCTCGTTAAGACGAGGTCGGTTAAAATAACTTGTCCCTTCGAAAAATAAATTTGACGAAGTCGAGTTCGTACTGCCTCGTTAAGACAAGGCGGTTAAAAATAACTAGCCCCGTTGAAAAATAAATTCGACAAAGTCGAGTTTGTACCACCTCGTTAAGACGAGGTCGGTTAAAATAATTTGCCCTGTCGAAAAATAAATTCAACGAAGTCGAGTTTGTACCGCCTCGTTAAGACGAGATCGGTTAAAATAACTTGCCCCGTCAAAAAATAAATTCGACGAAGTCGAGTTTGTACCGCCTCGTTAAGACGAGGTCGATTAAAAATAACTTGCCCCGTCGAAAAATAAATTCGACGAAGTTGAGTTTGTACCGCCTCGTTAAGACGAGGGAATTGATGAGGTGTCATGCGTACCGTCTTGCCGAGGCTAAGCGTAGGATGTGTCAGTTACTTTTAATTAATGCACCAGTTGGCTTCCCGATAAAGTTGGGGTTGATTGGACGTGGGAGAAATTGAAAAGGCGGAATAGAGATAAAGCGTCTTTGATACGCCATTTCTCACATTTTCCCCCAAATTTCAAAAACCTGCTACTGCAACTTTCCTGTTTTCTTCCGCCGCTCGCGTCTGCACCGACATTATCGTCACCGTCGCTCACAACCGTCTAAACCTCCTCAACTCCTTACACAAGTAAGTTATTCCATCATGGGTTCTTCTCGTGTTAGTCAGTTTGATGGCAGTGAAAGCTGTGAGAAGTCTAGTTCGCCGTCGGGTTATCCGGCGGCGACGTCTGGTCAGTCGTCAGTCGTAGATGTAGAATGTTATAACGTAGATTCGCCTAACCCTATTATTCATAGGGTTCGTATTTCTTCTGCGGGTGAGGATTGTGGTAAAGCTTACGAATTTTTGTCGATTTTGGATGCGTCTATGGTCCAAAAAATTGCTAAAAAATATTTATTTCCTAAATCTGCTCTTCTACTCGTTCCCCGCCCGGAGGATAGGGCTTGTGCACCTCCGGTGGGTTTTTTCACTGTCTATGAGGACTGCTTAAAATGCGGTCTTCGTTTTCCCCTTTTCCCTATTTGTGCCGATTTGCAGCGGAAGTTCGGCATCGCCCTAGGGCAGATTATGCCGAACTCCTTTAAACAATTAATTGGTCTTGGTGTCGAGGCTGGTCGCCTTGGTTCACCCCTTACCCTAGGATTGATCCTTAGGTGTTTTCAATTCAAACCCAATACGGGGTGGTTTTACTTGTCCGCCAGCCTCGGCTTTAGGGTACAGACAAAGTCCAAACTCCCGAATTGGCAGAGAAATTTTTCATCTGCCGGTCTGAAGAGGTCCCCCAGTTCGTCTGGAAAACTGATAGGTTAGAAAATCACGGCACCGAAGAGAGATTTGGTGACCTCGAGAGGGATTTAGGGGAGCTCGGCGTCGTCTCCGAAGAATATTGCGAGGCCGAGCTCGCCATGATGGGGCTGAGCCCTTATGATCCTACTTCAATAGAGGATCCGGCGGAGGGTGAGGCCCTACTCTGTGTTGCATCCCTCCCTCTCCTTGACCTTTTATTTTAATCCGTGTTTTACTTTATTGCAGTGAACTTTGGCGGAATGAAAAGAAAGAGGCAGAGATCGGCTGAACCAGAGAAGGCGACGTCCGCAGCCTCTTCAAAGAGGACTGTGGACGTCAGCTCTCAGCTATTGGGTCCACCGCGCCGGTTTAACACACCTGGGAACAAGAATCCCCACGTGGTCGTTGTATCCTCCCAGAATGAGAAGGGTATCCTTGGTCGTTCTACTGATCAAGGAGCAGCTCGTCGCCAGGCATTTCCTGAGGTGTGCTTTCCTTGTACGTATATTATTTTGGCTTGTACTCTGTCTAACGCTCGATGTTATTTTAGGGGGCAGAGTATATGGCTGCCAAGCTGACGAGCTTCCTTAATAATGGGGTAGCTCAATATCAGAAGCTGGCTCGGGTGGCCCGGGATTTAGAGAGAGAAAAGGGCGAGCTCGTGAATAAGGTGGCCGTAGCGGAGCTGAAGGTTCGTGACGCAGAGAAGAGGAAGGCCGCTGCGCTAACGGCTACCGAAGAGACGAGAGGTGAGGCGGCCTCGGAGAGGGCGAAGACGGCCACATTAATGGCCGAGGTAGCGTCTTCCCAGGGGCAAGTGCTCCGTGCTTTCACGGAGAGGCTGTTCCTCTCTGGGAAGTTCTCCGAGCTGGCTGCCATTCTGACGTCCTTAGTGGCATCAGAGAAGATTGATGAGATCGCCGAAGACTACCCAGACTTGGAGAAATCCAAGTATGGGTACAAGGCGATAACTAAGGAGGCTCTCCTACGTGATTACACGAAGGCCTTGACGGAGGGCCTTAAGGCCTTTCCTGTCTTGGAGTCTCTTGCCTCCTCGTCGTCTGTGCTGACGCCCGAAGTGATCCGGGCTTGTCCGGTGGACAAAATGACATACTTGAGGAAGCAATCGCCAGCCTAGGCAAGGAGCTAGTGATTGACGAATCGGGGAATGTCGAGGCCGATCTAAAAGGGCCCGTGCAGGATGAGGTGACCTCTGGAGGGGTCAGTTGATCCTTTTTTTTTTTTGTAGATCCTGTATTACGTCGTCACTAGGACGACGCTTTTCTTTTAGCCGAAATGGCTTTAATGAAATTCTAATTTAATTAAAATATCTTTCATTTGTCTTGTAGTCTTCTTCTCCCCAACTTTTTGATGCATCTCCATTGGTTGCTGAAATATCCCAACTGACTCGGGCTCTTGAGTCGAAAGAGGCTGAAGTCTTGTATTGGAAGGACCGAGCTAGGCATGTTCAAGACGAGGCTGATGTCAAGCTCAGTGCTGCTCAGTTCAAATATGACGAGCTACAAGCTCAGTTTTTAGAGCTCGAAGAGAAGTTAGAGATCGCTGAGGATGATGCCAAGGTGATCTCTCTGGAGCATTCCGAGTATGAAGCTATCATCCACCGAGCTGGCAGATTTACCATTTTTAAGGCTCACGACAAGGTCAAGGAACTCAAGGCTCGGTGTCAAGACTACAAGGAACAATATGGAACTGACTCCTAGGAGCTTCAGAATCAATTTGACGAACTTGTGCGAGTGGCAAGCACTTATAATATAGTCATGGATCGCTATCCGAAGCTGAAGCGACGTATTTTGTTAGAGGCTAGGTTTTTGACTTCGGCTACCCATGGTACTAACTTAAGTCTTCTTGACCACGCTTCTAGGGGATTCTTGGAAGGTGAATCTTCAAGTTGGGCTAACCCTGATCCTAGGATTGTTGTACACCACTCTCCAGAATTTTATGGTCAAGAGCAGCGGTCGACGCGAGGTTGAGGCCAAAGTACCCGAGGTCGGGGGACTCAAGGTGGCCGGGGTAGAGGTCGAAACTTGGTTCAAGGACGAGGTAGAGGCAGGCTTAGCGTAGATGATATTTTGAATTTTAACTCTGGTAGGGATTTTGCCAGAGATTGGCTTAGCTTTAGTCGGCCTCCAGGCTCCTCATCTTCGTAATGTAATATTATACTTTTTCCCTTTTTACATGAAATAAAATGGAAATTTTGTACTTTTATTCAGGCTTTTTATCCTCGTTTTTAACTAAGGTAATATCCCTTGTTTTAAACGAAGACAGGCCTTATATTGCTTGTTTTGCTTTAGATAGCTCTCTTCATCATAAGACGGAGTTTGGCTTTAGATAGCTCGACCTCATCGTAAGACGAGGTTTAGGCTTTAGATAGCTCACTTCGTCATGAGACGAAGTTCGGATTTAGGTAGCACTCCTCATCACGAGACGGAGTTCGGCTTTAGATAGCTCGACCTCGTCGTAAGACGAGGTTTAGCCTTTAGATAGCTCACTTCGTCATAAGACGGAGTTTAGCTTTAGATAGCTCGACCTCATCGTAAGACGAGGTTTATCTTTATATAGCACGACCTCATCATGAGACGAGGTTTAGGCTCGTCTTCGTTTTAAACAAAAGTAATTCATCCTTGCTTTTAAATAAGGTAGTGACTCCTTATTTTAAACAAAGGTAGTTCGTCCTTGTTTTTAACTAAGGTAGGCTCAAAGTTCCTTATTTATCGAATTTATCGATAGGGGTGGTCCCCTTACGCGCGTTTAGGTATCATTCCATAATTGGAGCTTATTTTTATCCTTGAAAGGATATTAACTTACCCTCATCAAGGTTTTAAGAATAAAGAAGCGAGATAATTTGCATGAGTGGAAAGAAGATGTGCAAGATGAAAATATGCAAGACCAATAACACCTTTTAAAAAAAGAACTTTATTGACATAAAAACCGAATTTGAAATAAAATAACAGGACGACCTGACTCATGACCTACATGAACTAAATGACTAACCTTACTCCTATACACCTATGCAAAGTATCTCTTTAAATGAGATATATGCCAAGTTCGGGGTATTGGCTCACCAGATAAATGGGCGAGCTTGTATGATCCTTTGCCGAGGAGTTCTTTAACTCGGTAAGGTCCTTCCCATGTGGCTTTGAGCTTGCCGAGCCTTTCAGCTTTACTGACCTCGTTATTTCAAAGTACGATGTCGCCTAATTGGAATTGCTGATACTTCACTCTTTGGTTGTAATACCGAGCTACTTGCTGCTTGTACTTAGCTTCCCTTATGTAGGCTAGCTCTCGCTTTTCTTCCAGCAGATCCAGATTGGTTCGAAGTCCTTCCTCATTGGCTTTGGTTGAGAAGTTAAGTGTGCGATGGCTCGGCAGGCCGATCTCTACCGGGATCACTGCTTCAGTTCCATACACCAAACTGTAAGGTGTTTCACCGTTTGAGGTCCTGGGAGTTGTTCGATATGACCATAAGACTTGGGGTAAATTTGCTGCCCAATCTCCTTTGGCTTTGTCGAGGCGAGTTTTAAGTCCCTTGACGATTGTTCGGTTCGTAACTTTGGTCTGGCCATTCGCTTGAGGATGAGCTATCGAAGTGAACTTTTGCTGAATATGAAGCCCTTCGCACCATTCTCTGAATGTCCTGTCTGTCCAAAAATTGATCCGCCCTCACTTTAAGGGTGAGGGTAGAGAGCACTAATAACCGATTATAGTATAATCGAGTCGAATCCACAAGGAATGGTAGGTCGTTCAAGATTCAAGTAGTAATTCAATTACCTAACTACTATTCAAGCTTTAAAGTGACATGTTTTTGTGTTTTTGATTAGCTAATGAAAAATATAAAGTAATTAACAAACTAGATAACAACTAATAACAAGGATTAATAACAATAGTAAAAAGCTTGGTTCCAAATATAATCCGATAATCACTAGAGGCCTAGGTTTTAGGATTTGCATGGATTAGCCATTTTAATCTAATTCATATGGGAGTTCTATATATATTAAACATCAACTCTTCTCTCGAAGCAATCAATATTAGTAGATTAACCTATGACATCTATCTCCGCTAGGTCTCAAGATACATAAATTAACTCCAAATAGCTCAATTAATTATCTAGAAGCTCCTACTAGCAAGAATTACTAGTATGGTGTGATTTGATTCCAAGTGTTATGAACTAAAGTCTCCTAAACATTTAACCAAACACCTTGTATGCACTTAATGCTGGCCAATCAATCATGCAATTAAATCAAGCCCTAAATCACAAGACATATGAATTATAAGGTAAATCCAACAACAAAACCCAAAAACCTAGTGATCTAGATCATATCTTCATATATTGGAACCAAAAGGAAATTTAGCTAGACATAATTGAAGAAATTAAACCATAGAAAGTAAATGAAATCATGCTTAAAAGATAGAGAATTCAATAAGGAAGAGAATAATGGAATGAGTCTTCAAATCTTCAACATAAATCTTCAACAATTTTCAAAATACTAAAAAGGAAAGAGGAAATATTTCTAGGGTTCGAAGAGTGTTAAAATATGCCAAAGATCTACCAAATAGGAAGATTTTGTCAAGAAGTGAAGGAGAAGGGGCGACGGCGCCCTGGCCGGCGGCCTGGCCGACCGCCGCCTGGGTCGCCGCCAAATCTGTCCCTCAACCAGTCAGCCGGCGGCCTGGCCGGCGGTCCAGCCGGTCGCCGCCCGGGTCGCCGCCGGTCCGGTCCTTTTGCGCAGCTTCACCGTTTTTGCTCATTCTCTCTCGTCCGAACTCTGATTCTCGATCTGCTTTTTGCTATGGACTCCTAACGAATCCCTCTTTGACATGGAATGATCAAATTGCCCAAATTAGTTCTTCATTGTTCCTGACAAAAATCATAAAGAGACTCGAGAGAACAAGGAAAACATAATTGAATTCAAACTAGTGAAACCCTAACTCTATATATGTAAATTCCACATTTCAAACCTAAGTTTCACCCTAATTAAGCTCGATTCTTCCTTGTTTCCGGCCTTCAATCCTTATCCACATGAATACTCTTTCCAATTCTTACCAAAATGGATCGAAAACCAAGAAAAACGAGAAAAGTCTAAAATATACTAAGAGTTAAGAAACCCTAGTATTTTTAACATATACGCACATAAATCGAGACTCAAACACATTCCAAAACACTCAACATGCGCATAAAATACGTGTTAATCAACTGTGTTCCGTTATCCGAGACAAGGATGTAAGGTACTCCGAAGCGGCAAACTACGTTCTTCCAGACAAAATTCAGGGCGTTCATGCTCGTGATCTTTGCCAAGGGTTCAGCCTCGACCCATTTAGTGAAATAGTCGATGGCTACGATGAGGAACTGGAGCTGTCCAGGAGCTTTGTCGAATGGTCCGACGATGTCTATCCCCCATTGCACGAACGGCCAAGGGCTCTGCATGCTTACGAGGTCAGTTTAAGGTAACCTCGGCACTGTCGCATGGATTTGGCACTTCGGGCACTTCTTGATGAGGTCGACTGCATCTTGGAACATTGTGGGCCAATAGTATCCCCATCTCATCACTTTCTTTGACAATGCTCGAGCTCTGATGTGACTTCCGCACGATCCTTCATGCACTTCTCACAGTGCGTAGTCCGCTTGGTTTGGTCCCACGCATCTTAGGAGAGGCTGAAGATACAATATTCTGTACAACACTCCTTGCTCTAGAGTATACATCGGGGATTTGCTTAGGATCTTTCGAGCTTCGAGCTTATCACCGGGTAGTTCGCCTTTCTCCAAATAAGCTCGAAAGGGAGTCATCCAGTTCGGCTCGTCCTCAGCTACTTGGCAGATCTCGGCTTCATCTATACTTCAGGCACTTGACTTCTTCCACGGGTGAGCTTGTAGATGACGATGCTAATTTGCTTAAGGCGTCAACTCGATTATTTTCTCCCCTCAGAATTCGTACTAATTCGAAGTAGGTGAAGCCTTCTTGCAAGCTCTTAGCCTTGTGGAGATACTTCTTCATCATGTCGCGTTTAGCCTCATATCTACCGAGCATGTGGCTCACTATGACTTGGGAGTCACTGTGAACTTGTACAGCTCGTACTTGGAGAGCCTGAGCTAGACGAAGTCTGGCGATCAATGCTTCGTACTCCACTTCATTATTTGTCATCGGGAAGGTAAACCGAAGTGCGTATGTTGTCTCTATCTCATCTGGGCTGAGCAATATGACACCGGCACCGCTTCCCGTGTGTCCCGAAGCTCCATCCACATAGACCTTCCAGCAATCTTTGGGTGGTTCTTTTGGTGCTTCGGCCTTGGCTTTGGCTGGAGGGGGTTCAAGCGGCCTTGGCACTTCTGTGAACTCGGCTTCTACTAGGAAATCTGCTAGGGCTTGACCCTTAATAGCCTGGCGAGGACAAAAGTGATCGTGTGCTCACCGAGCTCAACTGCCCACTTAGCAGTTCTCCCCGACACTTCAGGTTTTGTCAGCACTTGGCGAAGTGGAAGATCGGTCAGGACTTGTATGGTATGTGCGTGAAAATAGGGTCGCAGCCTCCTTGCGGCATTTACTAGCGCCAGTGCGACCTTCTCCAGTGGTTGATACCGCGTCTCCTGGCCCTTTGAGTGCTCGGCTGATGAAATAGACAGACAACTGACGACGTCCTTCATCCCGAACTAGTACCGCGCTTATGGCCTCATCCGAAGCCGTGAGATATAGGGAAAGGACTTCCCCTTCCTTTGGAACGGATAGGGTCGGAAGCTTGGCTAGGTACTTCTTGAGCTCCTCGAATGCCGACCTATGTTCGTCTTGCCACTCGAACTCCGGTGCCTTTTTCAAAATTTTAAAGAAAGGAAGCTGCTTTTCGGCGGCTTTGGATAAGAAATGACTTATCGTTGCCAAGCATCCTGTTAATTTGTGCACATTATGAATGGTTTTCGACACCTTCATCTCTTGGACGGCTCGGATTTTGTATGGATCGGCTTTCAGCCCCTCTTGAGAAACCCAGCACCAAGAAATTTTCCGGATCGGACCATAAAGGTACACTTCTTGGGGTTTAGCTTAAGGTTTACCTTGCGAAGGAGGTCGAAGATGACCTTGAGATCATCAGCACAAGTAGTCGGCTCTTTACTCTTGATGACGATGTCATCCACATACACCTCTACGATCTTGCCGATGTGAGGTTCGAATATTTTGTTGACCATCCTTTGATAGGTTGCTCCTGCATTCTTGAGTCCGAAGGGCATCTTCTTGTACGCATAAACACCAAAGTCGGTGATGAAGGCTGTTTTCAGCGCGTCCTCATCACTCATGAGGACTTGGTGGTACCCTTTGTACAGATCTAGGAAGCTGAAGACTTTATGGCCGATGAGGGCTTCGACTTTCTTGTCGATGTTGGGGAGGGGATAACAGTCCTTAGGGCAGTATTTCTTCAGATCGGTGTAGTCGATACACATCCGCCACCCTCCTCCTTGCTTCTTGACCATCACCGGATTTGCTATCCACGTCGGATATTTGACCTCGAAGAGTATCTGTGCCTTCAAAAGTTGACGCACTTCGTCATAGATGACCTGGTTCCACTCTGCTGTGAACACTCGCTGTTTTTGCTGAACTGGTTTTACTCCTGGGTCGATGTTCAAGCGGTGTGTGATGATACTTGGTGCCATCCCGGTCATATCAAGGGGTGACCAAGCAAAGACATCTCTATATTCCTGAAGAAGTTGGATTATCTTCTTTCGGAGTTTGGCTCCACTCGCAAAACCTAATTTGACGACCTTAGACAGGTCGTCTTCGTAGAGTGTAACATCTTCTACTGGCTCGTCAGATACAGATGCCTTCTCCACTTCTAACTCCTCGGGTTTCTGGGGTTGCTATGCTTGCGGATGCTGAGGTGTTCCAACACCTCGTAGGGTGATCTGCATGCACTCTTTGGCTCGCTTCTGATCACTTCGAATTATGATCACCCCGTGCCTCGACAGGATTTTGATCGTCAAGTGGTATGCCGAGCAGATTGCTTTCACCGCCACCAACCAATCTCTTCCTAGAATGATGTTGTAGGGAGAGCTGGCCTTCACGATGAAGAAGTTAATCACTTTGGTGGACAACAATGGATGTTTTCTCACGGTAACGGGGAGTTGAATGATTCCTTATGTTTGCGTCTCTTGCTGGATGAAGTTTTTTAGGGGGATCGGCGCCGGCGTGAGACGTGCCTCTTCGATCCCTAACTTCTCGAGCAATCCTTGAAGAGTATGCTCACTGAGGCTTCTGTTTCACCTAAAAGTGCTCGCAATAGAACGAGGTCTATCGTAGACTAGTAAGCTAAACCCAATGTCGAATCTCAAGGACAACTTAACAGGGTAATTAATCGTATGATACGCACTCTCTAAACACTCTACGAAAGCAAGTAAAAGAATTAAGGGTTTTTGGTTTAATTATTAAATCCTAGACTTAATTAAAAGAAATCAAATAAATCTAACCTAGACTTGAAATTAAAGAAAGCAATTAGGAGCAAATAAAAGAACTCCCGTCTGTCACACGGGAGAAAGAATTAAACTAAGAGAAAAGCAATAAATCTATCTAGGTATGAATTGAAAGGAAAGCAATAAAGAAAGCAATAAAATCTAAGCTAGAGCAAATAAATCTTAACATGCTTGGATTAAAAACAAATCTAAATAACTTGAAAGCAATTAAATCTAATCTTAGCAAATTAATCTAAACTAATGAAAGCAATTAACCAAAGCAAGTAAAGAAAGCAAATAAAATTAATTTAAGAGCACAAATTAAACTTACGAACTTTTACGAAAGAAAGAACGAAGAACTTGAATTAAACTTGAATCCGAAAGCTATAATCTTCAAAACAATATTTAAAAGCTAATCTAAACTAATCTAGAGTTTTAAAGGCTGAAAAATAAGAGAAGAGAAGTTGTATTTTCGTTCCCCATTGATTACATATATATGAGTCTCAAAAACCTACTCAAAAAAGGAAAAATCTCTCAAACCCGTCGGACTGAGTTGGCGCCCAACCCCCTTGGCGGCCGCCAGGTGCGAGCTGCAGTCCGCTGCGCGTCGACTTTTTTGTTTCGGCCGTATCTCCCTCGTCCGAACTCGGAATCAACCTCCGTTTTTTCCTACGCGCTCCTATGGAACCCCTCTTCGATGTTATGCTTTTATATCATCCAAATTTGATTTTCACATTTCACTCATTTCTTCAATCTTTTGCTCATTTTCTTCATTCTCTTCCAAAAGTTCTCACCAACTCAACTTTGACTAAAACACACGAAACGAACACAAAACAACAAACAAAACATATAAAAACAAACTCATATCAAACCATATAAACCACACAAAAATACACTAAACAAATCCCCCACACTTAATCCTTTGCTTGTCCTCAAGCAAACTTATTCAAATACCAATAACAAACATGAACTTAAGAAGTGATAATGACTTTGGCTTCAGAAATTTTCCAAAAATAAGATACATCATGCAAAGCACTTCACCATTCACTAAGAAAGTCATAGCAAGTTTCAACTTCTAACCTCTTGAACACAAATCCTCACGACATGGGTATAAATGTGAAAGTGATCTCTCATCTCTCAAGTGTTTAGATTAGGACAAAGAAACACTCAATTCAAGTCACACAAATTGCCTACCATATGCTTGCATATCGTCTCACCTCTCCACTACTTAAATGTGTGCTTAAGACAAAGATCAAATATGACTTTCTTTTTGGTTGTAATGTAGGCTCTTTGGTAGGTAAGGAAATTTGGTTAAAGTGAGTAACAACCCCAAAGGCTTATTCACTCTCTTTTTACTCTCATTTCACACTTAATCCTCCCTCACACTACTTCAAGCCATATCACAATAAAGCTCGAAACATAACCAAGCACAATTACAATCTCATCTTTTCTTTCTACCTACTTATGCTCTTATTCAACCTTTTTTTTTTTTTTTACTTTTCTTTTCTTCTTTTCTCTCTCGTTTTTTTTTTTTTTTAACCTAGAGCTTATTAGGTAGAAAGTACTAACTAATAGGTACCAAGATCATTTCTTCTATCTCCTTTCCCAATATTTTCTTTTGAAAAAACACACCTCATATCATTCACAAGTTAATTCTCATCCCAAGGCTTTTTCAAAGAAAATTAGGTCTAAAATAGACATCAAGGCTCAAAGGGGCTAACTAGGATAATATGAGTGAATTTGGACAAGGAAAAAGGATAAGAAGGGCTAAGAAAAACGGCCTAAGATCATTTCTTCGTCATAAAGCACACTATGTAATCTCAAGAGAAAAACCAACGCAAGTTCTAGAGACAAAATTGCATGCTTAAAATTCACACTCAATAAAGAAATGACTATAGTGATGTAATAGTCAAAAAGGCTCAATTCTCACACAAAAATAGGCTCAATGATCTATGTTCTTAAGAGGCTACAAGTCTACATTTACCAATCATGCTTAACAAATAATGACATGCTTCACACTTCTTTTTCAAACAAAACCAAAAATCACATCATTAGCCCATTATCACAACTTATCACTCATGCTTGAAATGACCCAAACAACATGTTAAGACACAAAACAAAGAATTAAGCATGCTTTACACAAAACATCACAAAACAAAACAAATAAACACATAAATCACCACATAAGTTTCTAACCCCTCCCCCACACTTAAATCAAGCAATGTCCCTATTGCACAAAAATAAAAGAGAGGGATATAGAAAACTTCACAAATAACGACGCAACAAGGCACCAACTTCAAGAGCCACACGCCCTCTAAAGCTAAGTACCTACACAACACAAACAAAACAAACCAAAGCATAATACCTACTAACAAACTAAAACGAAAACCAAAAACACAAAAATAAAATAAAATGAGAAACAAAAGGAAAACGAGACTAGGAATAGAGAGCAATGTGAAGTGAAATCGAGAAGAAACTTGAATAGCCGAAACTGCTTGTGGGCAGTCGCCAAGGGTGGCTGAGGGGCCACAACTCTCTGATCCAGAAATTCTTCTTAAGCCTACATTAGAAAACGAAAAATTAATAATACAATTAACAAAAATCATAAAGAAAAATTACAAAACTGTGGGTTGCCTGCCACGAAGCGCTTATTTAACGTCATTAGCTCGATGGAGGAATCCATCAACCAAACCCCGTCGCACGACAACGAATTTCTTATAACAGTCTTAAACCCAAGGAATCCATCAACCATACTCGACCGAACCGTGAGCTTTTCTGCCAGGTTAGCTTGAGAATCTAAAATCAGTTCATGTTTGATATCCCTCTCCCCTACACTTATTTGAAACTCCTCATACAACTGCTCTTGATCATACACTTTAAGCCGAGGTTCTTCCAAAATGTGAGCTTCGTCTTGCAAGTTAGCGAGAAAATCGTCAACACTGGCTTCTTCTTGTTGTATGCTTACCATACAAACCTCCTTCACGTCCTCTACCTCTTTCAAGTTGCTCAAGAATTGCTGTATGATAGCATCTTTCTCATCACTCAAGAATTCCTCTACAATTGGCTCTTCATGTTTATCATCATCTTTCACATCCTGCACAACATTATCCTCATCCAACTTGTCAGGAATTTGAACATAAGAACATTTATGAATCAATGATTTAGAAGTAGAAGTAGAAGTAGAAGTAGAAGTAGAGGGTGACTTCCCAAATACCGAAAACATTACTGAACCTCCTTTCTTGGCCATGCTCAATGTACCGGAGGCAACATCTATACGAGTTTGAGTAGTCACCATAAACGGTCATCCCAACAAAAGCAGATGACCGTTCGCACTCCTCACTCCTCGTCCCTTTTCAAGCACCACAAAATCAGCAAGAACTCGAATGCCCCGAACAATTATAGCCACATCGTCCGCAATTCCTAACGGATGACTCAAGGAACCATCTGCCAACTCTATGCGAATGTCGGTCGCCTTGAGGTTCTTTACATTCATCTTCTCAAAAATAGAGTGAGGCATCAAGTTCACTGCTGTTCCTAGATCCATAATGCCTGACACTTCCTCTCCACTATCCAATGTAACATTTAATTCAAAACTCCCCGGATCACTTTGTTTAAGTAACGAAGGAAGACAACCATCAATTTGTTTATCCTTCTTCACATTCTTCAATCTGCTCGGGAAGGGAATCGGTGGAACGTAAGGTCTAGGAACTTTGTGAAGGGTAGATTCTGACTCAGGGTGTGCATTAGGATGCGTGCCGGTGTTTTGGGCACTTGGCGACCGCCGGGTAACACTTGGCGGCCGCCAGGTTCCAGTGGCGGATGGACTTGGCGGTCGTCGGGTTCCACTTGGCGACCGCCTAGTATCGGTGGCAGAATTTTTCATCAAAACGGAATTTGCAATTCCGTTATCCACCGTCTTCCCATTCCTCAAAACTCTCACAACAAGAGTTTGCTGCGGCTGTAGCCCTTGGGCTGGAATTTATTCTGCTGCAAATTCTGTTGAAGTCAAGTCGCCATTTGCCCAATTTGCATTTCGAGGCGTTTGTTCACTGCCATCTTGAGACTCTTGAGGATGCGGTGGCAGCACTTGTGGATTTTGCGGTGGAACTTGAGGAGATTGGTTTTGAGGGCGAGTGTTTTGAGGTGGGTATTGTTGAGGTGGAGGAATAGGGTAGTATGGTTGTTGTGGAGGTATGTATGGTGGAGGTTGATAGTATGGTACGGGTGGATAGTAAGATGGTTGTGGTTGAGGGTAGTAGGTGTTTGGTGGAGGATAGTAGGGTTGAGTTGGGTATTGCAGAGAGTAGGAAGGATATTGATAATTTTGAGATGGTGGTTTACGGGGCGGGTAATTAGTACCATCTTCATTACCTTGTTGTTGAGTCCATCCCATTGTAGCTTGTTAAGGAGGAGCTTGAGGAAAATAACCTTGAGCTGCATATACTTCGGCTCCTCTTTCGTAGGTGAACTCCCCCATGCTCGGGCAACTATCGGCGTAGTACCCGAACTCTTGGCAAATGTCACACAACACGAGTTCTTGTTCTTGCTTTTGCACTTGCACTTGAACTTGTGTTTGTGCCCTCTTGAGAATCTTTGGAGGGGGAGTTAGTGGCGGGGCTTCGGTTTTCATTTCAAGTTCTTGCATCTTTCTTTCCATTGCCACCACTTGCTTCCTCAAATCTGCACTAGTGTCTTCAGAAATCACTGCACTAGCCTGCTTTCTCCTTGGTCGAACTAGCTTGAGTCGAGAGCTTGCAGCAAGGGTCTCGAAAATCTCGTTCAGCTCATCGGCCGTCTTGACTGCTATGTTCCCTCCGACTGTACTATCCACCATGAACTGGTTCGTCTGATGTAATCCCTCATAGAAATATTGGCAAAGCATTTCGGGAACCAGTTGGTGATGTGGGCACTACTGTAGAAACTCTTGGAACCTTTCCCACGCCTCATGGAATAGCTCATCTGCTCCTTGCTCAAAATTCATTATTTGAGACTGGATTTGTTATGTCTTCCGGTTGGGGTAGTACTTGAGCATGAAGCGCTCACAGACATCCTTCCACGTCGATAAGGAGTTCGCCGGAAGAGTAAGATACCATGCCTTGGCTCGGTCCTTCAGTGATAATGGAAAGCACTTCATCTTCAGTTGTTCCTCAGAAATATTTCCCAGTGGAAAGGACTGCACCGTCGAAGTGAACTCTCAAATGAATGTGAGAGCATCTTCGTTGGCGATGCCGTGATAAGTGGGCAGCAAGTTCTGATATTGAGGCTTCAGCTCCGCGTCCCTAACCTCTTTGGGCAGGACAATAGCTGACGAAGAAGATGGAAAAGTGGGACGAGCAAATTCACCGATGACTTTGGCCATGATCTTTGGTTGATCAGACTCGTAAGAACTCGAACTAGACCCTTCGTCTATGCTCACTGTTTCGACTTTCTCCTCCGCTTGATTTGATCTCAAGGCTAGGAATTCTGGGCTTGGGGACTTTTCAAAAATTGGAAAGGCAATAAAACCAAGACCGATGTTCGATCCTTCACTTATCTCTCCTCCTTTAGCACTTGCCAGCACTGCTTTCCTCCAATTGATGTTGTCTACGAATGGCGAGAGATCTTGTTGAAGACTTCGACGACCATGCATGCACAACACTTAACAAACGGGTTAAGAGCACCAATGAAAAGCACAAAAGAAAACCCAATAGAAAATAAAAATTAAAAAGAACGTTATTATTTATTTATTATTATTATTATTATTATTATTATTATTTAATATATTAAATTAAAAACGAAAATAAACAAAATTAAAAACTCAATCACACAATTAATTACCTAAAGTTGTCACCGGCAACAGCGCCAAAATTTATTTCACCTAAAAGTGCTCGCAATAGAACGAGGTCTATCGTAGACTAGTAAGCTAAACCCAATGTCGAATCTCAAGAACAATTAATCGTATGATACGCACTCTCTAAACACTCTACGAAAGCAAGTAAAAGAATTAAGGGTTTTTGGTTTAATTATTAAATCCTAGACTTAATTAAAAGAAAGCAAATAAATCTAACCTAGACTTGAAATTAAAGAAAGCAATTAGGAGCAAATAAAAGAACTCCCGTCTGTCACACGGGAGAAAGAATTAAACTAAGAGAAAAGCAATAAATTTATCTAGGCATGAATTGAAAGGAAAGCAATAAAGAAAGCGATAAAATCTAAGCTAGAGCAAATAAATCTTAACATGCTTGGATTAAAAACAAATCTAAATAACTTGAAAGCAATTAAATCTAATCTCGCAAATTAATCTAAACTAATGAAGCAATAACCAAAGCAAGTAAAGAAAGCAAATAAAATTAATTTAAGAGCACAAATTAAACTTAGGAACTTTTACGAAAGAAAGAATAAAGAACTTGAATTAAACTTGAATCCGAAAGCTATAATCTTCAAAACAATATTTAAAAGCTAATCTAAACTAATCTAGAGTTTTAAAGGCTGAAAAATAAGAGAAGAGAAGTTGTATTTTCGTTCCCCATTGATTACATATATATAGAGTCTCAAAAACCTACTCAAAAAAGGAAAAATCTCTCAAACCCGTCGGACTGAGCGGGCGCCCAACCCCCTTGGCGGCCGCCAGGTGCGAGCTGCAGTCCGCTGCGTGCGACTTTTTTATTTCGGCCGTATCTCCCTCGTCCGAACTCGGAATCAACCTCCGTTTTTTCCTACGCGTTCCTATGGAACCCCTCTTCGATGTTATGCTTTTATATCATCCAAATTTGATCTTCACATTTCACTCATTTCTTCAATCTTTTGCTCATTTTCTTCATTCTCTTCCAAAAGTCGTCACCAACTCAACTTTGACTAAAACACACGAAATGAACACATAACAACGAACAAAACATATAAAAACAAACTCATATAAAACCATATAAACCACACAAAAATACACTAAACAGCTCCACTGTTGATGAACACTCGTTGAACGAGCTTATTGGCGACCCCGGCCTCGATCACAATGGCATCTTGGTGAGGCATGGTTGACGGCACCGGATCTTTCTCAGAAAATGTAATGGCCTCGTCCTTTTTGAACCTCTTTTGTGAAGGTTCGTCAGTCTGGGGACTTTGGGCCTCGGCCTTAAGTGATGACTTCGTGGCTCCTTGAGGAAGCCCGGTGATGGTTGTGACGATTCCGTCGAACTGAGGTTGGTCCTCATCTTCGTCTTCATCCTCGCGCTTCGGCTTCTTATCCACATGGAGGCCACTAGTTATTCCCCCCTCTGTTCTTGCGCTTTCCCTTGCCCTGAGGTCGGGCTTCGTATTGGCTGCGACTTTGGTACTTTTTAAGGGTACCAGTCGCGCACCAAGTGCTCGATATCTTCAGCTATGTTCCTGCAATCCTCCGTGTCATGGCCGTAATCCTCATGAAATCGGCAATATTTATCCTTGGATCGGCATTTCGACCCTCTTACGCAACATGGGATGAGGCTTCTCGAACATGTTAGTATGGAGCTCATAAATTTCTATCCTCGGCTTCGTCAGTGGGGTGAACTGGCTCTTTTCCTGGCTCTGCCGAGGTCCAAGCCTGGATTCGATTGGTCCCCGCTGGAGTCTGTCGAGAGCACTTCGCCGACCTTGGCCTCGCTCATTGCGATCTTCTTTCTTCCGATCTGACGACTCGGCCCTGTCAGTTTCGCGCTTACGCCTGTCGGCCTCCTCAGCTCTGGCGAACTAATCTACTATGCTCCATAATTGCCTCGCAGTACGAGGCTCGTTTCTTACGAACTCCTTGTACAGGGCGCCCGACTGAATAACATTTTGGAAGGCTGAGATAAGTACTTCATCAGTTAGGCGATCTACTTTCAGACTTTCTTCATTGAACCTAGTCATAAAGTCACTGATGGACTCGCCTCGCCTCTGCCTTATAGTGAGTAGATGCGCCGCAGTGGTTTTAGCCTCAACTTTTTGGAAAAACCTCCGCTCAAAGGCATCCATTAGCTCGTCATACGACCCAATACTGCGAGATGGCAGGCTATCGAACCACATGCGGGCATTATCAACCAGCAGCTGCGGGAACACCTTGCACATGTAGATATCATCGCTGAGTCCCTGGTTGACCATGTTATACTGGTACTGTGAAAGAAAATTCTGCGGGTCACACGATCTGTTGTACGGCTTTACTGGCGGAACTTTATACGAAGACGGGAGAAGCGTGTAGATGATTCGGTTGGTGAAAGGCGTAGAGATTCTCCCATATACGCCGAACCTTCCTCCTCAGTAGTTATCCTCGTCTTGCCGAGGTGAATCAGCAGTAACGACGAGGTGAATCAGCATAGCGACGAGGTGAGATGGCGTCGCGCCGAGGTGAGGCGCGATTAGGGTTTCCCTGGCGGTCATCAGCAAATTGCCTAGGAGGAATCCTGGCGTCCCGTACGCCTAGGATCCTGACGCTTAGGGACTTTTTCCTGTGTTTCGATCCGGATGTGGCGTCGTGCTCTCGATCATCGCCGTGCGCAGGTTGGCCGCCTTCACAATTGCGATCTCTTTGCTGTTTAGCGAACTTTAGGAAATCTTGCCGATTTTTCGCCTAGATATGCTTTTACAGCGTCGTCAAATTCTTGCTGGAAGTTTGAAAGGTCCTCCTCCTTGCTGCTGCCACGACCTTCTTTTTCACGGCCGAACTTGTCCAACGGAACATGATCGACATGGCCCTCCGGGGTTTGGTCTTTCACAGGCTCCTTCCCGGGTTGTCTGTTCGCCGCGGGATTCTGGTCCTGCACTTGGCTTGTTTCAGCCGCCGGGATTTCTGGCCCAGTTTGCTGATTCTCCTTCTCCTTGTTGGCAACAACGGTTGATCGTGTCTGTCTTGTCATCGTGATTTGTTTACCTTGAAAACTTTCGATCGGAATTCACAAATTTTATTTTCCCACAGATAGCGCCAGTGATCGATCTTGTTTTGTAAGGTCTTAATGCACGTAAATAAGGAATTTATGAACACGAAAAGAAAAGGACACGAAGGGGTTTACGTAGTTCGATCTATAGATCTACGTCCACGGGCGGAAGAGTATGGATCTTTATTGCTAGTATGAGTAGTGATTACAAGATTGTTCTCCCCTCTCAATCTATTCTAAGCCCCTATTTATAGATAGTTACATGGAGTTCGACTATAATACGAATTCTTCTCATATTTGGACTCTTTAGCTTGATCTCCTCATTTATAGATAAACACCGAGCTTCTGTATCTCTCTTAGAGCTTGAGTTGTAGTCGATGTAGGAGTCTTGGTTCCTTGGTGATAAAGTCTCGTCTTCAAATGGGCTGAGCTACCTGGGCCGAGCTTAATTGTCGGGGCCCAATTATGTTGGGCCTGATGCTTTGGGCCTAGGTGCTGGACCATATCCTATCAGAGAGAAATCCCCAAAAGAATTAATAAGTTTTAAATAATTTTATGAATTTTAAACCTTAAAGCAGGCAAATATGTACTTATATGCATAATTAGATATATAATTAAACAAAAATTATTAAAATTATATTAATAGTGAAGCCATAATTATAGCATTGCACCGCGCAATTATAGAAATTCCCAAATATAGAAAAAGATGAAGAAGCCATGAGTGGAGGCGAAGAAGGGTGGATGGTGGTGCAGCAGCATCGGAGCAACAGAAATAGGGTGGGTGTGGAACAAGGTTTGATGAACGTCTTCTTTCGTAACTTTCTTGAGACTTGGTAGAGGAGCTGAGGCGGAAATTCGAGAAGGTTGGTAGGGTGGAGGACATCTTCATACCTGGGAAAAGAGATAAGGCGGGCAAGCGTTTTGGGTTCGTCAGGTTTCGTAAAGGTGAGGGGGCAGATAGGATTCTTGAGCAACTTAATAATGTTTGGATTGGTTCGTACATTATTAGAGCTTTTGAGCCCAAATTTGACTGACATATGCTTCAGGGGAAGGGGATGGAAGGTAGGTCAGCCAGCGGTAAGCTCGCTTCGGGGGAGATAGGGTGGTGAAGGGAATAGGGAAAGTAAAGGATGGCACCAGGTATGCAGAGGCTTTGACGGGGAGGGTGACGACATGAGTCGAAAAAGGAAGAAGGCGGAGGGATGGGTGACAGAAAGGTTGAAACTATACACTTTCAAAGCAAAGAAGGAGAAATGGATTGGCTGAGAGGGCTGAGGCGTACACAGGTCGCTTAAAGAGTGGATTCTCTTGGCAGGAACATGGAGAGGAGTTGAAGTCAGAGTGTGCATGACTCCTTAGATTGCGTTATCTGGGTAGCAACCTCATGCTGATTCATGGAGAAAAGGAGACGATTACGCTGGAGGTGTTGGAAGGATTAGACAAATGGGCAATATCCTGGTTCGAGTGGTGGAAGGAGTGGAAAGCCTCGGACACGAATCGTTGTCGGACTGTGTGGACAAGGTGGATAGGGGTGCCGCTCAATGCGTGGTCAGCAAGATTTTTCGAGATGGGATTCAAATCCTTCGGAAGAATGGTGGAGTTGCACAAGTCGACAGAGAAGAAAGAGTGGCTGGAAGCGGCATTCGTGAAAGTGGAAACAGAATGTAACCTTGTGAATCGGAACCTCACTGGACTGATCGACGGAAATAGGTTCTTGATCGGAATTGATGAACTCATACCATCTATCGAGGACATTGAGTTCGGGTCAGCTTCGGACGATGAACTAAGCTCTGTTTCTGTCTTCTCGGAGTGGGAATCTTGGTCGGATGATGACTCAGTCGCAGCGAGGATGGTGGCTGGATGAGAAATGGAAAAGATCAGCAATCACTCGGTAAATGAGATGACGGAAAATTCAAACGCCGACAAGCATGGGCAGAAGGCGGCTGGTGCACAATTTCCAAGGTAGGAAAAGGCAATGTTTGACTCACTAAGACATGCAATCCATTAAAAAATATAGGTCCCGAAGAAAATCTTAGTGGAAGGTTAGACATTCCTTTTGCTGCCATGCTTGTCGGAAATAATGGGCTTGGATCTGGGGGTGGAGTGGAGGACTTTGGGCCGTATTCTCCTGTAGCTTTAGGCCAGCCCAATAACATGCCCATTGCTGGCAGCCCGCTAGAAAGCCTTGAAACTCTTGAGCCTATAACGGGTGTTAAGGAGTGGGGGCAATTAAAGGAACGTGTTGACTTTTCTATTGAGAGAGAAGGGAGTAATTACACTCCATTGGTAGAGGAGGGGCTTGAAGGGGATTCCTCTGATAAGTGGAGGGAGGTTGGGGAAAGATTGACACCGACAGAGTTGGGGGAATCGGCAGCGGATACGGTCTAGGGCGGTAATCCGGATAGAGTGATGGAAATTATGAGGGAGAAAGAAAAGGGAAGAAGGGTGCCGATCGGAATATAGGGGAAGCAAGGGAGGGAGATACGGAAGCAACAAGTTTTTAAGGTTTGGAAAAATTTCATCAAAGCTGTAGTGGCGGCAGAAAATGAGAAGAGATATCGGAAGAGGAGACTGGCCCGAAGGGGGGCAGAGGGAAAGGGAAGGAGGTTTTCAACGAGGCTTAGCTTGGGGTGGAAGGACAGTTATCCAAATGAGGATAGGTTCATTTAACATCTGTGGGCTATAGAGTTCTGTCAAGAAGGAGGAAGTGTACTCGTTTTTTTCTAAATCGAAACTCGATGTCTGCTGCGTGAAAGAGACAAAAATGGAAATATTTTCGGATCTTGATGGGATACGTATTTGGAAAACAAGGGATATTCGCTGGTGCATGGAGGGGGAGGTTGGTAGGTCGGGCGGAATTTTGACATTTTGGGATAAGAATAGTTTCTGCGTTGCTAGTAAGTGGAGTCTTGGAGGGGCGGCTGTGGTGTGTGGTCGATACAAAGCAACTGGGAAGATTTTTGTATTATCGATGTCTATTCTCCGTGCAATTTGAGGGAGAAACAATTATTGTGGGATAGGCTCTCTTTGGTGGTGGGGCAGAGAGAGGATGTGAATACGTACGTTATTGGGGATTATAATACTATTATCGAAGAGGGAATGAGTGGGGTTGGGCGGGACAGATTTGGGGAGAGAAATGAGGGAGTTCTTGGAGTTTTTTAGCAGGAAATTAACGGAGCTCAAGGGACTGCCAAGGTCGGTTTTGGATCACTGCGCTATTATTCTCATGATAAATAACGTAGATTGGGGTCCGAAACCCTTTCGCTTTATCAATGCTTGGATGTCTGATCAGAGTTTCATGGAGACGGTGAAGGAATCATGGACGGGGGAGGGGATCGAAGGGTGGGGATGTTACGTTAAGAAGTGGAACAAAGAGAATTTTGGCAATTTTGATGTAAAGGTACAAAATCTCCGTGATGAGTTGCATGACTTAGACATCTGGGATGATGTGGGGGGGCTCGGGGAGAGTGAAGAGATAAGGCAGAACGAGGTGAAGGCGCGGCTCCTTGTGTAACTTGAGAATAGAAATAGCTTTCTTTCTCAGAAGGCTAAATTAAGTTGGATCACTGAAGGCGATATCAATAGTAGGATCTTCCATCGGGCCATAAATAGAAGGAGATATAGGAATGGGATCTTGGGACTTGAGTGGGAGGGGGAATGGGTGGATGATCCTAGATGAGTCAAGGCAAAAGTGATAGATTATTTTTGCAATCTCTTTAGGGAAAGGGGCAGTCAAAGGGTGTAAATGCCGTCGAACTTAGCTGACAAACGGCTGGGGGCTGAGGACTGCGAGGGGCTGATTAGGGAGTTTGCGGAGGCAAAGGTTCGTGAAGCAGTGTGTGACTGCGAGGGCTCGAAGAGCCCAGGCCCCGATAGATTTAATTTTGAGTTCTTCAAAAATTGTTGGGACATCGTGAAAGGTAATTTGCTCAGAATGTTGAATGAATTTCACACCCATGGGAAACTTGCTCGAGGTTGTAACTTATCGTTCATTGTCTTGATCCCAAAGAAAGAGGGAGCTTGCGGTATTAGTCACTTTTGACCGATCTCTTTAATCTGCAGCTGGTATAAAGTTCTAGCTAAAGTTTTGGCTAAAGATTGAAGGCGGTAGTCGGGAAAGTTATTGGTGATGAACAATTTGCTTTTATCAAAAGGAGATTCATTATTGACGGAGTCATTGTTCTTAATGAAATCGTTGATGATGCCAAGAAAAATAAGGAGAATAGGCTTTTCTTTAAGGTGGACTTTGCGAAGGCGTATGATTCGGTGAATTGGAATTATCTCTTCAAGATGCTGAGCATTCTGAATTTCCCCCAGCGTTAGATTGATTGGATGAAAGAGTGTGTGACTACAGCTTCGGCAAATGTACTCATCAATGGAAGTCCTTCTGGAGAGTTACTGCTCGAACGCGGCATTCGGCAAGGGGACCCCTTATCACCCTTCCTCTTTTTGGTGGCAGCGGAGGGCATGAATCTTTTGGTAAAAAATGCGATCAATGAAGGGCTCATTAAGGCAGCAACAATTGGTAGAAATAAGGTGAAAGTGTCTCACCTACAATATGTCGATGACACCATTTTCACGATTGAAGGAAGCGTGGAAAATGCAAGAGCTCTTAAACGGCTGTTGATTGAGTTCAAAACGATCTCAGGCCTTGCTGTGAACTACGACAAGAGCAATGTGTTTGGAGTGAATCTGGACCCAGAGGGCATTGGCACAATGGCGGAGGTGTTAGGATGTATGGTTGGCGAGTGGCCAATTTCCCACTTGGGATTACGGGTGGGAGGTAGGAGTAACGGAGTGGCAGCTTGGAAAGGGGTTGTGGATAGGGTAAAAGGGTGGCTTGAGCAAGTGGGAGGCGAGCTCTTTGTCGATGGGCGGAAGATTAACTATTATTAAATTAATTCTTTCGGCAATACCGATTTACAACCTCTCTTTCTCATGGCTACCGAAATCAGTGGAGAGATGTTTGATTTCTCTTTTTCGACGTTTTTTGTGGAGTGGCAAGGGCGAAGAGAATAAGCTTGCTTGGTTTAGTTGGGACAAGATATGCAAACCACTGAAGGTAGGGGGACTTGGGGTTAAAAATCTAGGAAGGCCTTACTTAGGAAGTGGGTGTGGAGATTCCTCAAAGAAAAAAATAATTTTTGGACGAAAGTGGTGAAATCCAGATTTGGGGACTTAGAGTGGGTGAGAGAAGGAGAGATAAGGGGTGGGAGAATGCAACGACATTCAGGTTGGTGGAAAAGGCATTGTCGCGACGGTGGAGGGCGGGGATAGGAAGTGGTTTTGGGATAATGTGGAGGTGAAATTAGGGGGAGGGGCAGAAGCCAGGTTATGGGACGGCCTCTGGTCAGGCAACCGGATGCTCAAAGATATTCATCCACGTTTGTTTCAACTTAGTTTGAATAAGGATGGTCGGGTGTCTGACATGGGTAGGTGGGAAGGTGAGGAGTGGCAGTGGAAACTTAAGTGGAGAAGGCCACTTCGAGAGTGCGAGAGAGAGGGGGAAGTGGCTCTTTTAAATTCATTGCAGCAGTACAACTTGCAGGAAGGCGAAATGGATAGTTGGACTTGGCAGGGAACCGAGAGACGGGCTCTACTCAGTTAAAGCAGCGTACAAAGAAATCTCGAAGAGGAATACTAGCTCCAATATTGAAATGCAGTGGCTGCTAGGTTCGACGGAGTGTGGAAGGCGCGGGCTACCTTTCAAAGCTAAATTATCAGTGTGGAGGTTGTTGAGGGATCGTCTACCAATGAAGGACAACCTTTTTAAAAGGAATATTGCAATTCAAATTGATCCAACCTACTGTTGTTGCAAGAGAAAACTGGAATCTGCAGTCCACTTCTTTTTCCAGTGCTCGGAGATGCAAAATTTTTAGAATAGTATGGTGAAGTGGACAGGAGCAAGCTGGGTGCCTCCGATAGAGGTTTATGACCATCAAATCTGCTTCTCCTCTCTTCTTGGAACAAGCAAGGTTGAGCATAGATTAAACGGCCTATAGATATGCGTTAATTGGGTCTTATGGAAATGGCGGAACTCAATTTTATTCTAAGGGGCTGTCTGGGATTTCAAGAGAATAGAGAGCGAAATTAAATGTCATTTCTGGAGCTGGTGCGTGGTCCGTGGCGAGGCTGATCCACTTGTTAGTTTCTCAAACTGGGCGATGAATTCGTTAGCTTCTAGTTGGAATGTAACTTAATTAGTTTGTAGTCTGGTACTTCTTGTACCCTACCGACTGTTCGTTCTTTTGCTTTAATAAATTTCCTTTTCTGATTAAAAAAAAAAAAAAAAAGAAGCATTGCACCACGCAAAGCACGGGTATAAACCTAATTATTCTATATATACTTCACATATTTTCTTCCTTGCAGACAATTAGCATGAGACGGAGTGAGTATAAATTAAAAAGGGACACACTTAGGTCAGCCGGAGGCACCGTGCGGCCGAGCTAAAATAATGACACTTTTATTCATATAGATTGACACTTTTCTGTATAAAGATTGGCACTTTTAAAATTGTCATTTTATTCGTAAAATAATTATGTTAAAGATTGACACTTTTATTCATATAGATTGACACTTTTCTGTATAAAGATTGGCACTGTGGGCCCGGCCACACGGTGCCTCCGGCTGACACAAGTTTTTGTCAATTAAAAATAACTAGTTGTGTAGACATATACTACTAGCTCTATCTAATTTGCACAAGTTCACTTTTGTTTCTTCTACACATTAATATCTGGATTGAAACTGATAATAATAAAAGAAAATTCATATTTATACTTTGGATAATGTGTGCTACACATGCTTAGAGGTAACGGACAGTCGGACATTGTATGATAATTTTATACTTTTAATCACGTTTACTTTTAGTGATTAGGGTGTATTGACTAATTTTATCCGGCATAATTTTATATTTATTTTGTAGGATTAAAAATAGAGTATATCTCAATATTCGGTAGTGACAACTTTATCCCTTAATTTGGTATTAATCATGAGATATGAAATACTACCCAAACACATAACATTAAAATAATACTATCATATCTCATGTTTTATCTCATCCCATGGAATTAGTCACATATCCCTCAAAATAAACGTGGTACTTTGAGAGATAGAATTAATTAAGCGATTGATAAATTTTGTCATAAAACAAGGGGTGTGATAGAATTATTCTAATCACATGTGCTTGGATGAAATTTATATCCCATGAGTACGGGTCAATACCGGGTCTTGAAATATCTTCTATTTTTAATTTTACAAATAAACCATGAAATAAACCGAATAAAATTAGTCATTCTGACATAATCAATTATAGTAAACGCTTTAGAGCATTCACAGCAGAGCCCTCCAACTTGGAGGGCTCTGATTAATTTATTAATATATTTATAGTATTTTAATAGGTTTCGGAGGGCTCCAGTTTTGGCTGCAGTGGAGCCCTCCGAAATCTGGTGGGCTCTGTAATATTTTATTTATTTATTTTTTTAATTTTTTGATGATTTAAATTAATGACGAGACATTTTTAAAATTCAATTGTATTGCATGTTTGGAAAATTACAATACAATAAAATAAAATAGAAAAAAAAATAATAATAATGATGACCGAAACGTGCCCAAATTTCCTCGATCATATCATCTTCGAGTTTTTCATGAGCGGTTGCATCGCGGAGGGAGGTCTGCCTTTTCATATAACGTGCAAAAGAGACATCAACACCTTGACATACTTGCAACGGATTAGTTGAAGAGCTCGATGCCTCGTCATCCTCCCAATTTTTGGCTTCCTCTCCTTCATCTTCAATTATCATATTATGCATGATAACACATGCATGCATGATCTCTGTTAAATTTTTGATATAATATAATCGTCCCGACCCTCGCACTATCGCCATCGAGCTTGGAGACGCCGAATGCTCTCTCGATGTCCTTCCTCGCTAATTCTTGTTTCATGGCGAAAAGTGCTCACTGTGGATCTGTCGGACATGGCACCATCTTCACGAAAGTTGGCCATTTCGGATAAATACCGTCGGCAAGGTAATAGCCCATCTTGTACTACTTGTTGTTGACCGTGAAATTGACAACCGGCGCAACGCCCTTCAGATAATCGTTGAATACGTCCGATTGATTCAGTACGTTGATGTCGTTGTTCGATCTGGCGACGCTGTGAAATGATGTAAAATCCACAAGTCAGTTGAGGCCACGGCTTTAAGAATTACCGTTGGAGCTCCCTTCTTAAAATTGGTGTATGCAGCTTTCCACGCCGATGGACAATTTTTTCATGCCCAATGCATGCAGACGATACTCCCGAGCATGCTGGGAAAACCGTGCTTCGCTTCATGCATTTGGACAAGCCATTGGACGTCACGGGAATTAGGTCTCCTCAGATACCCGTCTCCAAAAGCGGCAACGACGGCACGGCAAAAATGCTTTAGGCATTCTCGCCGTGTTGAATCTGCAATGCACAAATACTCGTCGAATTGATCCGACGGACCGCCATATGCAAGTTGGCGCAACGCCTTCGTGTATTTTTGAAGGGGATGAAGCCCATCTCGTCCGGTTGCATCTGGGTGTTGTTGGAAATATAGATCACGCACCGTCAAGGTCTCGACAATTCGCAAGAAGAGCGGTCGTCGCATGCAAAATCGGCGCCTGAACATGGTGTCTGAATACATCGGATTTTCGGCAAAGTAGTCGTTGTAGAGTTGCTCGTACCCCGCCTCACGACCACGCTCGACGCATTGCTTCTTTACTATCGCCAATCGGCGTTCTTCACAATGCCGATTTTCAGCAATTTCCTCCTCGGCTTGAAAATACAAATCGATACCTTGACGTACTATCCTCTCTCGTTCCTCACGATTCATGTTTTTTGAATTTAGAATGAAGAAAAAATGAAAAAAAGTTGAAAGTGGTATGTTGTGTTGAAGATGAAAGTGGTGTGGAGAAATAGATTTGGGGGAGGGAGTATATATAGGTGAAAATATGGAAAATATAAAAAATAAAAAATAAAAAAATATTATAATCGGGTCAACGGTCAAACGACCGTTACCAATCACATGTTGACACATCAGCAAGCCCGCGCCGTGGGAGGGGGCGCAAACGGGACCGCGGGCTCGAGCCCGTGGAGGGCGCCAACCCCATGAAGGCAGCGCAGCCCGCGCATCACGGGCGCCGCTGTGAATGCTCTTATACGATTGGAACCAAATTCTAGAATGACTTTGACATCTAATAGCCTCCTACGCGCAATTCATTTCATTTTCATACCTCCAAGGCGTGATGTGTACCCAAAAGATAACTACAAAACATATGATGCTGCTATATTTCAATTTTGAGAAGAATATGACACCAAATCAAATTGAATAATACTCTATACATTCACTAATTCATTCACCTTGTCGTGTCCAAGTTTCCCATTAGTGTTGTAAATAAAAGAAAGCAATTAGGGAAGGGGATTTCGATATTTCATAAAGTTGTTCACGTATTTATTCTACTATTGTCGAGCTTTCAATATGAATTTTCTCTTTCAATTACAAGACATATTCGCCTTTTGTTCCCACCTCCTTCTTTCTCACCTAGTTTGGTAAGATATAGGACACTACTATCCCATTTGGTAAGATCACGGGCCCAGACCCTCATGTTCTTTAAATACTTCTTCCGTCCAAACGAAGATGCCATATCCCATTTGGTTGGTAATTACACTTGATGCAATGGTATAGTGGCACTCTCCAGATGTCTAAAGGACCATTTTTTGCAAAATTCAGGTATTCTTCGTGGTTCATTTGGGAAGAAATTTGCAAACAGATGGTGCGTGAATTTGTGTGGTTTGGGTCCTTTAAAAATAGAGAAATAAGTTGATTTTTTCAAGAAAAAGATTGTCGATGAAATTAAAAGTAGTTATGGAGTTGGAATGTGACGCGTAATATTTTATCATGTAACTCTTATTTTAGAGATTGACAACTAGATCCTTAAAAAATATATGTGAATGTTATTATCAATGTTTGTATTCTCTGTACTCCTTCGAAATTCAAGTCGTTAAAAATTTTCTTGACCCATCAAAAAATACAAACAGTTGTATAAATCTATAATTATTTAAAGTAAACATGATATATATATATATATATATATATTATGGCGCCAGTGTTTGTTATACATCTATTCCATATTATATTATACTCTGATATCCCTCGTAATAGATGTATAAAAAGTAGACGCAACCTTACTTTTTGAAAAGCCAAATTCATTGAACAAGTAATAACTTGAGATCTAATAGCCTCCTCTGTTTATAGTTTATTTCACACCTCCAACGCATGATGTGTAAACCAAGAGATAATTACAAAATACTTGCATGATACTATCCTTGAAGAATAGTAACAAAAATGATAGTGTTTCAATTTTGAGGAGAATATGGCACCAAATCAAATCGAATATACTACCTCCATCCCACCATACTTGGCTTGTTTCATTTGATAGACATTTCGCGCACGCATTTCCACCGAAACCTAGTACGGGTTTTAAAATATAATTTTGAAGTATTTTTTTTTTTACGGGATACTATGAGTGTCATAGTATCCCGTAAAAAAAAAATACTTCAAAATTATATTTTAAAACCCGTACTAGGTTTCGGTGGAAATGCGTGCGCGAAATGTCTATCAAATGAAACAAGCCAAGTATGGTGGGATGGAGGTAGTATAACATATCATGTTATACATTTACTCACGCACCTTGTCGTGTCCAAGTTTCCCATTAGTTAAAAGGGTATTCCGATATTTTCATAAAAAGTTGTTCCGGTTTTATTCTACTATTGTCGACCTTTCATTAATGAAATTTCTCACCAACTTTAGTAAAGATATAAGAGGACACGGGACTAATATTACTGCGATCATGGGCCCAGGCCCTCGTGTTCTTTAAACAGAAGAATCTCCTCATTCTTAATGGGGAAAAGAGTAGAAATAAGAAACGAGGAATAACTAATAATTTCCATTTTAAACAATTACATGTAGATGACAAGATGAAATCGTAACAAAACAATAAGGGTGTGTTTGGTAAAGAAGATGAACCAAGATGAACCAAGATGAGAGAGATCATCTTGGTACCAACTAAAATAAACTGGAGGGTCCGAGATGAATACAAGACCCGTTGATATTTCACTGTTCCGCCTTGTTTAGTCATCTCACGTTTTTGGTCGGATGAGGTGAACTCATTCAAACAGTAACACAATATTTTCTCTCTCTTACCATTTTACCCTTATGTATTTATACGATTTCAAATAATAATAATAATAATAATAATAATAATAATAATAATAGTAATAGTAATAGTAACAATTATAATAATAGTAATAATAATAATAAATAATAATAATAATTTAATAATAATAATAGTAATAATTATAATAATAACAAGAATAATAATAATAATAAATATAATAATAATAATAAATAATAATAATAACAATAATAGTAATAATTATAATAATAACAAGAATAATAAAAATAATACCTTAACAATATAATAATAATAATAATAATAATAATAATAAATATATTAATAATAATAATAAATAATAACAATAATAGTAATAATTATAATAATAACAAGAATAATAAAAATAATAACTCAACAATATAATAATAATAATAATAATAATAATAATAATACAGAGTAATAAATAATAAATAATAAATGGTACTATTTAATCTCAATGATAAAAAGTAAAATCGGTAGGGGTATTTAATAAGGGTAAAATAGTCAATTTAAATTTTAATCTAGAGTTTTGCAATTTGTACCAAACACAATATGATATCATCCGGGTCTGAATTTTTTGCTACCAAATGGTGAGATGAATGATTCATCTTGACACTATTCATATGAGTCATCTTGAGATGAATCATCATTCTTCATCTTGAGATGATTACCAAACGCAGCCTAATTAGTAGTAGTAGAAGAACAAGATGACAAAGCTGGTCTATAATAATAATCTGCATTTATTAAACCAGTAGTAGGTATGAGGATTACTAGAGAAGAGGGTAGAAGAAACAGCCAAATTCAATGTTCCAAAACCAACAAAAAAACAAACAAATACGGCAGAAGTCCTAGAATAGAAGACCCGACCCGGTAGTAATAAACCAGACTCAAACATAGAAGGCTAATAGTAATAACACCACATGAAAATCAGAAACAGAAAAAAAGAAAAGTTATTTCTTTTCGATTTCCTCATCCTCGCTCTCACTCCAGCAGTGTTGATGCAGAATAGACTTAGGGGACCCACAGCCACCTGCGCTCAAAAAGTTGCAGTAGATGATGGACCCACCATCGCCAAGAACCTCGCACCTCCTCTCACCACACTCGAACCTCTTCAGGTTGATTTCAAAAGCAGAACAACTCTCCTTCCCAGCAACTGAAGAGCGCACAGCCACTGAGAACTTGGCCGGGTTGAAGCAGTCCAGCACCCTCTCCACAAGTTTAGTCAGATCCATCTTCTCGAAATCATAGCCCACCGATTCGAAGCTTGCGTAGCTGAATCCATCTTCAGGCGTGACGTGGATGGTAGAGACGGCAGCCCCTTCAATCGCGTTCATGGAGTAGCCACACGGGTCGAAGTCGAAGTCGCAGATCTCCGATTCGGGGAGGATTTTCCTGATGCCAGATGCATCAGTCATTTCAGCAGCTGAGCTGGACTGAGTCTTGAAGAAGACAGAGGCCTTCTTCTGGTCAAGATTGGTCATGCACATCTCGAGTGTGTAGACGGGATCCTCGTCAACGGAGGGCTTGGCGTAGGCAGAGTAGACGTGCCACTTCTCGTGCTCATCAGCATCTCCCATCACATAGGCTTCGCTCATCAATCCAAGTTTGGAGAAATGGTTATCAAGAACAGCAACTTCCTCAGAGAAGCTCCGGTGGGGGAATGGTTGAGCTCCTGGGAAGATGAAGCTTCCACGCGAGTATTGAACAGAGCTCACAGTCAGTCCGAGTGAATCAGCCAGCCTCAGGACCGGTGGGATCGACAGCAGCAGTTTTGTAGTCCCACAAGTTTTGATTATTATCTTGTATGCGTAGACAAAGAGGCTCGACTCCGATAGGACATATGAATCGACGTCTTCGTTCTTCAGAGATGCAACAATGGTGCATTGTGCTGGATCTAAGATCTCATCCAGCTGTTGTTTGGTGAGAGATCTGAGGCCAAAGCCCCCAGGATCGGCAAAAACTCCAGGCTCGAAGAAGGTAATCTCGAGCCTCTTCTCATAACCCTCAAATCCAATTGCAGAGACTGGCATTTCCATTTCGGCTTAATGGGTTGGTGCGGCACTTTGCAGAGGGAACAACAAGGATGAGGAAAGAAAAAATGAATTGCAAAAAGGAAAATCTAAGCTAGCTATTCCTGCGAGCAACGCAGGCTGGTTATTCTAGAGCTTGACGAATCTCAGGATGGCTTGCGAGCGCACTGCATAAGGGGAAAAAAATTTGGCAGAAGTTAAAATCAGAAGAAATAGTGAATATCATTTTGAAAGAAAGAGAGAGCAAACAGAAATTAAAACTCACGTTGGAGTAGGCAGCAGATCTGAATTTCTTGATTCCTCCGGCAGGTCGAACGTCCTCAATGCTGTAACCTAGGGGAGCTTCGTAAAATAAGGATTTACTACTGCTAGACTTCTTCCCACCCTTTGACTCCATCAGATCATTCAGTTATATTCCTGGACATTGAAACAAAAAGAAATTTAGAACATTGAACAGCAACAACTGGGTAAAAGCAACCATCGACAAGAATAACAATAACAATAGTACTAAAAAACTTTAGGCAACAATCAATATTGAAAAAAAGGCATGCTATAATGATCAATGATTGTAGAAAAAAAAAAAGGAATTTTAGGTATGAATGCTCATGAGGACATTACGTACTTGATTATATTTTTCACGATACAAAATCAAAAGAAAAATTCACGAAACAAAATCATAAGAAAAATAATTGGGAAAAGAAGCCTGCACGAGGCTCTCATGATAAATTAGGAAAATAAAATTTAAGAACTATCGGCAGTAATGACTAATTGAATGTTATATATAACACCAACTAATCATATAATTGCCTAACCCAGAAACTGAGTGCAGAATATATAAATTTAAACAAAAATATGACAAAGAAAATCAAGATGCACAAGAAATAAACCGTCGATCGGAAAATAATTGAAGAACACGGAAGGAAAACGAAAAGCTACAACCAGAACAAAAGAACAACCAATCGACGGAAATAGCTTAGAGATTAAACGGAATAGAAAACTCATAGTTCATGTATAATCATTATGAATTCAAAATAAAATTCAATTACAGCATCCAATCCAAGAACAAACAGGCATTAACAATAACCAGTTTCAGATAAGCCATAACGAATATACCGAAAGGAAACAACGAATACCAAACAAGCGAGAGATCGAAAACTTACGAAGATTGATGATTATCCGAATAATTTAAACGATCGATCCAGAAAACTATTTTATCCCCAAGCTTCAGCACAGATTCAGAGAAAAAAAAAATCTTGGAGTAGATCGAAAACAAACCCTAAATTGAGAGTTCTCGACCGAGAGAATAAAAAAAACGGAGAAGAAAATATAGAGGATTCTCGATTTGTGGCTGTGGATGAGCGATTTTTGTGGAAGTAGAAAAAGATTGAGGAGCTCTTTAAATAGGCGGAACGGTGGGGGATAGTTGAATGTGCGTACGCCACGTGGTTTGTTTAATTACTTTTATGCCCTCCGCTTACTTCTGCCGCTAATATTGGTTAGGACGAATATACCCCTGGGTCTGCGTTTATTGCGGCTTACGATAGTTGTTGGGATCTGATTCGTTTTGTAGTGTGATTTCTTCATTTTTGAAGGGAGATTTAACCTATTTCAGTATTCTCTCCCCTCCCCCACCCCAAAAAAAAAACCTAATTCAGAATTGTCAAATTTTTTTTTTTTTTTCCTCAAAAAAGAAAAGAAAAACTATGATCGAACTACTAAACTTAAGATAAGAAATACTTGATAGGATATGGCCCAACATCTAGGCCCAAAACATCATGCCCAATATAATTGGGCCTCGTCAGTTAAGCTCAGCCCAGGCAGCTCGGCCCAATTGAAGATAAAAGACTTTATCACCAAGACAACCAAGACTCTTACATCAACTACAACTCAAGCTCTAAGAGAAATATAGAAGCTCGGTGTTTATCCATAAAGGAGGAGATCAAGCCAAAGAGTCCAAATAGGAGAAGAATTCGTATTATAGTCGAACTTCATGTAACTATCTATAAATAGGGGTTTAGAATAGATTGAGAGGGGAGAACGATCTTGTAATCACTACTCATACAAGCAATAAAGATCCATACTCTTTCCGCCCGTGGACGTAGATCTATTCCAATAGATCGAACCACGTAAATCCCTTTGTGTTCCGTTTGCTTTCGTGTTCATTAATCCCTTGTCTACGTACATTAATTACCTTACGAAAACAAGATCGATCACTGGCGCCGTCTGTGGGAACCGAAAATTTGTGAATTTCAATCAAAGTTTTCAAGGCGACGCATCACGATGACGGGGAGACCTACACGATCAGCTGCCGCTGCTGCTGCTGCCGCCAACAAGGAAAAGGAGAATCAGCAAATCAGACAAGAAATTCCGGCAGCAAATCCACCGATCAACGAGGCTGAAGCAAGCCAAGTGCAGGATCAGAATCTTGCGGTGAACCAACGACCTGGGAAGGAACATGTGAGAGACCGAACCCCAGAGGGCCACGTCGAGCATGTTCCTTTGGACAAATTCGGAAATCCGATCCACCGTGATGGAGAGGCCCACGACAGCAGCAAGGAAGGCGACCTTGCCAACTTCCAGCAAGAATTCGACGACGTTGTAAAAGCGTATCTGGCAAAAAATTAGCAAGATTTCCTAAAGTTCGTCCAGCAGCAGAGGGCTCATAACCGAGGAGGAGAGCACGAAGCTGTATCCGAATCGAGGCACCGGCAAAAGTCCCCAAGCGTCAGGATCCTAGACGCACGGGATGCCAGGATTCCTCCCTGGCGATTTGTTGATGATCGCCAAGGGTACTATAATCGCGTCTCACCTCGGCGAGATGCGATTTCACCTTGTCGCCACGCTGACTCACCTCGGCGAAGCGAGGATAACTACCGAGGAGGGAGGTTCGCGTATATGGGAGAATCTCTACGCCTTTCACCAACCGAATACTCTACACACCTCTCTCTTTTTCGTACAAGGTGCCACCGGTGAAGCCATACAACGGAACAAACGACCCGCAGAATTTTCTGTCACAGTACCAGTACAACATGGTTAACCAGGGGCTCAGCGATGACATCTACATGTGCAAGGTATTCCCGGAGCTGTTGATTGATAATGCCCGCATGTGGTTCGACAGTCTACCACCTCGCAGTATCGGGTCGTACGACGAGCTGATGGAGGCCTTCGAGCAGAGATTCTTTCAAAAAGCCGAGGCTAAAACCACTGCGGCGCACTTGCTCACTATAAGGCAGAGGCGAGGCGAGTCCATCAGTGACTTTATGACCAGGTTCAATGAAGAAAGTCTGAAAGTTGATCGCCTAACTGATGAGGTCCTTATCTCGGCTTTCCAAAACGTTATCCAATCGGGCGCCCTATACAAGGAGCTCGTAAGGAGTGAGCCCCGCACTGCGAGGCAATTGTGGAACATAGCTGATTAGTTCGCAAGAGCTGACGAAGCTGACAGGCGCAAACGCGAAGCTGACAAGGCCGAACCGTCAGATCGGAAAAAGGAAGATCGCAACGACCGAGGCCAAGGTTGGTGAAGCGTCCTCGACAGGCTCTAGCAGGGACTGATTGAATCCAGGCTGGGACCTCGGCAGAGCCAGGAAAAGAGCCAGTTCACCCCGCTGACGAAGCCAAGGATAGAAATCTACGAGCTCCACACCAACATGTTCGAGAAGCCTCAGCCCATGTCGCGAGGAGGGTCAAAACGCCGATCCAAGGACAAGTATTGCTGGTTTCATGAGGATTACGGCCATGACACGGAGGATTGCAGGAACTTAGCTGAAGATATTGAGCACTTGGTGCGTCACGGTACACTTAAAAAGTACCAAAGTCGCGGCCAATACGAAGCCCGACCTCAGGGCAAGGGAAAGCGCAAGAACAGAGGGGGGAATAACTGTGGCCCCCATGTGGATAAAAAGCCGAAGCGCAAGGATGAAGATGAAGATGAGGACCAACCTCAGTTCGACAGAATCGTCACAGCCATCACCGGGCTCCCTCAAGGAGCCACGAAGTCATCACTTAAGACTGAGGCTCGAAGTCCCCAGACTGACGAGCCTTCACAAAAAAGGAGGCCATTACATTTTTTGAGAAAGATCCGGTGCCGTCAACCATGCCTCACCAAGATGTCATTGTGATTGAGGCCGGGGTGGCCAATAAGCTCGTTCAACGAGTATTCATCGACAGCGGAGCCTCGGTGAGTGTACTCTTCAAGGATTGCTTCGAGAAGTTAGGGATCGAAGAGGCACGTCTCACGCCGGCGCCGATCCCCCTAAAAAGCTTCGTCCAGCAAGAGACGCAAACAGAGGGGATCATTCAACTCCCCGTTACAGTGGGGAAGCATCCATTGTCATCCACCAAAGTGATAAACTTCTTCGTCATAAAGGCCAATTCTCCCTACAACATCATTCTAGGAAGAGATTGGTTGGTGGCGGTGAAAACAATCTACTCGGCATACCACTTGACGATCAAAATCCCATCGAGGGGCGGGGTGATCGTAATTCGAGGTGATCAAAAGCGAGCCAAAGAGTGCATGCAAATCGCCCTACGAGGTGTTGGAACACCTCAGCACCCCCAAGCATAGCAACCACAGAAACCCGAGGAGTTGGAGCTGAAGAAGGCATCTGTATCTGACGAGCCAGTAGAAGACGAAGACGACCTGTCTAAGGTCGTCAAAGTAGGTTTTGCTGGCGGAGCCGAACTCCGAAAACAGATCGTCCAACTACTTTGGGAATATAGAGATGCTTTGCTTGGTCACCACTTGATATGACCGGGGTGGCACCAAGTATCATCACACACCGTTGAACATCGACCCAGGAGTAAAACCAGTTAGGCAAAAGCAGTTAGTGTTCGCAGCAGAGCAGAACCAGGTCATCTATGACGAAGTGTGTCAACTTTTGAAGGCGCAGATACTCTTTGAGGTCAAATATTCGACATGGATAGCAAATCCGGTGATGGTCAAAAAGCAAGGAGGATGGTGGCGGATGTGTATCGACTACACCGATCTCAACAAATATTGCCCCAAGGACTGCTATCCCCTCCCCAACATTGACAAGAAAGTTAAAGCCCTCGTCGGCCATAAAGTCTTCAGCTTCCTAGATCTATACAAAGGGTACCACCAAGTCCTCATGAGTGACAAGGACGCGCCGAAAACAGCCTTCATCACAGACTTCGGGTTTATGCGTACAAGAAGATGCCTTTCGGACTCAAGAATACTGGAGCGACCTATCAAAGAATGGTCGAAAAAATATTCAAGTCTCACATCGGCAAGAATATAGAGGTATATGTAGACGATATCGTCGTCAAAAGTAAAGAACCGACTACTTGTGTTGACGACCTTAAGATCGTCTTCGGCCTCCTTCGCAAGGTGAACCTGAAGCTAAACCCTGAGAAGTGTACCTTCATGGTTAGATCAGGAAAATTTTTGGGGTGCTGGGTTTCTCAAGAGGGGTTAAAAGCCAATCCATCCAAAGTCCGAGCCGTCCAAGAAATGAAGGTGCCAAAAACTATTCATGATGTGCACAAATTGACGGGCTGTTTGGCTGCGCTAAGTCGTTTCTTGTCTAAAGCCGCCGAAAAATAGCTCCCTTTCTTCAAGATTTTGAAAAAGGCGCCGGACTTCGAATGGAAAGACGAGCACAGGTCGGCATTCGAGGAGCTCAAGAAGTACCTAGCTAATCTCCTGACCTTATCCGTTCCAAAGGAGGGAGAAGTCCTTTCCTTATACCTCGCAGCTTCGGACGAGGCCATAAGCGTGGTGCTAGTTCGGGAGGAAGGACATCATCAGCTGCCAGTCTACTTCATCAGCCGGGCACTGAAAGGGCCGGAGATGAGGTACCAACCACTTGAGAAAGTTGCGCTCGCATTGGTAAATGCTGCAAGGAGATTACAACCTTACTTTCATGCGCACTCTATACAAGTCATGACCGACCTACCACTTCGACAAGTGCAACCAGAAGCGTCGGGAAGGATTGCAAAGTGGGCAGTCGAGCTCGGCGAGCATACCATCTCTTTTTGCCCATGTCAAGCTATCAAAGGTCAAGCCTTAGCGGATTTTCTAGTGGAGGCAAAATTTACAGAAGTGCCAAAGCCGACCGAATCCTCCCTAAGCAAAACCGATGCCGAAGCTCTGACCGAACCACCAAAAAATTGTTGGAAAGTCTACATGGATGGGGCTTCGGGACATTCGGGAAGCGGAGCAGGTGTTATACTCCTCAGCCCAGAAGGATAAGAGACCACTTATGCACTTCGGTTCGACTTCCCAACAACGAATAACGAGGTGGAGTACGAAGCTCTAATCATCAGACTTCGTCTAGCTCAGGCCCTCCAAATATGAGTTGTTCAAGTCCACAGCGACTCTCAAGTCATAGTGAGCCATATGCTAGGAAAGTACGAGGCTAAAGGTGAGAGGATGAAAAAGTACCTCCACAAAGCTAAGAGTTTGCAACAAGGCTTCTCATACTTCGAGTTAGTTCGAATTCCAAGGGGGGAAAACAAACGAGCCGATGCTTTAAGCAAATTAGCGTCATCATCTACAAGCTCTCCCATGGAAGAAGTCAAGTGCCGAAGCATAGACGAAGCCGAGGTCAACCTAGTAATTGAGGACGAGCCGAACTGGATGACCCCCTTTCGAGCATATTTGGAGAAGGGCGAACTACCCAGTGATAAGCTCGAAGCTAGGAAGACCTTAAGCAAGTCTCCGAAGTATACACTAGAGCAAGGGGTGCTGTACAGAAGATCGTATCTTCAGCCTCTCCTAAGATACGTTGGGCCGAACCAAGCGGACTACGCATTGCGAGAAGTACACGAGGGATCGTGCGGAAGTCACATAGGAGCTCGAGCATTGTCAAAGAAGATAATGAGATGGGGATACTACTGGCCCACTATGTTCCAAGATACAGTCGACCTCGTCAAGAAGTGTTCGAAATGCCGAATTCATGGGACAGTGCCGAGGCAACCCCAAACCGACCTCACAAGCATGCAAAACCCTTGGTCGTTCATGCAATGGGGGATAGACATCATCGGCCCATTCGACAAAGCTCACAGACAGCTCCAGTTCCTCATCATAGCCATCGACTATTTCACTAAGTGGGTCGAGGTTGAACCCTTGGCGAAGATCACGAGCAAGAATGCCCTTAACTTTGTCTGGAAGAACGTTGTTTGCCGTTTCGGTGTACCTCACATCTTAGTCTCGGCTAATGGGACGCGGTTCACAGACAGGACATTCAGGGAATGGTGTGAAGGGCCTCATATTCAACAGAAGTTCACTTCGGTAGCTCATCCTCAAACAAATGGCCAAACCGAAGTCACCAACCGGACAATCATCAAGGGACTCAAAACTCGCCTAGATAAAGCCAAAGGAGATTGGGCAGCGAACTTACCCCAAGTCCTATGGTCATACCGAACAACCCGGACTTCGAACGGTGAAACGCCCTACAGTTTGGCGTACGGAACCGAAGCAGTGATCCCGGTAGAGATCGGCCTGCCGAGCCCCCGCACTATCAACTTCTCAGCCGAAGACAATGAAGAAGGCCTCCGAACTAATAAGGATTTGTTAGAGGAGAAGCGAGAGCTCGCCTACATAAAGGAAGCCAAGTACAAGCAACAAGTGGCTCGGTACTACAACCAAAGAGTAAAGTATCAGCAATTCCAAGTAGGCGACCTCGTACTTCGAAATAACGAGGTCAGTAAAGCGGAAAGACTCGGCAAATTGGAAGCCACATGGGAAGGACCTTACCGAGTTGATGAAGTCCTCGGCAAAGGTCGTACAAGCTCGCCTATTTATCCGGTGAGCCAATACCCCGTACATAGCACATTACTCATTTAATATTTTGCATAACTGGGAATGATGTTCAAGTCATTTAGTTCGTCTAGGTCATGAGTCAGGTCGTCCTGTTCTTTTTATCATATTTTAATTTCAGTTTTTCTATTAATAAATCCTTTATTTCTCATTTAATTTGCTTGGTCTTGTTCATCTTGCATGTCTTCTTTCCACTTATGCAAATTATCTCGCCCCTTTTACTCTAAAAACCCTGACGAGGGTAATTTAATATTCTTTTAAGGATAAATAAACTCCATAACTGGAGTAAAATTTAAACGCGCGTAAGGGGACTACCCCTATCGATAAATTCGACAAATAAGGAACTTCGAGCCTACCTTAGTTAAAAACAAGGACGAACCACCTTCGTTTAAAACGAGGAGGCACTACCTTCGTTAAAAGCAAGGATGAATTACCTTTGTTTAAAATGAAGACGAGCCTAAACCTCGTCTTATGACGAGGTCGTGCTATCAAAAGCCTAAACCTCGTCTTATGACGAGGTCGTGCTATTTAAAGCCAAAACCTCATCTTGTGACGAGGTTGTGCTATCTAAAGACAAACTTCGTCTTATGACGAAGTGAGCTATCTAAAACCAAACCTCATCTTAAGACGAGGTCGAGCTATTAAAAGCCACCTCGTCTTATGACGAGGACAAGCTACCTAAAGCTTACCTTCGTTTAAAACAAGGAAAACTACCTTAGTTAAAAACGAGGATGAACAGCTTACATACCAGTACATAAATTTCCATTATATTTCATAAAAAGGAAAAAGTACAATTACATCAAGAAGACGAAGAGCCCAGAGGCTTAGGCTTGCTAAAGCTGAGCCAATCTCTAGCAAAATCTCTATAAGTGTTCAGATTCAAGATATTATCTATATTAATTCTACCTCCGCCTCTACTTCATCCAGCAGCTTGGCCACCCTGACTTCGGGTATTTTGCCTCGATCGACCTCGGCCTCATCCCAATGTTGACTGCCATTCTCGGTCATAAAATTCCGTAGAATGCCGCTTGACAATCCTAGAATCAGGATTCGCCAAACTTGAAGGTCTATCTTCCAAAAATTCCCTAGAAGTGCAGTCAAGAAGCCCCAGGTTTGGACCAGGGTTGGCTAAAGGAGAAGACCGGGCTTCGGACAAGATACGACCCTCCAACTTTGGGTGACGAGCCAAAACTGTCTTATACGTGCTCGCCACTCGCATAAGCTCGTTCAATTGATCCCGAAGCTCCCAGGAGTCATCTCCGTATTGCTCCCTGTAGCTCCGACACCGAGCCTTGAGCTCTTTGACTTTCTTATTGGTCTCGGAAATAGTAGACCCCCAGCTCGGTGAATTATAGCCTCATACTCAACATGCTCTTGAGAAATTACTTCGGCCTTCTTAGCCTCGTCCTCCGCAATCTCCAGTTTCTCTTCGAGCTTAAGAAACTGAGCCTGTAGCTTGTCATATTTGAGCTGAGCAGCAGTAAGCTTGACATCGGCCTCATTTTGAACATGTCTAGCCTAGTCTTTCCAATGTAAAACTTCGGCCTCTTTCACCTCAAGAGCCCGAGTCAGTTGGGATATTTGAGCAACCAATAGAGATGCATCAAAAAGTTGGGGAGAAGAAGACTACAAAGGCAAATGAAAGAAATTTCAATTAAACTTGGAATTTCATTAAAGTCACTTCGGCTAAAAGAAAAGCACCGTCCAAGTGACGACGTAATATAGGGATCTAAGAAAAAAGAAAAAAAAGAAAGAAAAGACAAAAGGGGATCAACTGACCCCTCCAAGATTCTCTTCTTCTTGCTGAGGCTCAGCTTCGGCATTCTTCGGCTCCTCTTCGGCCTGCCTCACCGGCTCTTGCTCTTGCATTTCGACCTCCGCAGCCAAGCTCGCGATTGCGGCTTCGACCATCGGATCTTTGTCAATCGGGCAGGAGCGGATGCTTTCGGTGGTAAGGACAGTCGACAGCGAAGAAAGCTTCTTCACTATCGGGAAGTCCCCTATGAACTCCGATAACACCGCCGCGTACTCGCGAAGCAGTTCGTCGGACGATGTCACCTCATAACCATACTTGGACTTATCCAAGTCTGGAAAATCATTGGCGATCTCATCAATAACTTCCGCTTTCACGACGGTGTTAATGACGGCCGCCAGCTCGGTTGCTAGTTCGGAAAACTTCCCCGAGAGGAAGATCCTATTAGCAAAGGCACGAAGTAACTCCCCTTGTGAGGATGCCACTTCGGCCTTAATGATGGCCGCCTTTGCCTGTTTCGAGGCCACTTCTGCCTTCAGTATGGCCACCTCGGCCCGAGCCACCTCGGTCGCGGCTACCAATGCAGCCTCCCTCTTCTCGGCCTCTCTGGCCCTCTCCTCGGCGGCGACAGCCTTATTAGCCAAGTCCTCCTTGGCCACCTTCATCTGCTCCAACTCCCGAGCTAATTTTTGGTGCTCGGATGCCAAGTCAGCGACTACCATCTCGGCCCGTTGCAAAAATACGAAGCGTTAGGTCGCGCAATAAATACATTCAAGTATTCTGAAGTAAAGTACACTACTTCGGCAAGAGACCTCGGTGACCCTAATACTTGATCAGAGGGGCCGCCACCCCCCATCCCGACGATAATTACGTCGGACCCAACACGCGGTTCCATACTCCGCCGTGGGACAACTCGAACCGGTGAACCCATATCTTGTGAGCCCATCAGAGGGGACTGAACCACCTCCATCGTTTTCTCTGAGGAGACAGTAGGTTTCGAGGCATCCACAGTGGGCCTCGGCCTCTTCCTGGACTTCTTGGGTTTCGATTCAAAGTTCACTGCAAAATAGAAAAGAGGGGGTTAGAACATATAAAGAAAACAAAACAAAAAGACACGCATGACGGAGTGGGACCTCACCCTCAGCCGGATCCGACATCGAAGTTGGATCGTAAGGGCTCAATCCTAAAAAGGCGATCTCGGCCTCACCACAATTTTTGTCGACGGCACCGAGCTCTACTAGATTTTTCTCAAGGTCACCGAATCCTTCTTCGGTGCCTTGGTCATCTAGCTTATCTGTCTTCCACATGAAGTGGGGGACCTCTTCGGATCGGCAGAAGAAAAATTTCTTCTGCCAGTTCGCAATTTTGGACTTCATTACTATTCGAAAGCCGCGAGAAGGGGAGAGACAAAACCACCCTGTCGGACTCGGCTTGAACTGGAAAAACCTAAGAACTAACCCTAAGGTAAGTTGATGGCCGAAGTGACCAACTTCGGAAGCAAGACCAACCAACTGCTTGAACGAATTCGGCATAATTTGCCCTAAAGGGATGTCGAACTTCCGTAGCAGACCAGCAAAAACCGGGGGAAGAGGAAGACGAAGACCACAGTCCAAGCAATCCTCATAAATGGTAAAAAATCCGTACGGGGGCGCACAAGCCCTATCTTCCGGACGGGGAGCGACAATAAGCGCAGAATCGGGAAATAAATTTTTTTTCGCGATTTCTCTAATTTTCGGAACATCTAAACTTGACGCAAAGTCTCGGGCTTTACCGGACTCCTCTATGGAAGGGAATCGAACCCTATGAATACTAGGAACAGACGAATTTATAGTAAAACACTCAATGTCGACAAAAGGCGACGACATAGATGTCGCCGTCGGGGAACCCGACGGCGAAACAAACTCGTCACTATGACTACCACTAACAGAGGAAGAAGCCATGGTAAAAATAACTTACTTGTGTAAGAAATTGAACAACTCCGGCGGTGAAGAAACAACGGCGGTGAAATTACGAGTAATGAAGGAAAATCAGAGGAAAAAACTGGAGAGAAATTTGAAAGTTTGGGAACTGTGAAGAAATGGCGTATCAAAGACGCTTTATCCCTATTCTGCCTTTTCAGTTTCCCTATTAGTCCTACCCTACTTTATCGGGAACCCAACTGGCATATTAATCCCGTGTTCGGCATTGGCCAAATGATACTAGCGCTTGACTTCGTCAATTCTATTTTTTGACGGGGCAACGCACTTTAAACTGACCTCGTCTTAACGAGGCGGTAAGCGATTGACTTCGTCAAATTTATTTTTTGACGGGGCAACACACTTTAAACTGACCTCTTCTTAACGAGGCTGTAAGCGATTGACTTCGTCAAATTTATTTTTTGACGGGGCATCGCACTTTAAACTGACCTCGTCTTAACGAGGCGGTAAGCGATTGACTTCGTCAAATTTATTTTTTGACGGGGCAACGCACTTTAAACTGACCTCGTCCTAACGAGGCGGTATGCGATCGACTTCGTCAATTCTATTTTTGATGGGGCAACGCACTTCACATCACGCCTACCTCAGCTATTTCGCTTCTACATCTTTTTGGGGTAGGATGTGATAGGATATGGCCCAGCACCTACGCCCAAAACATCAGGCCCAATATAATTGGGCCTCGGCAGTTAAGCTCGGCTCAATTGAAGATAAAAGACTTTATCACCAAGACAACCAAGACTCCTACATCGACTACAACTCAAGCTCTAAGAGAGATATAGAAGCTCGGTATTTATCTATAAAGGAGGAGATCAAGCCAAAGAGTCCAAATAGGAGAAGAATTCATATTATAGTCGAACTCCATGTAACTATCTATAAATAGGGGTTTAGAATAGATTGAGAGGGGAGAACGATCTTGTAATCACTACTCATACAAGCAATAAAGATCCGTACTCTTTCCACCCGTGAACGTAGATCTATTCCAATAGATCGAACCACGTAAATCCCTTTGTGTTCCGTTTGCTTTCGTGTTCATTAATTCTTTGTCTATGTGCATTAATTACCTTACGGAAACAAGATCGATCAATACTATTATCTCAATTTTCATAATTCGCATTTCTTGAATCAAACACAATTAGAGTGCATTCAAAAACTTTGAAAATATTATACTCATGAAGTTAGAAATTGTTAGAGGTACTCGTTGTCCGACGTCGACTTGGAATTTTTATTTTTTATTTTATATATAAATTAGATGATCATTTCCTAGTAGTTAAAGTCTTTTAAGGAACGAATGACTCAATTCTAATATTGTATCAGAGCCAGTCTAAGAACGATACTGGTTGTTAGGGGCATGTTAAAACTAATCGTTTGTCCTGCATCGACTTAGCAATGGTCATAAACTCTATCTATAGATTGGATAATTACGCGCGTATCCAATATAGCACTTCATTCATCTTGTTTATACAAATTATATATTTCCTCCGGCTCACGATTTCTGAGCCTCTTTTCTTATTGGGCCGTCTCAAGACTTCTGACTCATTTCCCTTTTAGGAAATAATTACTCCCTCTGTCCCACCTAATTAGTCCACATTTATTATTTTATACACCACATATGAATATAAAGGTGGACTAATTAGGTGAAACGGAGGGAGTAGCATATTAATAGTACACTTATCCAATTAAATCCCATCATACACTCATCTCTCAGCACGTATTCCAATATAATTTAAATCCTAAAAGTTTAAACTATCATAACTTTCTCGTTTGTTATTCGATTTTTATGATTTTTATACCAAATTAAAGGTCTTGATACAATCTTTCATTTAAGATCAAACATTGATATGATGTTCTAGTTTTAAAATATGCTTAAATCCATAAACCACATCACATCCCTATACGCATTACACTTTACACACTAAACACCCATGTCTTAATTCATGTGCCGAAAAGAAAGGGCTCAAAAATCTTGAGCCGGAGGAAGTATATATTTTTATGGAATCTCTCAGTCCCGTTTATAATGAGCCATTTTTTACAAGTTTTAGGAGAGTTTTAATAGATATAAAGTATAATACTTAATATTTTAATCCATTTTTTTAAAAAAGTAGAGCATAATAAGTTCATAATAATATATTGACATTTTTTCTTGAATGAAAGACCTTATCAGTACCTTTAATTTGATATAAAAATTATAAAATTCAAAAATAAATGAGCAAGTTAAGGTAATTTAAATTTTACAATTCAAATACAAATTATCTTAGGATACGTATAGAGAAATGTGTAGAAGATGAGTAGATAAATTAAACGAATGACCTTACGATTTATACTCTCCTTGTCTCATGTATAATACTCCATCCGATTCTGCTAAGTATGCATGTTTGCTCCACGAGTTTTAAGAAATATTAGTTGAATGTAATGTTAGTCGAAAGTAAAGTCCATTTAAGGCGTAGAAATTAATTCATTTTAATATTAAAGGTGAATTAAATGAGGTATTTTTTTTAAATAAACAAAAATAATAATATCAAATCATAAAAAAGTTATGGTAAAATAATGTATAAAAATAAAAAGTACTTACTCTGGAGAATCGTCTAAAAAAAGAACATTGGTAGCAGAATCGGATTGATGATAGTATTTTTCATTTTTGGAAAGTCACGAGTCAAAATTTTAAATTATCATGTTTTTGACTTTAAAGATTTTCATGTTCGTAATTTTATTCAAAATACTATCATCAATATATAATTACATAATAATTGATCTAGTACTCTCGTGACACATAATTTAATCCAGCAAAAAAGGAATAAAAGGCACGTGGACTAGGTAATGACCGTGGAACTATATGTGGTGCGGTGGGATGAGGTGATTCTAGGCCACACACTCATCTCTAGCTTTTAAAATACAATTAAAATAAAAAAAATAAAAGAATATAAAAACAGAAAAAGCAGCTGGATTTCATTTGTCTCTTTCCCACACCTTTCTCCGTTACTTTCTCTCACTGCCCCTCAAATTTGACTCTTTTTCCCTATTTGCTTTCACCAAAGTTCCATACTCTTCCTCCTCCGTCCTTGTATGGATCGTGACGTGTAAAAATAGAAAATAGAAATCACAATCACTTTTATAAAATTTTAAATATTAGTATATGGAAATGGTTACAAAATGAGTCATATTCATGTAGTACTTGTATATCAATTTGGGGCCACCCATTGGCAATTTCATATCCAATTCCATAAGATACTTAATTCGTGCACCAAGAGTGTGATCTATTATTAGGCTTAGGCGGATTGTAATTGTAATATTTATTTATTTTATTTTTATACTATAACATAGCTACAAACTATATCAATATATATTGTTCGTAATATCATTTTGTAATCAATGATAATAACATAATATGCTACGCCGTAATTAATAGTTCAAATTCCCTAAATTTGGTAGTCTTTTAAACTTCATAGTCTATAACAAATTTTCATAAATTTAAATATGAAATTCATCAATTTGAACATAAATCAATTAAATAATTCAATTTAAAGTTTAAATTCTAAATCCCTAATTAAATTTGCCCGACCCACCTAAAATTTGTCTAGAGCCCGCCCAGCCCACCTATGCGCCCACATAGCCTGCCCGAGCTTTCAGAGACCACCATTTAGCCCAAAATCGGATCGACTATGGTCCGTCTACCGCCTACGCTGATTTTTGGAATATTAATTTTCCAGCACATTAAGTTTGATCAAGTGTTTAGGTAAAAGATAGTCTTATTATTCATACCGAAAAAAGTTTATACGTACATATCCAAACATTGCAAATTTACAATAGAATAGATCTTTTTTTTTTTCTTTTAAAAAGAAAATAAATAGTGGTTTATCATTCCCGATTCAAACCCCCGACCTTTTGGTTGGAGGGGAAGCGTCGTACCAACTAAGTTGCACTTCGTTGTGAATCAGATTAGATCTTAGGTCATTAGTTTTTCTATTTTATTTTTGAATTGTTGAGATTAAGTTTTTTTTTTAATTATTACTACCTCCATCCCATATATTTAGACCACTTTGCTTTATGCACGTATTTCCACCGAAACCTAGTACGAGTTTTAAAATATAATTTTGTAGTATTGTTTTTTTACGGGATACTATGAGTGTCATTGTATCCTGTAAAAAAAACGATACTACAAAATTATATTTTAAAACTCATACTAAGTTTCGGTGGAAATACGTGCATAAAGCAAAGTTGTCTAAATATATGGGATAAATGTAGTATTTTATTAAGTACAAATATACCACCGAATATATGGTTTTTGATTGCTATGCTAGCACAATTTTTTGTATTTGTACGATACTCCCTCCTATTCAAATAAAGATCGTTTTAGATTTTTTTTAGTTACGTTTACAATAATTGGTGTTTTGCCATTTTTATCCCTTTAGTTCTATTATTGCCTAATTAACTCACCTCAAAACTCGTATTTTACTCTTTAATAGTTTTAATCCGTCATCTTTTAGGGGTGAATTAGGCAAAATAAAATTATAATAACACTATTTTTTGAATAGGAAGGAGTATTTAATAGAAATACTAGTACAGAATAATATAACAAGTCCAACATAATAAAGATTGTGCAGACATTATTGTATTACAGTTTTGACCCCCCAAGATTCATTGAACAAAAACCATTCTCGTTTATGGTGTCTTCTACGGTTCCTTATCTTCATTTTGAATAATGGAATAATGGACTATATAGGTGGTCTGCCAATTCAAATTTATATTCGATCTATATATACAGTGCTGGCTGTCGGCTTAGGCGAGGTTGTGCCCTCTTAAAGGCCCTGACCGAAAAGGCCCATAATTTTAGGGTTAATTTGTTATAAACAAATTATATTTCTCATAATAAATAAAATTTTGGTAGAAATATGCAAACTTTCGATTGTTTCGAAATTTCCCCAAATTATAGTTTCGGCTAAAATTGAAATGGTTGGTAAACTCTTAATTGACGGTTAATCCTCCACCGTCCTCCTCCAGCAGCGTCTAGTGGCATGCCGTTCTCGATGTCATGGTGCGTCTTGACTTTCTTGCCAATGGTCATGTGGTCTGCGATAGTTGCTGCAGGGATAACACTGCCGCCTCAATGAAATTATCACTGATGTAGAAAAGAAAAGGCGAGAAAGAAAGACGTAACTTAGTTTGCCTATGCCCTTAAGGGCATCCCCAATGTAGAGCCCAAAATTGGGGCTCTCTCCAACTTTTCCGGTAGAGAGAGCCCCTCTCCAAAATTGGCCCCGGTGGGCTGGCTCTTTCCGATTTTTTTTTTTTTTTAATTTTGATTTTGATTTCTATTTATAATTTAATTTTGATTTCGATTTCTAATTCGATTTTATTTGTATATTTATCCAATTATTTCATTTATTGAATTTAACTTTAAAATAAATTTTTTGAAGACAATTTCATTTATTGAATTTAACTTTAAAATAAATTTTTGAAGACAATTTCATTTATTGAATTTAAATTACGTCATTACATAAAATTAAAAATAATCATAAATTACATAATTAAACTCTTCATTTTCGGCTAAAAGGATGTGATGTTCCTCCAACTGCTGCGACGTCATTGTGCTCATATCCGTCATGAGCAACTTGTGATAATTTTTTATCCGCTTTGACCGTTCGGTAGCAGCATTTCCCTTCGCGTATTCTACAAATCGTTGATTTGCTCTGGTCGTTGTTTGAACAAGATTGACAACATTGTCCAAGGGACGCCGTCCAGTTGAATCATCGGGGCCTGAGCTTGTCGTCTGTTTCCCTTTGTTTCGAGCTTGGGCCTTTGCTTGCTTTGTCCAGATCGGCTGGCTTCGATCATAAAATCGAAGGACTCCAGTTTGAGTTGGATGAGCCGTCGCTTCCCTTTTGGCGCTTATCAGAACCACTATCGCTATTCAAGATTTGATAAAATCTAGGACTCTCGATCAACACTTTCCATGTTTTCTTGTACTTGAAAGGTACCTTTTTGTTTTTCTCGTAGAACAAGGTCTCCGCCTTTTTTGAGTATGTCTTCATCGTTGGCTCCGCTTGCCCAATTCCTCTTCACCTGGCAGTAGTAGCCGTCGAAGTTCTTGCAATTCGTTTGAACTCTTATGCGACTTCAGTTGTTTCTATTCCTTCGGAATCGAATAGTCCGGCTGCCTTTGGTTGTACACTTCGGTGATTCTCTTCCAAAATCTCTCAAGAGTTTAGTCGTTGCCGATTGACGGGTCATGAGTCACGACCGACCAAAAAAATCGCCAGAGTCTTTGTTTCTTCTGGCGTGTAGCCTATGAGAAACGTCTTCGCGGTGCCTTGTGTGTTGCTCTTCGCCATGGCCTTCGCTTTTTCATTCCCTTTTGTTGGCGATAGGGCGGGAACATTGGAGACACTCTCAAACGAGGTCGAGAGACTCCAGCCCCTGAGTTGCTAACCGAGCTGCACCTGTATTTGTGGGGGGGGGGAGGAGTTGGAAATCAGCCGAAACTTTGTTTATCAGGCGGAGAGTAAGGCCGATAACCTTGGCCGGAATATTCCATGAATGGTGTGGGGGAGTTAGAAAATGCACCGAAACCGAGCGCCGTTGTTGAGTTCGCTCCCCAGAGTCTTCGGTTGATCATCCGGATTTGTGGAATACCCTCCGTCGTAGTTGCCTCGATTTTGACCAAACCAATTGTTGAATTCATTCTCTATCGGATCTCCCATTTTTTTGGAATAAAAGTATGTAGAATTGCAAAAATATAGTGAGAAATTAGAGAAGAAAATGAAGAATTTGGTGAGGGGAATGAGGAGGGTAATTTATAGGTGAGTTTGGGGGAGTAGCCATTGTAACTCCAACATTCATTTTGCAATTTATTTAGTTTTTTGAAAAATCAAAAATAGCATGGGTTTGCCCGATTATTAGAAAGTTTTGAAATGATGTTCATTTTGTGTCTAATATATTTTCAAGTGTCTTAAATTAAAAATATATTTTATCGATACATAATAAAATAATTTCAAAAACTTATTGGCCAACGGGCCACCTCAAAATCGATTTTGTGTCCAATTTTATTATCAATTGTCTTAAATCAAAATATATCTTTTATGACAAAAATTTGACATTTAGTTATTGATACGTACTAAAAGAATTTTAAAAACTTCTTGGCCAACGAACCACCTCAAAATCGAGGTAGTATTATGACCAAAATATTACAATTTAGCTCGATTAGTCCGAATTGATAAAAAGCCTAAGTCTGACATTGTCTGCAAACCGAATGAGTTGTTTGATATTATTCGTGTCTATGAAGAAAAGTATTAGTTAATGTTATATTCGTTTCACTTTAATATGCAAATCACACTAAGCGAAACATTCGAAGCACTGAGAACACATAATTTGATAATTATCATTATAAAATTAAAATATTATTCCGTATATAGTACAAAATCAAATCTAAGATATTCATGAAATAAATAAGATTTCAAGTTATTAATTTATTATTTATAACTGAATGTTGATATATTTTATATTAATAAGAATGGAGGATGGAGAAGATGTCATGTTTGCACATGAATTAATATTAATATATAGTGTAAAATCAAATTTTAAGATAACCATAGAATAAAATAAGATTTCAAGTAATTAAATACGGAGTATTATTTATATCTGAATTTAGATGAATAACAATGGATAACGTAAGAGATTCCACATAAATATGTGGATAGTTGTGTTATTTTCGAATACGCAGGAGAATTATAAATAGATTGATGATATAAAAAATTGAAAAAAAAATCTTTATTAGCTAGTATCCATAAAAATAACTGTCTAAGATTGTGAACAAAGAAGAAGACAAGATTCTTATTATCTTAATTTTATACGAACAAATTGATAATTCTAGTTATTTAACAATTTTGTCTGACGTGGACATCATCATTATATAGAAAGCATATTATATGTCTTTTTAGGGGCCATATCATAGTCTCCTAGCACATATGTTGGATGAATATATACCTTATTAAGAAACTTGTAGGCCTTGGTGATACTGATGTGATTAGTGGGCCACAATTAACATTATTAGCTGGTATCTATTTTTTTTATTGACTATTTAATTGCTAACAGAATGGGAGGAAGACCATTTTATTATTGTAGAATATATTCACGTTTCATACATTTCATATGGTAGGCTTAGAAGTAGACCTGCCCACGGGCCGAGCCCGCCGGTTTCGGGCCCGGCCCGGCGGGCCACGGGCCTCGGACTGCATGAACCTAGCCCGGCCCTAGACTTGTGCCGCGGTTTAGGGCTCGGCCCTAGGCCCGCCGGTTTAGGGCCGGGCCAGAACCGTAGGGCTAGGGCCGGCCCGGCGGTTCACACAAATGGGAAATGATAATTTTTTATGAATAGAAAATGATAATTTTTTATGTTTTGATGTTGTTTTGTTTTATTTTAAAAAATTTAAATAACTCATTAAATTGTTGAAAATGAATAAATAAGAACTTTTACATTTTGATGCAGCGTGAATGCTTGACAGGAAGAAAAACTCGTAAAACGCGAGAGAGATAAATCTCAGATTCAATAATATTCAAAACTGCCGTCCATCATCGTCTAACAATGCTTCACCGAAAAACAAGAAATAACAAAAAGGACCCTAAATAAAAATCCAAAAATACGAAATAACCCGAAAAACTATAAAATTGCAGTTTTGACCCTCTAAAAGATGGAATTTGCCCAAAATCCGTCACAGCTCATGGAGAACTCACACCCGGAATCTTTGGTCCGAAACCATTTTGTGTTTAGCCTTCGGTTTCATCATGTTTTGAAACTCTATTAGAAGGAACCATCTTCTTTCAATGCTATTATTTACATATCTCTGCCTTGTATAACGGTACATTTACTTTATGTTCGGATCGGATATTGAGCTTGGCTTGATTTGAACTTTATAATGTCCAAAACATTAAAGAGAATTCGTAAGGATTTCTTATTTTTTTAGTGTCTCGGCTGCTTTCCATGAAGGACGCCTTGAATATTAGAGAGAATTCATATATAACTTTGACTCTAATTCTTGAGGTGGAGAAGCCTTGAATATTAGAATTAAATATTAGAGAGATTTCCTAAGAATTCTGACTCTAATTCTTGAACTAGCTAGAGAATACCTTGAACATTAGAGAGAATTTGAAGAGAATTCCGACTCTAATTTTGAGCCAAAGATTAAGATTTTCTTTTTGTCTTTTTAAAGTGAAATTAACAAAGTGTGCAACCACTTATGACAAATAAAAGAAACAGTCTTACATTCAATTTGCTACGATTAATTCTAGAAGATACTCCATTACTCCGTATGTTTTATTTTAGAATAAATAAATCCGGGTCATAAATAAAGAATTTAAGAAAACTAGTGTAGTGCCCGTCGAAATTCGACGGGAAACCCCAAATGTTTCAATTTTTAAGTAAAAAATAAAAAAAATAATATTATTCATTTCAAAATGAAAGCTGCAATTCATATAAAATGTGTTAGCATTGAATTTTATTATAAAAAATAAGTTAGTGGCTCTGTGATCCAGAGAGGTGGATACAGTACGTTGGTGTCGTTCGTGAAGATCATCGAACTTTGTCGTCATCTCGAATAGGTCCTTTTCTTTAGACTCGAGCGTATTGGCTAATCTATCGTTCTCCTTTCTGAACTGAACGAACACTTCTTGCAAGGATTCATGATTTTTGAGCAACTCTAAATAGTCATCAAAAAGATCAGTTTCCAAATTGAAAGCCTCGTCCTCACCATCGCCGCATTCACTCCCAAGTGTAATTGGAAGAGTGTCGGTTTTAACGATATGTACCTCCTCCATTTCAGCTTCAATTGCCATGCAGCCTAGATCATATTCCTCATCTATGAATTGGTCTTCATCATGATCAACAGGCTTCTTGGCTTCAATGGGAGTGTCCGCTACTAGAGCGTGATGGCTTGCTTCACGACGAGCTTCTTTTCCTTTGTTGAGAGCTTAGGACATTCACTCCTGTAGTGCCCCATTTTGTGGCACTCGTAGCATTCAACATTAGCTTTGTCCCTAGGGATGGTGGTGGTTTTGTCATCCCTCTTCCCATCTCATGGGGTAAAGCGAGAGCTCTGGCCTTGAGATTTATATAATCTTTTATATTTGGCCGCTCTGGTGTTGGAGTTGTTAAACCCTCTAACGAGATACAGAGCGTATTCTTCCAATTCTTCTCTTGACATTCCAACAACTTCATTGTTGGAGATGTCTGTTTCTGATGAGATGGGATTTAGCATTGAAGAGACCAATCGGGACTTGCAGCTCGGAGGAGCAGTGATGAGGTCGAGAGCCAAGAAGCTGCAAGGTTATTTGCAATGCTACGTTTCGAAGAGATTGGCAAATGATGGAGTCGAATTTCATCAATACAAGTTGGTGAATTTAACAAGTGTTGAAGATGAAGATTTGGGCGTCCATCATTGAAGAAAAGGAAGACAAGTCCAAGAAAACAAATTTTCTTATATTTTATTTGGGCTTAAAAACTTTATATTTATTTTTAATTTAGTTTAGTCCAATTATCACAACATGTTTAGGTGATTAATTGGCCCAGTTATATTTAATTAAGGAGTCCGAAATTATCAAGCCCAAGCCTTGTTAATTTCGAAATCCTACCTAGCTTAGGAATTAGATTAGTATTTATATTAATTTTCGTTCATACTTTGAGACAGACAATATTGAATCAGAAATCTAGTTGATCGTTTTGTCTCTTACATCGTGCTTCGGTTCACGATCCTATCGGTTCTTGGTAGAGTTTGATATTGGCGATTTCAAACTTGAATTCATCGACTCGTTCGTGATATCTCGTAGTATCCGGGTTAGTCGAGCCACGCAGATTGCTCCATAAACGCGTTTCGGATTCACGTAGATCCGGGGTTCGTTTCGGGTAAGATTCACAATTTGTTTCCGTTTCAATTCTTCAATTCGTGTTCTTTTCATTTTCCCAGCCATCCTTCATCGTTCCTATATCATCAATAACCATACCCTTCGTTCCCATAACCAACCCATCTCAGAAAACCCTTAGATTAATTTCAGATCCGTTTTTGAAACCTTAGTTTGACCCAAAACTGACCATCGAAAACTACTCGTGCGTTTTTGCTGAATTTTGGATATATTCTTCATAACCCTAAGTTGTAACTCGTGTTAAAATTTGAGCTTAATCGGAATTGAATTGCTTAGGTTTCTGTCGACGCCTATTCAGTGTAATTTGGGTAGAAATTCAGGTTCCTTGTCATTCGATTTTTTCATAGTTATATTTGGATTGAATCTTTTGTGTCTGACGTTGTTCGATTCTCAGCTTCCGCGTATTGTGATCGCATCATAAATTTTGGTACCAGAGCCACGTCAGTTTTTGCTGATCGTGGTTCAATCCAAATAGGTGTCGTGACATATTAGGGGGCAAAGTTTCGATAAAAAAAAAAAAAAAAAAAAAAAAAAATTCTGATAAAAAAAAAAAAGTATATCGAAGGCCCTAGTGTGTCATTGTGTGTTACGTAATTGGTTCTTGCATCATTCGTGTATTGGGTAGTAGTTGTGTCTTTGTTTTCTCGAGTTTCCGTCGGTAGAACTTAAAACGGACGTAACTTTTGATCTGCTTATCCGTTCAAGCTCCATAATACCATTTCGGAAACGTCTCGACGAGACCAAGAAGTTAACATTGCCTTGCCATGTTTGGTTTGCGTTTAGGCCCAAAAACACCCGTCTGAAGGTCATACCGTCCACTTGAAAAAAAAAAAAAAAAAATTCCAGATCTGTTAGTTTAGTTGCATTGGATAGTGTAGGTTTCAGTTCCTAAGTCGATTCAAGGTCGGATTAGTGCTCATAACTTGTTACTACTTATATCCAAGATTCCTAGTTTAGCCTTTTCCTTCTTATTTCCAGCCTTTCCCCTTCTCAGCCTTTCCTTGTTTCCTTGTTTCCTTGTTTAGCCATTACCTAGCCACCGAAATTCTTACCCCTTATTTGTACCCCTTGCCGTGAATTTTACCCCACATTACAGCAACTTTGTGTTTCTTTCTATACCTGTGATCCAAGCCGAGAGTCAAGTTCGAGTTCTTGATTCAAGCCGAGAATTCCACATCAGTTTTGCCAAGAATTTGAGGTTTTGATTACAACCTGAGTGACATACACGAGAAATCTGATCTGAGTGACATACACGAGTGGTTAAAAATCTGAGAGAACAAACAAGTGACTGTGAGGAACTGTGAGGATTTTACTTGTTTTCTTTCACGTTTGTTCGTTTTGCAGGTACCATGAAATCTGGAGACGGTTCTAAGAATCAGGATAGCCCAATTCCACCCAAGTCGTCTAGTACACCTCTTGAGATGGATTCTTCATCGTCTCAACAGCCTTGGGATGCTAAGTATCACTTTGATGCTATGGCACAACACTTTGAGAGGCGGAGTCGACTATTGGAGCAAAAGATCGATGACACTTTTGACAAAGTGATAGCACAGTTCGATCGCCTCAACCCTCGAGCAACTTTACCTCCACCAATCAGAAACCAGCCAGATCGACCAGTCAGACGACAACCTGTCCGCCAGCCCCAGCCAGTATTTGAGCCTATTTCTGATGATCCTGATCCTGAAGAAGAATATGATGATGGATATAATGAGGAATCCGAGGCTGAGATTGAGTTTCCACAGAGGAATCAGAGACGTGACAACCGTCGATGTCCACCTCCACCTCCCCGGCGTGATTTCCGTGCCAACCAGCGCCGACACGTCGATGCAGATAGCTTGTTGAACAACATAAAAACAAGCATTCCAGAGTTTGAGGGGTTACATGACCCTGATGTGTACCTTGATTGGGAGAGGAAAGTCAACAAGATCTTTGAGTGTTACGACTTTCCCGAGTTAAAAAAGGTTCAGCTCGCGTCCTTGGAGTTTAGAGGGTATGCAGCCTCGTGGTGGGAAAATCAGCAAGAGAGAAGACGCCGTGATCGATATCCACCTATAGACACATGGCAAGAGATGAAGGACGTCATGAGAGGACGTTTCATTCCGGTACACTATGAGCGAGAGCTTGAGAAGAGGTTGAACAAGATCAAGCAGGGCACTCGTTCGATTGAAGAGTACCACAAGGAGCTCGAAACAGCTATGAACCGGGTTGGTAAGGAAGAGACCCTGATTGCCACACTCAACCGGTATACTGAAGGAATGAATCCAGATATTGCTTGTGAAGTCGAATTGAAGGAATTCGATTCAGTTGAAGCAATGGTCCATTATGCATCTATCGTAGAACGGCAGTTCAGAGATGGACGTCGTCGATCCTTCCAGTCGACGCCTGTTAGGAGTCCTTGGAACCGAGGTGATTCTTCCATGCCTAGGACAGCCCCTATACGTCCTCCTAACCAGTCCACACAGCCCGTTCGCCGTTCTGAGCAGTCTGCACCACAGCCCTCTCGCAGACCTGACTACACCTCGCCTGCACCGAACAGAAATTCTCAGAATCGCCCCATGCAGCCCAGTCAGCCTGAGAATAGTAATTCAGGGAGAGCACGTGACGTTCAGTGTCACAAGTGCAGAGGATGGGGACATTTTCAAGCCCAGTGTCCGAATCGCAGAGTTTTATTCCTCACCGAGCAGAATGAGTTAGAATCAGCGAGTGAAGAGGAATTTGAAGAAGAAGGAGCAGTAAAAGGGGATACTGAGCAGCCCCTAGTCAGCTCACTCCTGGGCGACATTGATATTGTGGATGAGCAGCCGAAGCAAACGCACGTCAGCCTTATTTCGATTCGAGCCTTGAGTCTTATTCGAGAGGAAGAACAGAATGATCAGCGGGAGAACATCTTTTATTCTCGCTGTTCCATTCAAGATAAGGTGTGCTCGCTCATCATTGATAGTGGAAGTGTTGTAAACGCCATTAGTCAGTATGCAGTGGGGAAGCTGAATTTGATCCCACAAAAGCATCCAAAACCGTACCGATTGCAATGGTTGACAGACAGAGGCGAGATTCGTGTTGGATACCAGGTACCTGTCACCTTTTCTATTGGTCGTTTTACTGACACTGTTTTGTGTGACGTTATCCCTATGGAGGCGGCACATATCTTGCTTGGTCGTCCTTGGCAGTTCGATAGGAAGGCGATACATAATGGATTCGCCAACACTTATGCCGTGACTCGAGAAGGACGCACCACGCGATTGTGGCCACTAGCGCCGAAAGATGTGATTGAAGATCAGCGACGTATGCAAGAGAAGTACAAAGAAGAGAAGGAGAAACGTGCTGAGAGCAAGCAGCCAATCCAATCTGGACAGTCCACAGCAGAGTCCCAGTGTACTAAGGGAACCAAGGGCCTTCCGAAGGCTAAGGCTGCCCAAGTTACCATCCCTTCCAGTTTAGATACGGCGCACCGGAATTTGTTCATCGGTGTAAGAGGAGTTCAGACCGCCATTAAATCAGGTAATGCTATCGTTCTAGTTAATTTTAAGGCTAATGATACTCCTGATGTTGTTATTCCTTCTGTTTTGCAGCCGTTGATGGAGGAGTTCAAGGATGTTTTCCCGGACGAAATTCCTAGTGGTCTGCCGCCGATTCGAGGAATTGAGCACTAGATCGACTTCCAGCCGGGAGCAGTCCTTCCAAACAGACCCGCCTACCGTACCAGCCCTGAGGAAACCAAGGAGATTGACCGTCAGGTCAAGGAGTTGCTGGAGAAGAAGCAAATTAGAGAGAGCTTGTCACCGTGCGCAGTGCCTGTCATCCTCGTACCAAAGAAGAACAACGAATGGCGCATGTGCATGGACTGCTGAGCTATCAACAAGATAACGGTAAAGTATCGCTTCCCTATCCCTCGGTTAGATGACATGTTAGATGAGTTGTCTGGAGCGTCTATCTTTTCAAAAATTGATTTGCGTTCTGGATATTTTCAAGTGAGAATGAGTGAGGGAGATGAGTGGAAAACTGCGTTCAAAACGAAGCATGGACTGTATGAATGGCTTGTGATGCCGTTTGGCCTTACTAACGCCCCTAGTACGTTTATGTGTCTAATGAACCATGTTTTGCGTGAAGTCATAGGGAAATATATGGTGGTATATTTCGATGATATCCTTGTCTATAGTACTTGTGTTGATGAGCATGTTAGACATCTTAGGCATGTGTTTGTGTTGCTGCGTGATGCAAAATTATATGCTAATTTGTCTAAGTATACATTCTGTATGGATGAGGTTATATTTCTTGGTTTTGTTGTGAGTAGTCGTGGAATAGAAGTTGATAGGACAAAGGTGAAGGCTATAGAGGAGTGGCCAACGCCTAAGTCATGTGCTGATGTTAGGTCTTTCCATGGTTTAGCAGGATTTTATCGTCGCTTTGTGCGTGATTTTTCATCTATTGCTGCACCATTGACTGAGTTGAGTAGGAAAGATAGGAAGTTTGAGTGGGGCAAAGCCCAAGAGCATGCTTTTAACTTGTTGAAATCGAAATTGTGTAATGCTCCTGTGTTGGTTTTGCCTGATTTTGATAAAATGTTTGAAATTGAGTGTGATGCCTCGGGCATAGGGATTGGTGCTGTTTTGATGCAGGAAAGAAAACCAGTTGCCTATTTTAGTGAGAAGCTGAATGGAGCAGCCCTTAGGTACTCTACGTACGATAAGGAGTTGTATGCACTGAAGAGGTCTTTGGAGACTTGGCAGCATTACTTGAGGCCGAAAGAGTTTGTGATTCACACTGATCACGAGTCCTTGAAGCATTTGAAGGGTCAGCAGAGCTTAAACTCACGCCATGCTCGATGGGTGGAGTTTATAGAGTCATTTCCTATGTGATCAGGTACAAGAAAGGAGAAGAGAATGTGGTCGCTGATGCTCTTTCCCGCAGGTATGCGTTGATTTCTGTTATGCATGCGCAATGTTTAGGTCTTGAGCATATTAAGAGTTTTTATGTGAATGATCCTTTCTTTGGACCTATCTTTGCTTCATGTGATGGAAAATCTAGGGTTGTTGACTCGTACTATGTGTCTGAGGGTTTCTTGTTTAGGGATTCGAAGTTATGTGTCCCTAATTGTTCTATGAGGGAGTTGTTTGTGTTAGAATCTCATGCGGGGGGTCTTATGGGTCATTTTGGTGTTGCGAAGACATTAAGTCTATTGCATGAACATTTTTATTGGCCTCGCATGAAGAGAGATGTCGAGAGAGTCTGTGCTAGATGCATGACTTGTAAAAAGGCTAAATCTAGTTCTAATCCATTTGGTTTGTACACTCCACTACCTGCACCTTCTGCACCTTGGATTGACATATCTATGGATTTTATTCTTGGTTTGCCTAGGTCTAAGTCTGGCAAAGATTCTGTGTTTGTAGTAGTCGATAGATTCTCCAAAATGTCTCATTTTATTGCTTGCAGAAAAACTGACGATGCTGTTCATATTGCTAATCTGTTCTTCCGTGAAGTAGTTAGACTGCATGGCATGCCTAGGACTATTGTGTCTGATAGGGATTCTAAGTTTTTGGGACATTTTTGGCGTGTCTTATGGGGAAAGTTAGGTACTAAGCTGTTATTTTCTACTGCATGTCATCCTCAAACGGATGGTCAAACTGAAGTGGTTAATAGAACGCTAGGTACTTTACTTCGTGCTTTAGTTAAAAACAAGCTTAAGTCATGGGAAGAGTGCTTACCATTCGCTGAATTTGCTTATAACAGAGTTGTGCATTCTTCTACACACATGTCTCCATTTGAGGTTGTTTATGGATTTAATCCGTTGACACCAACGGATCTTATTCCTTTGCCTACTGATCATCTTTCGAGTTTGCAAGGTTCTCGTAGAGCTGAACAGGTTCGAGAGATGCATGCTAAAGTGAAATAGAGGATCGAGCTTCAAGGTGTTAAGAACGCAACAAAGGCGAACGCCCATCGCAAACAAGTATTGTTCAAACCTGGTGATAAGGTTTGGATACACTTCAGCCCGGGACGTTTTCCTAACTTGAGGAAGTCGAAGCTGATGCCTCGTGGCGATGGACCATTCTCCGTGGTTGAGCGAGTCAATGACAATGCATACCGCATTGATCTTCCAGGTGAGTATAAGTGTTCCTCCACTTTTAATGTGGCTGATTTGTCTCCGTTTCCTGTAGATGATCAAGATGTCGAGGAGGACTTGAATTCGAGGATGAATTCTTTTCAGCAGGGGGGGAATGATGAGATGGGATTTAGCATTGAAGAGACCAATCGGGACTTGCAGCTCGGAGGAGCAGTGACGAGGTCGAGAGCCAAGAAGCTGCAAGGTTATTTGCAATGCTACGTTTCGAAGAGATTGGCAAATGATGGAGTCGAATTTCATCAATACAAGTTGGTGAATTTAACAAGTGTTGAAGATGAAGATTTGGGCGTCCATCATTGAAGAAAAGGAAGACAAGTCCAAGAAAACAAATTTTCTTATATTTTATTTGGGCTTAAAAACTTTGTATTTATTTTTAATTTAGTTTAGTCCAATTATCACAACATGTTTAGGTGATTAATTGGCCCAGTTATATTTAATTAAGGAGTCCGAAATTATCAAGCCCAAGCCTTGTTAATTTCGAAATCCTACCTAGCTTAGGAATTAGATTAGTATTTATATTAATTTTCGTTCATACTTTGAGACAGACAATATTGAATCAGAAATCTAGTTGATCGTTTTGTCTCTTACATCGTGCTTCGGTTCACGATCCTATCGGTTCTTGGTAGAGTTTGATATTGGCGATTTCAAACTTGAATTCATCGACTCGTTCGTGATATCTCGTAGTATCCGGGTTAGTCGAGCCACGAAGATTGCTCCATAAACGCGTTTCGGATTCACGTAGATCCGGGGTTCGTTTCGGGTAAGATTCACAATTTGTTTCCGTTTCAATTCTTCAATTCATGTTCTTTTCATTTTCCCAGCCATCCTTCATCGTTCCTATATCATCAATAACCATACCCTTCGTTCCCATAACCAACCCATCTCAGAAAACCCTTAGATTAATTTCAGATCCGTTTTTGAAACCTTAGTTCGACCCAAAACTGACCACCGAGCCAAATCGAAAACTACTCGTGCGTTTTCACTGAATTTTGGATATATTCTTCATAACCCTAAGTTGTAACTCGTGTTAAAATTTGAGCTTAATCGGAATTGAATTGCTTAGGTTTCTGTCGACGCCTATTCAGTGTAATTTGGGTAGAAATTCAGGTTCCTTGTCATTCGATTTTTTCATAGTTATATTTGGATTGAATCTTTCGTGTCTGACGTTGTTCGATTCTCAGCTTCCGCGTATTGTGATCGCATCAGTTTCAGTAGTAGTGGACTCCACAGTGGCTTTGAAAGCCAGTCCCTTGGATGTTGCTGGAGCCTCATCCTCATCCTCGCGAGGCGCTTTCTTGACTAAATCAAACTTTAGCGCTTTGAATTCTGAGAACATCATTTCTGGAGACATGTCTCTAAGTTTCTTTGAAGAGAGAAAGAGTTCCTTCATCGTCTGCCATTTGCCTGATAGAGCACGAACAACTTTTTGATTGATCTCTTTGAAAGTGAGATCCTTTCCTAGGGAAGCCACAATAGTGGTAATTCCCAGTACACGAGTCTCGAATGACTCCATGCTCTCGTTACTTTTCATTATGAGAGCGTCGAATTCATGCATTAGAACAAAGAGCTTGTTTTCTTTTATCTTCTCCGTTCCTTGAGAGATTAGGAATAGACTTTCCCACATCTCTTTTGCCGTTATGCATTTCATGATTCATGGTAGATAGGCGTCAGAGATGGTTGACTGGATCACATTGCGAGCAACACGATCTAGATTATCAGCTTTAAAGTCATTAGCCGTATACTCTGCTCGTGGCTTTACGACATAGGCATGAGCTAGTGCACTTTCTTCCTCATCAACTGGATTTCCATCATCATCATGGGTCTTTTCTTTCTCGCGATTCATTGTGACGCATTTCATGATTATGATGGGTCCCTTCTCTAATACTTCTGACATGCGGTCATGTAGAGAGGCAAGATGGGACTCCACATGGAAACTCCACATGGTATATCCCTCAATAGAGAACAGAGGAAGTTGTGCTGAAGAAGACATAACTGAAAACTTTGTTAAATAAATGCAGAATGCAGTGAGTGAGGTTTTAATGAAAGTTTTGAAAAGATCGGTTCAGGTAGACCTACAATAACGCTTTCTCGCTACTAGTATTCAGAAATAGAGGTCAGTTAGAACCCCTGCTCTGATACCACTTGTTGGTCCCGAAAGTGACTCACACACGTAGGGGGGGGGGTGAATATGTGTGTAGAGAAGTGTTTAACTTCTCTTGCATTTTTCGTCCTTTTTCAAGTAGACGTTCTGAAGACTTGTGAAGCTTTCAGAGCTTCTCGCTTGAGTGAGAGTTGTACAGAATGTGGTGAGACTTTGAAGTTTCTTGCAAGTTAAAACCAATTGATTGTTTAGAGCGTGGTGTGCAGAGATGATAAAATCAAAGCTTGTAAATGAAGTAAGCACATAAACAACTTTATAGTGGTTCGGAGCAACTCTCCTACATCCACTCTTATCCTCAACGGGGTGAATACCTTCACTTGGTATCCCTTGTTTTATACTTCCAAGGGGAAGTGATTTAGAGCAGGTAACAAACTCACTCTAAATCCTTAGAGATTCCGGGCTCTCGAGATGCCTACAACAACTTCAACTTTCTAAGAAATCAATGACCTTCCACTCAAGTATGCAAACTTAAGCTTCACAATCGAGATTTCGGCTAAACCAAAACAACAACCTTACAACTTAATCTAAATACAATAGACTTTGTTTTGGGCCTTTATTTTCGTTTAAATTGAGAATCGTTTACATTGAATAACACAAATAAAGAATAAGGATTCTCGTAGCTAGGTTTTGGATGAAATCGGTTGAACCTAGAGATAGAAAGTAGTTGCTACTTACTCAAGAAAATGAGATTTTCTTGAGGACGCACTAATGGATTAAAAGGGCTTGAAGAACTAGAGAGAATTGAGTTTGATTGCTTGAGTTCTTGCCTTTCGAGTTTAATGCTTGTACGTGCGTTATCCTTGTGCATGAGCAACTCCTTCTATTTGTAGAGGGAGGAACCTTACTTTCCATTGGAGAGAAGCGACGCGTGTTTCTCACTTTCCCGGAAATCACGGAAAAGTCACATTCAGTCAAGTGCTTTATAGCCTGCAGTACTAGGGGATGTCACTGCATGCATGGTGGTTGAGTATAGGTATGGGCCATCTGTACCTTATCTTGACTTTTCTACACAATCTCTCCATTGAGCAATAATACGATGACATGTGGACTGCAACTGCGGCGCACGTCAGCCTCCGAAAGTTTGAAATTCAAACTTGAGGGTTGGTGAGTCAACAAAATACGGCTTGTACGCTTTAAGAGCGGCTTTGGTGTTGAGGCACTTTAAGTAAACTGTCTTGAGAGCGCTTTGCTTTAACTTGAAGTAATAGCATGCTCTGAGCATCTTTAGATTTAAAAACGTCTTGTTTACGCTCTTCGAGACACATAGCTGCGACTTTCACTATTGACATTTTCCTATAAAACACTGCTTGATAAACCTGTGCTCTAGAATTATGAAACCTTCCTAACAGATAAGTTTTACCAAAAATAAAGCTAAAGCGTGTTTAATAGACCATCAAAAATAATAAGGAAAGAAATCTATTAGGGTTTTGGAATCGAATCAAAACAAATTGTTTTTAACTTTGATTCAGAGTTCCCCCTTAACATAATATCCCAACATATCAGCTGGCCTCTCTTTGACCAGCTGGTCTCTCAGTCCACCGGTGCCACGTCGGTTGCCAACCTGGACCAATCCAAACGCATGAAGATGACTCAGCACCAATGGCTCCCTGCCACTGGTCAGAGTTCCAACGGTTATAATTCAAATTCTACGCCTATAAATACCTTCATCTTCAAAGGTGTTTCGCAAAGGAATTTCATTTAACAAGCCAAAACTCTGTAGAAATCTCAAGCATTCAAGCAAACTCAACATTCGAAATATCTAGAGAATTCCCAAGTTGAGACCTCGTGAGATTTCACATTTGTTACTCAATCTGAGTTCTAGAGTGTTAACTTCTGCTCAAGAGCTCGTCAGAAGCTACTCCTTCAAGTCAAGAAGTTGATTCGTGAAGAAGGAAGTAATTCTGCTGCTTCACCATTTTCAGGGAAGATCAAGCTTTGGAAATCAGGAACCTCGCTGGTCTAATAGTTTTTAGTCTAGCTGTTGTAAGTTGTAAGGGTCACGACCCAGGAATCGTACTTAGATCTCGACAAGTGAGTCAAGCTCTAGGACTGGTCCTCAGCCAGTAAAAATAAGAGAGGAGTGGGATCCAAAAGTTAAAAGGATTCTCAAGTTCGACAGAACTTGACATGGACGTAGGAGGGTTTCTCCGAACCACGATAAAATCGACTGTCTCGCTCTCTCTCTCTTTTATCTTTACAGTTGATTTAATCCTACTGCTTCTAACCATATTGCATCATACATTCATCCTACTGTTTCATAAAAAGGATTTTTTTTTAAAAGAGTACTTCAATAAAACTACCAACTTCCGCATTCAGCTCGCTCCCCTTCCTCATCAGCAGCAAGTCTGCTGAAATTGAAGGAGATCGATCTAAAACTCTGAGCTCGCTCATTTTCACTGAGTCTGCTGGTTATTCAAAGCTATATTTGCAAAAACTGTTGGAGATTGGTGTATTCCCCCCCCCCATATACCAATTATACTCTTTCTGGGACCTACAATAACTATAAGCACCAATTTATATGAATAGAGGGTAAAATAGGTAAATTTTATAATCTACTCTCTCATCACATATTAGAGCATCTCCAGCCGAGAGCCCCTTTTAGGGGCTCTCAGCACTATTCCGGCAGGGAGGGGCTCTCTCCCGAAATCGTCTCCAGCCGCAAGCCCCTCCCCCGGGCTCTCTCTTATTTTTAATTAATTATTTATTCGATTTTTGATTTATTTTTTAATTCGTTTTATTTTCAATTTTATTTATTTAATTAATTTTATTTCCAATAAAAAAAGTAACAATTTTTTTTATTAAATTAAAACAAACATTGATTTAAACAAACAAATTACAACATAAAGAGGAATAATTTTAAAAATACGCAATCTAATTTAGGCCTCTACACGCCCACATTTCTTCGACAAAGATCACCGTGTTTGGTCCTATCGCGTAGCGACGCGGTTCACTCAACGACTCCCGAAATGGACCGGTAGCTCCTCGATTCACTCCACCATTAGCAGAACTTGAGGCTTCCTCGTCAGGTGGTACCCAATTTGTCGCATTTGCTCCTTCATCCTCGATTATCATGTTATGCAAAATAATACAAGCATACATGATATCTTGAATACTATCACGATACCAGAGTCGTGATGGGCCACTAACCATGCCCCAACGGATTTGTAAAACGCCAAAAGCGCGTTCCACATCTTTGCGCGCCGCCTCTTGAAGAATTTTGAAGTGCTCCACTTTTTCGTCAGTGGCGTATGGTGGGGCTGCAATAAAAACAGGCCACTTCGGATAAATCCCATCAGCGAGGTAGTAGCTCATGTTGTATTGCCTTATGTTCGTGAGGAAATGAACCGGATGGGCTATTCCTTTGACGACGTCGCTGAACACCGGCGATTGATTGAGAACGTTGATGTCGTTGAGCGCTCCAGCAACCCCGAAAAAGGGCATGCCATATCCACAGATCGTGAGATGCAACGGCCTCAAGGATGATGGTAGGGTGGCCCTTATCCCCACGTGTGTACTGGGCCACCCCACTGGACAATTCTTCCATGCCCAGTGCCACTGGCGACTCCAGCATGGAGCATTGGGGGTACAGCTGTACCCCCAAAAAAAAAAAATTTTTTTTACTAGTATTATGTATTATGTATATATATTAACAAAAAATACTAGTATTATGTATATATTCTGTAAAATGGTACTTTTACTGTTATATACTCACTCTATCCCGCTAAAATAGTCTTCCTTCTTGAACATATGTAAGGAGTATAATAAGAAAACAATGTTATTTCGGTGGGACATAAGGAGTAATTATTTTTCGCACCCCCGAATTATAATTCCTGGAGTCGCCACTGCCCAGTGCATGCAGTCGATCGAACCCAGCATCCCTGGAAAGCCGTGGCGAGCCTCGTGCATTGCAAGAATTCGTGCAATGTCGTCTACTTGTGGCTTCCTCAGGTAATGACCACCGAAGATGGTTCGAATCGCCGCTGCAAAGTTCTTCAATGAATCGATAGCGGTAGTCTCCGACATCTGCAAGTACTCGTCGAATTGGTCGCCGGGACCACCGTAGTAGGCAAGTTGACGTATAGCGGCGGTGCACTTCTGGATCGCTGTGAAACCCGGCCTGCCTATTGCATCATCTCGTTGTTGGAAATACTCGACGCGAGTCTCCAATACTTGAACGATGCGCAAAAACAGATGCTTCGACATTTGGAAACGCCGACGAAATAAATTGTCGGGGTAAGTCGGGCTATCAGCAAAATAGTCAGAGAAAAGTTGGGCAGCTCCTGTGACTCAATCCCGATCGATCATTCGCCGAACGGGATACCTCCGGCGTTTTGCCGACTCAGTGGCTTTTTCCTTCTTCTTCTTCTTCTTCGCTTCTTTAAATTTGCGAGCAATTTCGGCAGTCTTCTAGATTTGATGGTACATCGCATTGAGTTCGCCGGAGGATGAGGAGGAATCAGATTCAATTTGGAAGAGCTCGACATATTGATGAAGAAAATTGTAGGAAATATGAATTTTTGTGATAGATTTGTGTGTAAATTGAGTAGAAATTGTGTATAGAAGGTGTAGAAATTGTGTGTGTGAGTGTGAGTATTTATAGGGGAATTGGGAAATTAGCCGTTAGAGGCTCAACGGCACATTTCAATTTTTATTTTATTATTTTATTTTATTTTTTATTTTTCGGTCTGAAAAATCAATTTTTTTAAAAAAATAAATAATAATAAGGGTTGCTGACGTCATAATGACATCAGCACAGGCGATGCAGGCGGGCGCGAGCCGGGCTCCTGATTGCGCGTCGGGCTCGCCGGGGTAGGGGCTCGCCAGCACGGCCCGGGCTCGCGCGCGGGCTCGAGCCCCCCGGGTCCGACGCATTGGAGATGCTCTTACCGTCCGGCAATTATGGCTGGAAATTAGAAGGGGGTCGTGAAAATTTTTGTGCTTTCATCAATAATTCCAAGCAAAGAAAAATATCTCATAATTTGCTATTAATTTAAATGTCTCCTAATTTGTGCTTTAGCTAAGCTTCGTTCATGATACTACATTTAATACTTTTAGTCGCCCTTTGATGTGCTTAAATCAAAAGAATTTCAGTCTTACGTGCATATATAAATATAATTACTCTACTACGTGCTTTAAGTAAATGATGCAAAATGTAATTTAAATGCATAGTTCAATATATATATATATATATCATGCTTCATTAAATAATTGAGCTTATGTTAGTTTTGATGCTTAACATTTAAAACTTTCATGCTTATTAATGGATTATTTCATGCTTATTAGTGGATTGTTTCTTGCTTATAAGCGTATTTTAAACTAATAAAAGCATGATAGTTGAAAGTATAAAAGCATATTATAAAATAAAATAAAAATAAATAAGAAGCATGATATTTGAAACTATAAGCGTATTTTAAACTAATAAAAAACACGATATTTGAAAACTATAGCATATTGTAGAAAAACTAAAAAGCATGATTTTTTAACTATAAGCATATTTAAATCTAATAAGCATGATTTTCTTAACTATAAGCATATTTAAAAACTAATAAACAAGATTTTTATTTTATTTTTATAACTATAAGCATATTTTTTTAACTACTCTATACATACAATGAACGCACATCTTGAGAAAAAAAAAAGAGAAAAAAAAAAGATACCAATGAAAGAAATGGTTGTGAAATGCAAACGTGGAAAGTAAACCGTTTTTATTTCTTTGTTATGTAATTAAATCCCTTAATTGTTGGGATGCAGTTGTTAATAACAATAATGATATTTGGCCAAAATGTGGCCGGCCACACAAAGACATTTTTCATAATATATGTCATTTTAAAAGTAATAAATAATTGTTATAATTAATTACTTTTATATTTGAATTTCAAAAAACAAATTCCCCCAAAAATTACATATTTTTCTTCTTTTTTTTTATAAATAAAATGTAATAAATTATTTAAAATAATCAAAATTATCAAATAATTAAAGGGTTAATTTTTTAAAAATACACAAATTATACGAAAAATCACTTTTGAGTTCTCTTATAATCTGAAAAAAGTTTGACATAAATATATAAATTATTACATGTTAAAAAAATAAAATAACTAAAATTATAGCCGGCCACATTATGGCCGAATAACATTACCCCTATTAATAAATGTATAAACTTAGACAATATTACCCATAAACTACATCCTATAAATGTGTATTCCTTTAATCACATCATTTAGTGCTTCATCCATAACCATAGATTTAGAAAAATGTATGGATGTGATTCATTCCTATTTTCCACATGGGGACTTTATATGATCCATCCTCTATATATATATATAGATGTTATAATTTCATGAGATTATGAAACCAATATATTTTAATTTAAACTCAACATGAATTGAATACGCTTCAAAAATCCACGTACATATACAATCCCCAAATTTCAAATTGTTACATTTTCCTTTTTGGACCGGTCTTTATATTTTCTTATATGACAAAAATTAACAATTAAAACACCCAATTAGTAAAAAAAATTAGGGTCCACTAATTGGGCCCTTATTTTTTAATCAACACTTCAAACTAATAAAATTAATTAATTAATTAATTAAATATAATCGAATAATCAATTTTTTATTTATTAATATTTCAGTTTTTTATTTGTAATAAACAAAATATTAATTATAATCCTAAGTCATTAATATCTTCAATTAACAAACCCAATTAAAACACTAAATATTTTTCCGTTCAGAAAAGAAATGTAATAACTTGATAACGGGAGGAGTATAAAATATAAAATTTATTAGAGAAAAGTAAACCTAAATTTTGCCGAAGAAGCCGCTACCATGACGATTTGCAGAAAAATTCTTTCCTTCTTGGTTAAAATCTTATGCTTTAGCCGGTAATTCCTTGCACCATCACCCGTTTATTGCACCCCTCTTCAATTTGGATGATGCCAGTCACCAAATTAGGCCTTATTCTGGCAAACCCAAATTCGATTTTGGTCGTATACGTGAGCCCCATGATGTTGTTCATCTATTTCTTGAGATGCTGAGAATGCAGCCGCTGCCTTTTGTTTTTGATTTCACAATATTGCTGAATTCTGCAGGTCAAGATCGAACAATATAAGTCCGCCCTCTACCTGCTCGACGAAATGCTCCAAAGGGATATTCCCGTAAATCTATACACGTTCAATATTGCGATGAATTGCTTTTGCCATCTTTGTCGAGCTGATTACGGATTCCCTATCTTAGGTAGCATTTTCAAGCGTGGCCACTGATAGGATATGGCCCAGCTACTAGGCCCAAGCACCGGCCCAATATAATTGGACCTCGGCAAATAAGCTCGGCCTAGATGAGCTCGGCCCACTGAAAGGCCCAGAAGACACTTCGGTCCAATCCAGCAGCGCAACCCAAGAGTATAGAAGCTTGGCCGACCCACGATCTCCAACCCACGATCTCTAACCCACGACTGCTGATGTGGCACCCCACGACCTCGGCTGTAACTGCCACGACCTCGGCTGTAACTGCTGTTGGGCGCCTATAAATAGTGATGCTAGGATAGATTGAAGGGACATTCTGAAAACTCGAGAGTATTAATATAAACTCCTTTCTCCGTGGATGTAGATCTAACCAAAAGATCGAACCACGTAAACTCTTGTGTTCTTACTTTTCTGCAAATCTTACTATCGCATAAACACTCTAAAATCCACGATCGATCACTGGCGCCGTCTGTGGGAAAGAAATTTTTGTGAAACCGATCAGAATTTTTGAGTGAAGATACGATGGTGAAACAAACCCGCTCCACCGCCACCGCTGCTGCCGCCAAGGCAAAGCAGCACCAAACCGACCCGCCCACTGATCAACCTCACAACGAGGAGGAAGCCGACGTGAGTCAGGCTCGGCACACCGCTTCCCAAGTCCGACTTGGAGAACAGCCCGTAATCCACCAAATTCCTGAAGGCCACCTAGAGGACGTCTTATTAGGCCATTCCGGCGACTCAACTAGTAGTGGTGGGCAAGGCCAGGGCGGTCGTCGACGCGGAAACGCCGCACTCGAACCCGAGCTTGGAGATGCACTGAAGGCGTACTTGGACCTCCACGAACAAGACTTTCGTAAGTTCATCGATCAACATCGACAACAGAGTCAACGCGGAGAGGAAAGAGCCGAACCGTCACAGCGGCGATCCTCTAGTCTCCAGATTGTTGGAGATAGGATCGCCAAACTTCCCCGAAGGCGACAGAACAATAATCGCCGTGGGAACAACCGCCGCGCTTCACCACAGCGCGGGTCAACATCACCTCGTCAAAACGCCGTTCCACCTCGGCATGACGAAGGAAACATCTACCAGGGAAGATTCACCATCTACGATCGAATCTCAACCCCCTTCACTAATAGGATACTCTATACACCCCTCCCGTCGACGTATAGAGTACCTCCTATCCCGCCTTACAACGGGTCGCAAGACCCCAGCAATTTTTTATCGCGGTTCCAGTACAATATGATGAACCAGGGACTTGCCGAAGACGTTTACATGTGTAAAGTCTTCCCCGAGCTGCTAGTGGACAACGCTAGAAGCTGGTTCGATAGCCTGCCTAATGGCAGCATAGGGTCGTATGCCGACCTACTTGACGCCTTTGAGTGTCACTTCTTTCAAAAAGCCGAGGCGAAGATCAGCCCAGCCCAGCTCCTAACCTTAAGGCAGGGGCGAGGAGAAACGATAAGCGACTTCCTGGCCTGTTTTTACAACGAGAGCCTTAAAGTCGATCGTCTCTCCGACGATGTGTTTATCTCGGCGTTCCAAAATGCCATTCAGTCCGGAACTCTCTTTAGAGAGCTCATAAAGGCACGCCCGACGACCTCCAGACAACTATGGAGGATTGCCGATACATTCGCGGAGGCGGATGAGGCCGATCGGAAAAAGCGGGCAGCAGATCGGCCCGAAAATAACGATAAGAGGAAGAAAGAGGATCGCACCGACCACGGGCAAGGTCGCCGAAGTGCCCTCGAAAGGTTGCTTGCGAGGACCCCTCGAGTCCCGCTTAGGACCTCGGCCCAACCAAGACCGAAGTCAGTACACACCACTGACAAAGTCTAGGGCCGAAATATACGAGCTTCATGCGAACTTGTTCGAGAAGCCACCACCTTTGTCCCGAGGTGGATCGAAACTCCGATCTAAGGAGAAATACTGCAAGTTTCATAATGACTACAGTCATGAAACCGAGGACTGCAGAGACCTCGCCTCGGACATCGAGCACATGGTGCGCGACGGTACCCTAAAACTGTACCAAAGTCGCAACCAGAAAGAGGCCCGACCTTAAGGGAAGGGCAAGAGAAAGAAAAATAGGGGAGGCAACAACTGTGCTCCCATCACGACAAGAGGCCAAAACACGATGACGAGGATGGGGATGAAGACCAGCCTCAATATGATGCAGTCATCACTGCCATCACCGGGCTGCCCGAAGGTGCGACAAAGTCATCGTTGAAAGCCGAGGCCAGAAGTCAACAGCGGGAAGAACCTGCCCAGAAAAGGTTCAAGAAGGACGAGGTCGTCACCTTTTCCAGTGATGACCCAGTCCCCCACGCCGTACCTCATCAAGATGCCACCATAATCGAGGCTGTGGTAGCCATCAAGTTGGTCCACCGCATATTTATTGATAGTGGAGCCTCTGTGAGTGTGCTTTTCAAAGACTGCTTCGATAAGCTTGATATCGAAGAAGCACGTCTAAGGCCGGCACCCATGCCGCTAAAGAACTTCACACAATAAGAGACGACGACGGAAGGCATCATTTCACTGCCCGTGACAGTTGGAAAAAGCCCGTTATCCACTACGAAGATAATCCACATCTTCGTCGTAAAAGCTAGCTCTCCCTATAACATTATCTTAGGAAGAGATTGGCTAATAGCGACGAAGGCGATCTGCTCGGCCTATCACCTGACGATCAAAATTCCGTCTAAAAACAGAATCATCACGCTTCGGGGAAACCAGCTACAGGCCAAGGAGTGCATGCAGGTCGTACTCCGAGGTGCTGGGAATCAGCACCCTCAAGCATAGCAATTACAGAACCCCGAAGAGATGGAGCCGACGTCGCCTCCATCTGTCGAGCCGGTCGAAGACGTCGCATTATACGAAGATGACCCTGCCAAGGTCATCAAAGTAGGGTTCGTCGGAGAGAACGGGCTCCGAAGTCAAATTACACGGCTACTTCAGAAATACAGAGATGTCTTCGCTTGGTCGCCGCTAGACATGACCGGGGTGGCACCAAGCGTCATCACTCATCACCTCAACATCGATCCCGAGGTGAAACCAGTTCGGCAGAAGCAGCGAGCTTTCACGGCCGAAAGAAATCAAGTGATCCATGACGAGGTTCGCCAACTGCAAAAGGCCGATATTTTATTCGAAGTGAAATATTCGACCTGGTTGGCCAACCCCGTGATGGTGAAAAAGCAAGGAGACGGGTGGCGGATGTGTATTGATTACACCGATCTCAATAAGCACTGTCCAAAAGACTGCTACCCCCCTCCCCAACATTGACAAGAAGGTCGAAGCTCTTATTGGCCACAAGATGTTCGGCTTCTTGGACCTATACAAGGGATACCACCAAGTCCTCATGAACGCCGAGGACGCGCCGAAGACCGCCTTCATCACGGACTTCGGCATCTATGCATATAAAAAGATGCCCTTCGGACTGAAAAACGCTGGAGCTACATACCAAAGGATGGTCGACAAGATATTTGAAGACCACATCGGTAGAATTGTCGAAGTGTATGTAGACGATATAGTCGTAAAAAGCAAGGAAATCGCCACTTGTGTAAACAACCTCAAAGTTGTTTTTAGCCTACTTCGTGAAGTGAATCTAAAATTAAACCCAGAAAAGTGTACTTTTATGGTCCGATCTGGAAAAATTTTAGGGTGTTGGGTTTCACGCGAAGGGTTAAAAGCTAACCCATCTAAAGTCCGAGCCATCCAAGAAATACAAGTGTCGAAGTCAATCCATGACGTGCACATACTTACGGACTGCCTAGCCGCCCTAAGTCGTTTCCTATCTAAGGCCGCCGAAAAATAACTCCTGTTCTTCAAGATACTAAAGAAGGCGCCGAACTTCGAATGGAACGACGAACACAGGCAAGCTTTCGATGGCTTGAAGAAGTACCTCGCAAACCTCCCTACATTATCTGTACCAAAAGAGGGCGAGGTCCTCTCCCTATACCTCGCCCCTTCGGACGAGGCAATCAGTGCAGTCCTGGTGCGAGAGGAAAAACGTCGTCAGCTACCAGTCTATTTCATAAGCCGAGCCCTAAAAGGGCCGGAGACGAGGTATCAACCTTTGGAAAAGGTCGTACTTGCATTGGTGAATGCAGCGAGAAGACTTCGACCGTACTTCCACGCACGTCCAATACAAGTGCTGACCGACCTCCCACTTCGGCAAGTGCTTACAAAACCAGAGGCGTCCGGGCAGATCGCTAAATGGGTTGTAGAACTCGGCGAGCACGCGATTTCCTTTGTACCTCGCCAAGCCATTAAAGGGCAAGCCTTGGCCGATTTCCTAGTAGAAGCCAAGTTCACGGACGTGCAGCAGTCCGCCGAACCTACTAAGGTTAAATCAAAGGCCGAAGCACCAAAGCCTCCACCGCAAGACTGTTGGAAGGTCTACGTGGATGGGGCATCAGGTAACAAAGGAAGCGGAGCCGGGGTCTTACTCATCAGCCCGGAAGGAAAGGAGACCACCTATGCGCTCCGGTTCAACTTCCCGACCACAAATAACGAAGTGGAGTACGAAGCTATAATCGCTGGACTTCGTCTAGCCCAAGCTCTCCAAGTACAAGCCATTCAAGTTCACAGCGATTCTCAAGTCGTAGTGAGCCATATGCTAGGCAAGTACGAGGCTAAGGATGAACGAATAAAAAAATACCTCCATACGGCCAAATGCCTACAACAAAGCTTCTCATACTTCGAGTTGGTACGGATCCCAAGAGGAGATAATGGCCGAGCTGACGCACTAAGCAAGCTCGCGTCGTCTTCAATAACCTCTCCGGTGGAAGAAGTACAACTCCGAAGCATTGATGAAGCCGAAGTTAATGTAGTAACCGAAGATGGACCGAACTGGATGGCTCCACTTCGCAACTACTTAGGAAAAGGTGAACTCCCAACCGATAAGGTCGAGGCTAGGAAGCTCCTGGCTAAATCCACCAAGTACGTCCTAGAACAGGGAGAGCTGTATACAAAATCCTACCTCCAACCTCTCCTAAGATGTGTGGGGCCCAACCAAGCGAACTACGCACTGCGCGAAGTCCATGAAGGCTCCTGTGGCAGTCACATCGGAGCCCGCGCCCTGTTCAAAAAGATCATGAGGTGGGGGTACTATTGGCCCACTATGTTCCAAGACTCTATCGACCTCGTAAAACAGTGTCCTAAGTGCCAAATCCATGCGACGGTTCCAAGGTTGCCACAGACCGAATTGGCCAGCATGCAAAGCCCTTGGCCGTTCATGCAGTGGGGAATAGACATCGTCGGCACGTTCGAAAAAGCTCCCGGCCAACTACAGTTCCTCATTGTAGCCATCGACTACTTTACGAAGTGGGTTGAAGCCGAACCACTGGCGCGGATCACAAGTAAAAACGCCCTAAACTTCGTTTGGAAGAACATAGTTTATCGCTTCGGCATACCTCATGTCCTCGTCTCAGATAATGGAACCCAGTTCATAGACAGGACGTTCAGAGAATGGTGTGACGAACTCCACATCCAACAAAAGTTCACCTCGGTAGCCCATCCTCAAGCGAATGGTCAAACCAAGGTTACGAACCGAACGATAGTCAAAGGGTTATAAACCCGACTCGATAAGGCCAAAGGAGATTGGGCAGCGAACTTACCCCAAGTCCTGTGGTCGTATCGAACCACCCCCCTGACATCACACGGTGAAACACCATATAGCTTGGTGTATGGAACCGAAGCGGTGATCCCGGTAGAGATCGGTTTGTCGAGCCCCCGAACGCTTAACTTCACAACCCAAGACAACGAAGAGAGACTTCGAAATAACTTGGATTTGCTAGAAGAAAAACGAGAACAAGCCTGCATACAAGAAGCTCGATACAAACAGTAAGTAGCTCGGTATTATAATAACCGGGTGAAGCATCAACAACTCCAAGTAGGCGACTTCGTACTTCGGAATAACGAGGTCAGTAAGGCGGAGAAGTTCGGCAAATTAGAAGCCACCTGGGAAGGACCATACCGAGTTCAAGAAGTCCTCAGAAAAGGGTCATACAAGCTCGCCCACTTATCCGGTGAGCCCATACCCCGTACATGGCACATTACTCACTTAAAGAGATACTTTGTATAAACGGAGAGTAATGATCAAGTTTATTTAGGTTGTAAGAGTCGGGTCGTCTTGTTAAGTTTTGTCTTATTTTAACTTCATTCAATTAAATTTTAATTTTTCATTTACTTGCTTAAATCTTTTGCATGCATTTTGCACGTTTCTCTCTCGTTTATGTTGAGTATCTCGATTTTAAAATCCTGACAAGGATAACACAAATAAACTCCGCTTCGGAGTAACACCTAAACGCGCGTAAGGGGACCACCCCTATCGATAAATTTGACAAATAAGGAACCTAAAAGCCTTAACTTCGTCTTCAGACGAAGTGGCTACATGAAGCCTTAACTTCGTCCTCGGACGAAGTGGCTACCTGAAAGCCTAAACTTCGTCACCCGACATAGTGGCTACCTGCAAGCCTTAACTTCGTTCTCGGACGAAGTGGCTAACTGAAAGCCTAAACTTCGTCACCCTACGAAGTGGCTACATGAAAGCCTTAACGTCATCGTCGGACGAAGTGGCTACCTGAAAGCCTAAACTTTGTCACCCGAAAAAGTGGCTACCTGAAAGCCTAAACTTCATCACCCGACGAAGTGGCTACATGAAAGCTGCATTCGTTTAAAATAAGGGAATCTACCTTAGTTAAAGACGAGGATGAAAAGCTTAACTACAAGTGCAAAAATTTTCGTTTTATTTAAATGGAAAAAATTGTACAATTGTTACATTAAGAAGACGAGGAACCCGGAGGTTTTGGCTGACTAAAACTGAGCCAATCTCTAGCAAAATCCCTGCCAGAATTAAAGTTCAAGATGTCGTCTACACTAAGCCTGCCTCTACCTCGTCCAGGAGCCGAACTTCGACCTCTACCTCTAACACTTTGGCTCGCTCGACCACGACCTCGTCCAGATGCCAACCGCCGCTCTTGACTGTAAAATTCTCGAGAATGGCGAGTGACGATCCTAGGATCAGGGTCAACAGACCTCAGAGATTCCCCTTCCAAGAATTCTCTGGAAGTATGGTCAAGCAACCTCGGATCCGAATCAGGGGTCACCGAAGTCGAAAACTCAGGCTCTGACAAAATACGTCGCTTCAACTTCGGAAAGCGATCAAGGACTGTCTCGTAGATGCTGGCCACACGGATGAGTTCTTCAAATTCATCCCGAACCTGCCAGGAATCCTTCCCATATTGATCCATATAGCTTCGGCACCGAGCCTGAAGTTCCATGACTTTACTATAGGTCTCAGAAATGGTGGATCCTCCAGCTCGGTGAATAATCGCCTCATACTCCGTATGCTCCACGACAATCTCCTTGCAAGTTTTGATGTCGTCCAAAGCTTGTTGGTACTTGTCATCGAGCTCCAGATACTTCGCATGCACTTCATCAAGCTTTTCCTGAGCAGTTCGAAGCTTCACTTCAGCCTCGACCTCGATGTTATCAGCTTGCTTCTTCCAGTTTGAAGCATTGAGCTCGGCTACCTCTACAGCTCGGCGAAGCTCGGAAATTTCCGTCACGACGTGAGAAGCATCGAAATAATCAGGAGCAGACTACAAGGAATAAATATAAGCAAGTTTCAATAAAAAGCCTTTTTATTTATAGCCGAACACGGCAAATGAAACGCCACCCTAATGGTGACGAAGTACAAGGCTACAAAAAAAAAAGGGGGACAGAGGAAAAGAAGCAAAAAAATCGTGAAAAACGTCAGTTGACTCCATCACGATTTTCTCCTTCTAGGCCGACCTCTGATTCGGCTTCAGGCTCCTTTGGGTCATCGCGGGCTGGCTCCTCAGTGGTCCCCTCCTCAACCGGCATCTTCAGCAGGTTGGCAATGACCGTCTCCAGGAGTTCGTACCTGTCAACGGGACATCGCCGAATGGCATCTTCGTTGAGCGGACTCCTCTGCGCGTGGAGCTGCTCGACAACCGGAATTGAGGAGGTGTACTTCAGAAGCACCTCGGCGAAGTCACGCAGTGTCTCCTCCTCCGTCATGGTAGCATACCCGTACTTGGTTTTGTCCAAGTCCGGGATGTCCTTGGCGATATCGCCAATCACCGCTGAGACAACCGGGGTGCTCATGGCACTCACAAGTTGAACAACCATCCGAAAGAAGTGCGCAGACCGGACGACTCGTTCCACCAACGCGCGGAACACGCCTCCCTGTCCAGCTACCACTCCGGCAACTTGGGTCCTTAGCCGACCCACTTCTGCCTCAAGCTCGGCAGCCTTCTTCTTCGCCTCTTCGGCGACAGCCAAAGCTGCCGCCTCCCTCTCCGCCGCTACCTGTGCCACGGCCTCGGCGACAGAGATCTTAGCCATTAGCCGATCCTCCACCGCCGCGACCTCGGCAGTCTTTCTCTGGAACTTGGCAACTCCACTTGTGATGAAGTTCGCCAAGCCTCGCAACCCGTCCAAAGCCACCTCGGTTTCCTAAAACCCAAAACCAAAGGAGGAAAATTTTATTAGAGGGTATAATCACCATATACAAGTACTTCTAGTTTTACACCTACCTCGGGGAACGACATCTCCCGTGCATGTCCTTGGCCCGAGGTCGGGCCACTCTCGACGATCATCACTTCGTCATCCAACAAAAGTAATGTTCGTCGAGGTCGTTGGCCCACCAATGGCAACAGAGGGGAACTTAGGACGGGAGCGTCCAGTTGTGAGCTCACAGACACCGACCTCCCTAGGTCGGTTGTCCTTTCCGACGACGTCGCCGAAGTCGCCTTCTCCACCACCGAAGCAGAGGTTTTCTGCCTCTTCCTCTTGTTCTTGTTCTGGAGAGCGGCTTGGATAGCTTGAGCGTCCACTACAAAAAAAAAAAAAAAAAAAAAAACATCAGTCAACACCAACCGACTACCTAACACAAAATAGTAAAGCAGGGCCTCACCCAAGTCCGCAGTGGATACGAAATTATATGGGGTTAGCCCATACCTTGCGAGATCGGCCTCCGAATAATCTCTCTCAATGAGGCCGACGCTCATCAAGTCCGTCTCGAGCACACCGGCGGGTTTCCTAATGTCTCGAGACGGGAACTTATCCTTGGTCCAAGGATACAACGGTACGCCTTCAGCAAGGCAGAAGAAAAATTTCTTCTACCAGTTAGACACCTTGGTGGGCGTCCCCAACTTGAACCTATTAATAGGGGAAAGGTAAGCCCACCCCGTCGGACCAAGCTTAGGTCTAAAAAACCTAAGAAACGAATCTACCGAAGGCGTACCACCACGGCGGCTGACTTCAACACAGAAACCGACGACCTGCTTGATGGAGGGTGGTTGCAACTGACCTACCGCCAGTTGAAGCTCTTCTAAGAGCTCGACAAAAAAAAGGATTTAAAGGAAACCGTAGACCGAAATGAAGATAGTCTTCATATACGGTAAAAAATCCAATGGGAGGCGAACTACCCCTATCGACATCACGAGGTAGAAGCAATTCGATTGACTCGGGAAACAAAAAAACAACGAGCCAAATCCTGCATATGAGAGATAGATATGGTGGAGGCACATGCCAGAGAGGCATTGGACCCGACCAACGGTGAAAATTCAATTTCTCGAAACGCCGACGGGACTAACGCGCGAGTATGTACATTTAACCAAACCTTCGCCAGAAATCCCCTAAACGGGCAAAGGCGAAACCTCTATGTTCGCACTATCAGTACCTACTTGGGGAGAAGAAGAAGAATCCATTATAAAAGAAGTACTTACTTGTCACAGTTTTTTTTTCCGACTACAAATCACCGGGAAATAGACTGAACGGCGGCGGCAGTTGCAGAATTTTGGCCTAGGGTTTTTCTCTCTTGCTAGCAATTGGAAATAGATTGAGGGGGAAAAATATTTTCTAGCGTACCTTGGAAGCTTTTATAAGCAAAGGCACGCCTTTTCAAATCCCGCCTTTCCGCCTGCTCCAACAAAAAAGCAACGCGTGTCCTACTTACCCTGACACCAACAGTCGCGCCTTTCATATCACGACTATTCAAGCCCGACTTTGTTAGACGAGGCGGTATGCATTTTGACTTCGTCGAAATCCTAATTTCGACGAGGCAATTCAAGCTCGACCTCATCTAAATGAGGCGGTACGCATTTCGACTTCGTCGAAATCTTAATTTCAACGGGGCAATGCAATTCCAGCTCGACCTCATCTAAACGAGGCGGTACGCATTTCGACTTCGTCGAAATCTTAATTTCGACAGGGCAATGCAATTCCAGCTCGACCTCGTCTAAACGAGGTAGTATGCATTTCGACTTTGTTGAAATCTTAATTTCGACGGGGCAATGCAATTCAAGCTCGACCTCATCTAAATGAGGCAGTACGCATTTTGACTTCATCGAAATCTTAATTTTGACGGGGCAATGCAATTCCAGCTCGACCTCGTCTAAACGAGGCGGTATGCATTTCGACTTCGTCAAAATCTTAATTTCGATGGGGCAATGCAATTCAAGCTCGACCTCGGGCAATGCAATTTAAGCTTGACCTCATTTTGACTTCATTGAAATCTCAATTTCGACAGGGCAATGCAATTTATGCAAAACTTCATCCAAACGAGGCGGTATGCACTTCACCTACATCCCCGCAATCACTCATGTCCTCGCTTCCATACTTTTGGGGGGGGGGGATGTGATAGGATATGGCCCAGCTACTAGGCCCAAGCACTGGCCTAATATAATTGGACCTCGGCAAATAAGCTCGGCCTAGATGAGCTCGGCCCACTGAAAGGCCCAGAAGACACTTCGGCCCAATCCAGCAGCGCAGCCCAAGAGTATAGAAGCTCGGCCGACCCACGATCTCCAACCCACAATCTCTAACCCACGACTGCTGATGTGGCACCCCACGACCTCGGCTGTAACTGCCATGACCTCGGCTGTAACTGCTGCTGGGCGCCTATAAATAGTGATGGTAGGATAGATTGAAGGGACATTATGAAAACTCGAGAGTATTAATATAAACTCCTTTCTCCGTGGATGTAGATCTAACCAAAAGATCGAACCACGTAAACTCTTGTGTTCTTACTTTTCTGCAAATCTTACTATCGTATAAACACTCTAAAATCCACGATCGATCAGCCACGAACCGAATGTGGTGACATTCAACAGTCTCATCGATGGGCTTTACTTGGAGGGAAAGATCTCAGAAGCAATAAAACTATTGGTGAAGATGTTTAGAGAGAAACTTTGTGAGCCTAATGAAGCTACATACCTTGCCGTGATCAATGGGTTGTGCAAAGCTGCGTTTACTCTTGCAGCCCTTGATCAGCTGAAGTTATTTGAAAAATAGAGATGCAAACCTCATGTTTATGTTTACAATGCAGTAATTGATGGTCTATGCAAGGGTCGAATGGTAGACGATGCCCTCCAGAATTTTCTCGTCATTGGTGGATAAAGGGCATATCACATGATGTATCTACATATAGTTCAATAATTCAGGGCTTGTGCAATTTGAGTAGATGGAAAGAGGTCAAAAACTTATCAAATGAAATGGTTGCTCGTGAGGTTTTTTATCCAAATCTACTCACTTATAACATTCTAGTGGTTGGTTATTGTAAAGAAGGATGGGTAGAAGAGGCCGAACAGATTATAGAAAAAATGAAGCGAAAGATATTCAACCTAATATCCACACTTACACTGCATTGATGGATGGATACTATCTACGAGGTGAAATGGTGAAAGCCAAAAAAGTTTTTGATCTAGCAGTGGACTCGGGGCTCAAGTCTAATATCGTAAGCTATTGTAGCTTGATGAACGGTTATTGCAAAAAGGGACAAATCAATGAAGTTTTGCGACTCTTTGAAGAAGTTCCTGCCAAAGGGTTAAAGAATACGGTGGTTTCTTATAACACAATGCTTGAGGCCTTATTTCATGAAGGCAGATATGATGAGGGCTTGAAGCTCTTCAGAGAAATGCAAGCTCAACATGTGGATCCTAATATAGTGACTTACTATATCTTGTTGCATGGCTTATGCAGAGCTCATCGTATGGATGAAGCATTTTCCTTTCTGAATGTGATGGAGAATGAAGGTCCTGCTCCCGACATAGTAACTTATAGTATTCTCATTGAGGGACTATGCAGTTATTAAAAACTTGATATAGAAAAGGATATATTTCAATGAACTTGGGTCGAAAGGTCTGGTGCCCGACATTGTAACATTTAACATCATTATTGGTGCTCTTTGTGAAGAAGGGAACATAGAGGAGGCTATGAATTTGGTGATGCAAATGGAAAATAATGGCTGCTTGGCTAATAGTGGATCTACAACTCTTTAGTTTGAGGTTATGTCAAAAGGAACAAGATCGACGATGCAATTCCACTCCCTGATGAAATGGAGAGAAGGGGTTCCATATTGCATCCAGGTGTTTTCAAGATGTTGATTGAACCTCTACAAGAGCAAAGGAAAAGATAGCATTCTTTTTGCTAAGGTTAAGAACCTTGTTTCAAAGAACTTGTTTGATTAGTGTTCATGGCTTAGCAATAGGTGGAAAATAGAGGATTATTTTCACCCCTACCATTTACAATGATGATGATGATAATGGTGAACAAAATGCCAAAAAAAATCTTTAATTGGCATTAGACTACTGTTTCCATGATTCCATCTCTTTTGCTTCTTTTGTTAATTTGAAGTACAATTTTTGTAAATGAGAATTAAGAAATGAAAGTTCTTTTGGGGTTTAATATTTGCTATTTAAGTTGTGTCTTATCATGAAACTCTAAGATTGGAATACATGTAGATGCGTGGCCTAGCCTGGGACCATTGGGCCAAAGTGAGATTTTTGGCGGGGATTTATTTGGACACATCCAAATACAAGACAATTGTTTACTTAAACAAGAATCCAGTGTGGCAGCGTGTGGTTGAACCTTATGGAGGAATGTGAGGATATCTGGTATGTATCCAAGCTAATTTGCATATTACAATTTGAGAACGAGCTGTTTTGTGACAGCTATTGTGTTTGCTTCTGATTCGAGTATTAAGGCTGTAAGAAAGATGAAAATGGCAGTTACAGTTGACTAGGGGAAGGATGCTCTTAACTTGTTGTTCCCTTACTAGAGGCCCGATTTCAAGGGATTTTTCCATGCAATGATTGGCATGTTGTCGTATCTCAGCCTCGTCTAATGCTGATAGACTAGTCCTTAATGTGTATTGATTATATTCCATTTCTCAGGTCTACTTGTGACAATAATTCAGGTAGCCATCTCTTTTAAGTTTTAACTCCAATATTTGCTGGTTTTGCTAAGTCTTTGACTGATTCCTTTATTGTTTTCGTGCAAAGGAAGCCGAGTTCTCTGTTCTAGGACAAATGACCTCACCCAGATGACATTCAGACACAGCAGAGAAGACTGTGGGCAAGTTTCTTCTCATCTACTTGTCGTAGGGCATTCTCCAACACTATCCATTTGAGGTTGGTTAGCTTTCTCATCGTTCAAGTATGTCTCAGGTTCTCTTTTTTGCTCAATTTGACTGTCAAGATAGAAGTTGCTCAGATTTGGGTGCAAATTATGATCTGCGAGTAATGCTAACTTAGTTGAGCTTATTCAGTTTCCTTTTCATCCTTTGCAGATGTTTGTGTCGAAATAAGTTGATGGGTCTGGTATACACGAGCAATACAATTTATATTACTGAAGAAAATTAATATAATAAATTATAATATTGATAGATAAGATTTTGAGTATGCAGAGGCTACTGAGTGGTGAATATGATGATTGCAACTTCGGACAATAAGAGGTACAGGGATTCATTATGTACAACATAACTATTTTGAATCGCCTTAAGTATAAGAAGAAAGCTTTCTAGAAAGGCCCAAATGGAGATTTTCTTTTATCCTTGAGGAATTTTATAAGGAAGCTAGATGTGCTCTCTTGTTGTACATATATATTTACCCTTCAGCACGAGCACAGTCATTTATCTGATCATTTTGTGAGCAACCTCTTCTTTGTAAGAATGCTTATCCAGAATAGAAACTCAAAACTTCTGATGAAAGAAGAAACAAAATCAATTATGGAGGTTTGTTCACGCATTAATGACTTTGAGAATGATTGTTTCATCACATCAATCATTCCGCTTAGAATATAAATATATTAAAGAAGAAGAAGAAGAAACGTTGCTGAGAAGTTGCAAATTTTCTCTCCTCTTATATTTCCTTTCCTGCTTTAAATTTTCTTTGAATTTTTTACATCTTAGTTTTTTTGGAAGGGAGAATGTTTTACAACCAAACTTCATGCCTTATTTCGTGAAGGCAGATATGATGAGGGCTTGAAGCTCTTCAAAGAGATGCAAGCTCATCGTATGGATGAAGCATTTTGCTTCTTGAATGTGATGCACTTTGTGAAGAAGGAATATAGAGGAGGCTACGGATTTGGTGATGCGAATGGAAAACAACGGCTGCTTGCCTGATAGTGGGACCTACAAAGCCAAAAGGAACAAGATTTATGGTGCAATGGAATAAATGGAGAGAAGGGAACATATTTTGGAACCCACTAGTTTTGATGACATTCTTTTTACAAAGGTTAAGAAACTTGTTTGATTAGTGTCATGGGGCCTCATGGCTTTGAAAATGCTGGATTATTAAGCTTTATTTTCAGTCTCACCATTTAGAATGATAATGATGGTGAACCAACGAAAGAATGTTTAGTTTGTGTAATATATCTCTCTTTACTTTTTTGCTCGTCTATTTGCCTTATCTTAAGGAATAAAGGTGTTTTGGTTTAATATTTTTGTGTGCCTTTTTGCTCGTCTATTTTCCTTAACTTGGCGCCAATTTTTTTTCTATACATGGGAATTTTGGCTTAATATTTGTTGATCTCCCTGAAATTGAGTTGCATCTATTTAACACTTACTAGCAGAGATTACGTGCATTGCACGTATAATATTTATTTAATATGATTAGTTTATTACAAATATTAATATACTTGAAGATATAAGAAAACAAATCTTTATAAGTTGTAAAATTATTCATATTAATAATTAATATGATGACCTTTATTAACATCTAATTCATCTTTTTTTTTCAAAGTCTATCTTAAAAAGTGAATTGTACATTGATTTTGTTGAAAAATATCGTTGTCTAAGTTTTTTCATGTACAAGAGTAGAGTAGTTGAAGAAGAAATCATAAGGAAAGAGATGAAGGAAGAGCGATTGCACTTCTAAAATAAAAAATACAATTTTTTTGTTTAATTTATTTGTATTCTACTACTCCGTACGTACTATTCCTTACTACAAACTACGTCATGTTACTGATAGTGTGGCAAATGTATTATCCACGTTAGATTCCGGCCATCTCAGTCATAATTTCGTCATTTAAAAATTAATATCGGGCTATAAGTGTAGAAAATGAGTAAAATTTAGGATATTTTTGTATTTTTTGAAAAGTCATGTGATAATGTTAGTATAAGGTTAAAGGTAGGATCATAAAATAATAATTAACCCTTCTTCATGATCATTGTCACTTCTGTTGACAATGATTATCACTTTTAAAGACTTTTCACTTTGATTTCTTCTTTTTTTTTTTTTAACTTTTAATCCGACCGCACGGTGACGGTGAGACCGACATCAACTAAGTTACTTTCGATATCCTTCTTGTGTTTGCGAATTAGTTTGATGTTTCAACTGTAAGAACTACTCTCACTGTTCCATTTATATTTAGTTATTTACCATTCCAGGATGTCCCGTGATAATGAATAATTTCTCAAAATGTTAAAATTAAAGTGTTAGTATCTTAATTAAACTAACTATTATTCTAATCTAACAACTTGTTATATGTTTACTCATTTTGCATGCACCCAATATAATTTAAATGATAAAATTTTAAGAGGCTGATCGCTCTACTTTTTAAGGGTAGAGAGAGAGCAATGATAATCGAATAGTATATTCGAGTCGAATCCACAAGGAATGTTTTGGCGTATGAGATTCAAGTAGTAATCTAGCTAATAAGCATATTTTTTGTATTTTTCTATAGACTAATGACAATGAAAGTAATTAACAATATTGACATTCAACTAAATAAGCAACAAGTAATCAAAGGATATAAACTCAATAGGAAATGAAAGTGACTCCAATTATACTTCAACTAGGTCTAAGTGATAGGGATGTAACACTCTAACTAGAATTAGCCATTTTAATCCAACTTCATGTGGGAAACCTCCTAAGTATGATTCACTCAACCCTCATTGCAATGAAATCAAGTAGATTAATGAAAGGCTTAACTCCTACCAAGATATCAAGCAATTCATTAACTCCCAAGAGCTTATGGAGTTCATTAACTCTACTATTCTCTAGCATGCAATATCTTGATCCTAGCATCTAATCTAAGCCTCCTAAGCATTAGATCAAACACTTTGTATGCAACTATGGTGATCAATCACAATTACATAATAAAACATAGCCCCAAGAGAAATGAACATGAAATTAGAAGGTAAATTCATAATTAGAGTCTAATTCCATCACTTATCCCTAATCTACATATAATTGGAATCACAAAGAGAACTAGCTAGACATGATTAAGGAAAATAAACCATAGAAAATGCATAAAACCATAATCAAAAGATAGAGAATTCAATAAGCAACAAATTAGTGGAAGAATCTTCAAATCTTCAAAGTAAATCTTCAACAATTGATAAAAATACCAAAGTAGAAAGAGGGAAGTGTTTCTAGGGTTCTTAGAATGTTAAAGTATGAATAGATACTCAAATGGGAAAGATTTGGGGTTAATATACATGAAAAATGGGTTTGGAGACGAGTTGGACCGAGTTTGGACGAGCCAAACTCGGTCATAAGTGAATAGGGCGGTTGACCGGCGGTCTGTGGGAAATGGAACCGGCGGTCTGGCAAACCGCCGGCCAGACCGCCATCTATGCTACTGAACTTGGTGCAGAACCGGCGGTTTGATGAAGATTCCCGGCGGTTTGGCAAACCGCCGGCCAACCCGCCGGTTTTCCTTCTCTTGCGCAACTTCGCCATTTTCGCTTGTTCTCTCTCGTCCGAACTCCGATTCTCGATCCGTTTTTTGTTATAGCTTCCTAACGAACTCCTCTTCGATATGGAATAGTTCAATTGGCCAAATAAATTCTTTATTATTCCTGAAAAAAGCATAAAAAGAGTCGAGAAAATGAGGAAAACATGAATGCAATCAAACTAGTGAAACCATAATCATATCACTTGAAATTCCACATATTTAAACATGAGTTTCACTCTAATTAAGTTCATATCTTCCTCATCTCTGGCCCTCGATCCTTAGCTACTCGAATGCTCTTCCGAATTCCTACAAAAGTAGATCGAGAACCGAGAGAAAACGAGAAAGATATAGAATATGCTACAAGTTAAGAAACCCTAGCATTTATAACATTTAAGCACATAAATCGAGACTCAAAGACATACAAAATACACTCGACATGCACATTAAATACGTGTTAATCAGAGGCAAAAAATAAAATACCCTTTTAGACTTAAGGAAATCAAAATTTGACTAAAACTTAAGAAAACTTAAATTCTACCATCTTTTTCAATTTTTGGTCCAAATTGCACCTATATGACACCACCCACATGCATTCTCTCTCCTCTCTCCACTTCTATCTCCTAAACCCATGTGCATATTCTCTCTTTTCCCTCATCTTCTCTCTCTCTCTCCCTTTCCTTTCCTTTTTTTTTAATTTTTCTTTCTCAATTCCTTTCACTCTTTTTTTTTCCTTTTTTCTTTTCCTTTTTTTTCCAGTTTTCCTTCTCTCTTATCTCTTTTTCTTTTCTTTTTTTTTTGATTTTGTTTTTTTTCCGATTTTTGTAAGAAGTTACGAATTAAACATTTTGTATGTGTAAGAATTTGATAATTTCTTACGAATTATCTTTGAATACGTTCTACTAAATAACTTTGTCAGAAATTGTCCATTTCTTACCTTTTCCAACTCGTTTGGTAAGAATTTGACAATTTCTTACAAATTATATTTGAATAAGTCTACAATTTGTGTAATAATTTCATAATTTCTTATGCTTTGTTTAATGAGCAATTTGTATGCGTGGTCGTAGACTTAGTAAAAAATTATCACAAAAAAGAACATAAACAACCAAAAGGCACATGAACAACCAAGAAAAAGAAGCTTACAAAAAGAAAAGAGTGTATTTAATTGTACAAGAGGATGGTAAGAAACCGCAAAAAATATCAAAAAAACTGTTGATTTAGTAAGAAATTGACATCGTCTTGTTTTCCCCGTCTCATAATCGTCGTCAGCCGAACACTTCATACAATAAGAAATGATGCAATTCATACATAACTTGAAAAAAGGTAAGAAATTATCATATTCTTACTAACTATCATTATCAAACATAGGCATTAAAACCTAACCTAGCCTTTTAACGCACCAAAATCATGTTTTTTTGCATTTTCTTACCACGAAATTGCAATCATCGCAACAAAACAGGTCAAGAACAACAATAATCATCAATTTTAACCTCTTAAAGGCCAGTCTTTTTATGACCAAAATAAGGTAAGAAAATGTCAGATTCTTACAAATTATTATCAAACAAAACACGGTAAGAAATTGTCAGATTCTTACCAATTATTATCAAACATAAGCATTAAACCCTAAAGCCCAGTTTTTTAACGCATCAAATTCATTTTTTTGGATTTACTTATCACGAAATTGCATTATTACAACAAAACAAGTGAAAAACAACAATAATCATCGACGAAAATCAATATAAAAAATCGCCAAATAGGCAAAACAAAATGTTATCATAATGGTAAGAAATATTCAACTTCTTACCAACACTTTAGATAGGGTAAGAATTTACATATTCTTACCAAGTCGATGTCTTACCGCAACTCGCTATTTCGCGACTCGTTCATCTTCTCAAGCGTGTCTCTCCCTCATTTCTCCACCAAAATGAGCGAGTCACCCATTCATCTCTTCGTCTGTCCGAGGAGAACAAAGCCCAGTGGTCAATTGCACCACAAACGTTCAGATTCGGCCGGAAAACGGCCAAAACAGCAGCAAAACCCTAATTTTCAAAAATGTCACTTTTGGAAGGGAGATCTGCCGCGGTAGCTGAGATCGGCCGGATCTACGACGGCGACGCACCGCTTCGTTGCCCTTCTCTGCCGTCATTATCAGCCTTTACTATAAGAGAGAAAGATTCTTACCAATTATTATCAAACATAAGCATTAAACCCTAAAGCCCAGTTTTTTAACGCATCAAATTCATTTTTTTTAATTTACTTATCACGAAATTGCATTATTACAACAAAACAAGTGAAAAACAACAATAATCATCGACGAAAATCAATATAAAAAATCGCCAAATAGGCAAAACAAAATATTATCATAATGGTAAGAAACATTCAACTTCTTACCAACACTTTAGATAGGGTAAGAATTTTACATATTCTTACCAAGTCGATGTCTTACCGCAACTCGCGATTTTGCGACTCGTTCATCTTCTCTGGCGTGTCTCTCCCTCATTTCTCCACCAAAATGAGCGAGCCACCCCTTCATCTCTTCATCTTTCCGAGGAGAACAAAGCTCAGTGGTCAATTGCACCATAAACATTCAGATTCGGCCGGAAAACGGCCAAAACAACAGTAAAACTCTAATTTTCAAAAATGTCACTTTTGGAAGGGAGATCTGCCGCGGTAGCTGAGATCGGCCGGATCTACTGCGGCGACGCACCGCTTCGTTGCCTTTCTCTGCCGTCATCATCAGCCTTTACTATAAGAGAGAAAGATGAAGCGAGAGAGAGAGAGAGAGAGAGGAGAAAGAAGCACCCAAATTCAAAATGTAGAAATGAGAGAAAAAGTGAAGGAAAAGGGAGAGAGGAGAGATGATATGGTAAATATCAAAAAAGGTTGAGGGTATTTATGTCTCAACATGCAAAAATAGGGTAAAATTTAAGTTTTCTTATATTTTGGACAACTATTGATATGCACTAAGTTTTTGGGGTAAGATGTTATATTTCCTCAAATTTTAAATTATCATAACTTGTTCTTTGTTCTCAATCTTTTATATTTTTTTTAATATCAAATTAAAGGATTTGAAACAATCTTTTGTTCATAATTCATCATCAATTTACTTTCATTGATATACGGTGCTATAATTTTATGAAAAATAAAATATACATGAGTATCAACATTTCATATTTCCGGTTGAAAAGTCATAATTAAACGAGTATACTACACCTGAATTTTATTTATATTTATTGCCAGTTAGTTGAGACATAGTTTGGACATGCCAGTAGTTAACTTAAGAAAATGACCTATATTTTGGGCAAAGTTGATCCAAATTTATGTGAAATAGTATCATGTTAATTTAGAAATTTGTTTTGATTAGTACTCTCTCTATCCATCAAGATGCTGTCTAATTTTGGTGACATGAATTTTAATAAAAGTTTATATACTTATTTAGTAAAAAAGATTAAAGTGGAGAATGAGCCCATCTAGAGAGAGAATTTAATTATAAAGTGTTGATTATTTAATAAATAATTATAAGAAAAATATTTAGACTATAAAATAATATGTAGAGTCATGGTGTGCGTGTGTTGGCCTAGCGGTAGGGGGTTAAAACCTTGGACCAAATGTCCCGGGTTCGAGTCACCCGTGGAGCGGCCTAAAAATTTGCCTGATAAAAAAAAAATATAGAGTCATGAATTATAATGGAAACAATTGCATTTTTCGTGAATGGCCGGAAATGAAAAAATAAAAAATAAAAAATAAAAATAAAAATAAAAAAAATAAAGTGGAAATGGTACCAAATACCCATTTTAGCTTTGTCAACTTAAATCGCACCCAATAAGATAAAAATATAAATTATACCCACTTTTTGGTTTTTCGGACGCAAATGCCCTTATTTATTTCAGCTTTCCTTCAGTTTTTCCTCTAGCTTTTAGCACTTCTTTTATTACATTTTCTTCCTCTTCTCCACTTTCTTTGGTATTTGACGACGAGAAACTCTCTCCTTTTAGTCTCTCAGCTCGACATTGGCTTAAGATTCCGGCAGTTTATCGGCGATTTTGGCACCTTTCCTGTTTTCCTGAATATCATTCTCTCCATCAGCAGAGTTTAGGCGTGTCGCTCGGCTATGCAATTTAGGGCATCTGATTTTCAAGTGGCAGTCATCGATTCCGGCTGCATAGGTTCCTCAAATCTGTTGGAAAGGCGGTGTTCGATATGGCGGCGGTTGAACTGAAGGTATTTTCGCAAATTTATGATTTCTTTAGTGAATTATTGGTTCATTTAATTATTTGGTAGGTTAGTTCAGCTGAATTTGAGTCTGGAATGTCAGTATTTTGTTGTTAAATTGGCGTTTTGTATAGCTAATTTATGATGGGTAAGGTTGTATTTGAGTTGAGTTTGAGTTGAAATAGAATTGTAGTTGTTGGACTGTTGGAACAATTGGGTGTAATAGTTCCAATTGTTCCGTGCATGCATGCATGGAACAATTGGAACTATTTGGTATAACATATGAAGTTGTTCCATGCAAGCAGACATGAAACAATTGGGACTATTATACCCAATTGTTCCAATTGTTCCAACTATGATGTGCAGGATATTTGGTTTATTTAATTTATTCTCTTTCTCTCATTGCAGATGCGGCCTAAAAACATAATGATTGTCCATGGAGGGGAATTGTCTGAAAAAGATAGCAGTTACATTGGCTTTGAAAGAGGGTTGATTCCTATACCACCTGCTGGGCCTATATGATACACATATTTGTTGAGTAAGATTAAGTTACACATAAAGAAGCCCAAAAGTAAGTATGTGTATAAAGTAGTTGCATTGGTGAAGTCCGCGACGGGTGATACCATTAGAATGAAGATTACAGATGATTTTGAACTAGGTTATGTTCCAGATGAGTTGAAAGCACCTATATTATACATTTCTACAACCCCGATAAATGACGAATTATTAGAGGTTGTAAATGAGCATTCAGCAAGGCTGGCTAATGGCACAAATTTGGTGACTAATGCTTCTGGGTCTGGGAAATCAATCTTGGATCCGGATTTGGATACAAAATTTGGATACGAATTTAGATAGGGATTTAGATCAGAATTTGGATAGGGATTTGGATCAGAATTTGGATAGGAACAGGGATATGGATATGGATATGGATTTGGATAGGAATTTGGATCGGAATCTGGATCGGAATTTGGACAGGGGTTTCGATAGGGGTTTCTATAGGGGTTTCGATTGGAATTCAGATTGGGGTTTTCATGATAGGGATTTGGATAGGGAGGGTGGGCATGATCCTTTCGTGGCATCTGGAGACCATGAAGAAGATGATGTAGACAGCCTTGAAAATATACCCAGCGGCAGCATTCGGCATAATGTGACATCCGTAGGTAGTAGGAATGATGTATTTGAGGGAGATCATGAGTACATTGGGCAGTGGATCATCCTCGGTGCATTGTTTCATATGAAACAACCTACGACACAAGACAATTTAGGTAATGAAGGCATTGGCGATGATACACTTTGTAAAGATGCTATATTTTCAAGCAGGAGAAATTGGTCACTATCTTGGGGCTATATTATCTTGCTAATCACGTATCGTTGATACGCTGCGTTCTTGTAAGAAACGATATGGTGTTGTTTGCAAAAACAAGAAAGAGAAATGTTATTTCGTTTATCGCACACAAGCATTGGATAAGGCATGAGAGATTACAGAATGGGCACCTCACACGTGCCAAAAAGAATTGAGATATCACACCGAACCAGCCATATGCTCTAAAGTTTTAGGTTCATATTTTATTCCAAACTTGATGACAAAAGGTGTTGTTTTAAGGGTCTGGCTTCCCAACGGCTTCTCTTGAGATAAGATAGTGCATGCATCTACCCGATTTTGTTATCTTATCTGGGTATCTCATCAAATTCTTGAATGGCGTCTTATTCATAGCTTTCACCTTTCCATCTCCATATTCCTGCAACCTGCTATTGACTTTCCCTATCAATTTTGGCTTGCCACTCCATAGAAGCTTATAATAGACGTCTTGCATATGTTGTCTCGGGTATATCCAATTATTAACCTTAAAAAAGATATTAAAACATCAGCCAAATATATCCAAGAGTTCCAAATGTACCAACTATTTGAGAACAAAATTGGAACTATTTATACATTTTAGAAAAATAGTTTCAATTGATCCAAGTTGTAGTTCCAGACGCATGTAGTTACAAATAAAACCACCAATAAAACCTCCATAAAATAACCACCTACCCACCCAAAAAAATCACCAAAAACTAACAAAATTCCAACAACCTCCACAAATTACCAACCACAGAAAACAAAACCACCAAAAACCAACAAAATTCAAGCAAAAATCCAGCAAAAAAACACCAAATAATTAGACTATTTGTACATTTTCGACAAATAGTTCCAATTGTTCGAAGTTGTAGTTCCACACGCATGCAGTTACAAATAAAACCACCAACATTCCATCAAAATTTCAGCAAAAACACTAAAAATAGATGAATTTCACATAAAACAAAGAACAAACAACCAAAATAAACCATCATAAACAACATGACATAATGGACAACACCAAACTACCAGTTATTCGACCCAAAACACCATAAAAAAACAAAACTTTAAAAGTCCTTGGGCTTGCATGCCGCGAAAAATCGAGGAAAACCCAGTAACTATTCACAAGATTCTTCAAAATCAAGTAAAATTACAAGAAAAAAAACCCAAATCCAGATATCAACAATAATCTTCCAAAATCGACTGCAATATTCAGGAAATCCAGGAAATATGATAAATAAAAAGCAAAACCCATTATACATGTGCTAATTGTTGTTCGAGATTTGAAGTCGACGAGGAGGCAGAGACCATTGTCAGTTTCCGGTGGCAGTTAGGGTTTCGTTTCGCGGCGGAACATCTGGAAGCAAAGCGTCGTCAGCAGTGTAGTGAGTGAACGGCGTCAAATGTCTCAAATATCGTCGGCGGCGGAGTGAGCGAACGGCGAACCTTTTGAATCGGAAGTGAAATTGCAAAAATATGAACTAGAAAGAGAGAGAGAGAAGTTTCTGCAGAGGATGGGGGTTTGGAAGCAAAGTGGGAAATGAGGAAGTGGGAAGGTCGTTGGAAGTTGTGAGAAATGAAGAGGCGCGATGATTGAACTCCAATAAAAGAGAAATGCGAGTTTGAATTTTTTAGGGCAATTTTGTCTGAAAAATAAAAATATAGGTATAATTTATACTTCTTAAGTTAGTGGGTATGATTTTATTTGATAAAGTCAAAATGGGTATCTTAAATAATGATTAAAAAAAATAAAAATCACAAAGTCCCTTTGCAAATAGTATATCATATTTACCAATAGATCCCTGACAAAAACTGTTTTCTCATTTCTCATCAGATTTATTCAGTCAGAAAATCATTCTGAAAATCCATTCTTTTGCCTCTTATCTTCCCCCTCAAGAACAACCTTCCCAATTTTACTATCTCAAATTCAAGATTCTAAAGAAAAGGTAAATTCTGCACTTGTCTACGGCCGTTTACCAATTGTTATCAGTTTATTGTTGCAAATCTTGCAGTGGGTTCATGGAAACTCCCTCTTACTATTCATAGAAATATGGCTTATTTTCCTCTTGCTTGGAATAACGGGTTATTGATTGCACAAGAGAAGTTGAATCTTTGTGTTCTGAATTCTAGAATTTATGGGGTAGAGAGGACTCGCTCTTGTTCAATATCCAAGAACAGTTTTGGCCCTATCGCTAGTCCCTTTTTGTTGAGTAATTGTTGTCGTAAACAGTATCATAGATTGTCATGTAGCAACAAGGTTAGATTAGTTGGGAATGAGAAGATGGATATTGATAACCAGTTGGTTAGAGAAGGAAACCATGGAAGAAGGAGGAGGTTTTCTTTGAGGTTGCGCCCTAGGATAAGGTTATTGTCGAGGAGATTGAAAAGGGCTTCGATTAGGTCGATGCTAGATGCCATTGGAACATTTCTCCGAAAGAATGTTAAGAGAGTCACGTTTTCGACTTCTGTATCTATTGTTTTGGGACTGTGCTTTTTGTTTCTCAAGTTAACTGCTATGCCGAATCCTAAAGGTGTTCCGTATTCGGACTTGATAACTAGCCTGCAGAATGGGAGTGTGTCAAAGGTGTTGTTTGAGGAGGGTACTCGTCGTATATATTATAATTCGAATGTGTTGAACTTGAATGACAAAGACACCAAGAATGTGGTAGACAAATCGTCGAGTAACAGTGAGAATGTGATTGAGAATGATAATGCAGAGGGAAAAGATGTGCTTGTGAAGGTCATAAAATCCCAAAATGTATCTCCTGCGTGGGAGTTTTCTACAAGAAAGATTGATCATGATGAGAGCTACCTTCTTAGTTTGATGAGAGAGAGAGGGATTTCGTATGGTTCAGCTCCTCAATCAGTACTTGTGTCGATGAGAAATATGTTGATCACGGTTCTTACTTTATGGATTCCTTTGACTCCTTTGATGTGGCTTCTCTATCGTCAACTTTCTGCTGCAAATAGTCCTGCCAAGAAAAGGAGGCCTACCAACCAATTGGTTTGCTTTGATGATGTGGAGGGTGTTGATGCTGCAAAAGTGGAGCTTATGGAGGTACATACTCTCTCTTGCAAAATATGTGTGATTCGTGTTAAAAGACAAAGATTATGGGCCGGTTATTGTCAAGATGCTTGTTGCTAATCTTTCTCTTTCAACTTCTTTCCTAAAGTTATAGCTTAAAATATGAAACTACATTGATGGTTAGAAGCCATAAATGCTTAACTCCTGTAATATTTTTGGGATAGAGAAAACCAGTAACATTTCAAAGATGAGTAAATTTCAGTTGTTGGAGACACAATATTCTCTGATTCTGACATGTGTGTGATGAATACACATCTGTATTCTTGCTCACTTCACTTCCCATAGGTTTCATTGTAATTTAAAAGAGACAATAGTTGCTGTTTCTAAAGTTTTCTAATGTTACTTTTTAAGCACAAGTAGCTAGAGAATAATGGCTAGTAATATGCAGTTTGGTTCTGGATTTGTGTGAAACTATGTCTAGGGGCAGTTGTTGTACAATTCATCCATTGCAGAAAGATATACACAGTTCAAGGAACAAATATATGTATTTTCTCAGGCAGAATATGAACATGGATTTCTCTCTCTCCTCTTACTTTCCTTAAATGTGTTTGCTTGGTGCAAAGTAATTTTTTGAAATCCCCAAACTTCAGAGTTCAAAATGGTGCTGGTTTCCTCCTTTCCCTACTATACGTAGAATCGTAGATACAAAAAGGTCGTATTCATACTATATCAAAAAAAAAAATGGGGCATCTATTGATTGGTATTAGGTAGTTTACTTTTCATATAATATGGAAAAGAGGGTTTGTATATGACTCCTTGTTTTCCTCTTTGATAGATAGTCTGTTGCCTCCAAGGTTCAATAAACTACTCTAAATTGGGGGCCAAATTGCCAAGAGGGGTGCTGCTTGTGGGCCCTCCAGGAACAGGAAAGACTTTACTTGCTCGAGCTGTTGCTGGAGAAGCAGGAGTACCATTTTTCTCTGTTTCTGCAAGTGAATTTGTCGAATTATTTGTTGGAAGAGGGGCTGCCCGGATTAGGGACCTTTTCAGTGTTGCAAGGAAGAATTCTCCTTCAATTGTGTTCATTGACGAACTTGATGCAGTTGGTGGAAAGCGTGGAAGAAGCTTCAATGATGAAAGAGACCAAACATTGAACCAGGTACTTTCTATTTCAATTTCAATTATGAGAACCACATTTGATGCATATATAGTGTAGTATTTCAATTTTCAACATCTAGAGGAAATTACTATAGCTGAACTATTGTTGGATAAAGATTCTGAATGTACAATGTGAAGCGGGCATTGACAAGCGGAAAAATCATGGCTTGTATAACATAAACATAGGATGCACTTATTTGATATAAATCTCTTCAACCCCCTCCCACGAACCAATTAGACTTATTCCATGGGGTAATGAATGAAATTGCAAACTTTGTGAGTCAAGTTGCATGTAGAAACTCTTAATCATCTAGTAAGATATTCTTGATTCTTACTAGAAGATATGATGCACATTTGTATTGTCTTTCTGTACACTAGTAATTATCAGCATGAAAAAAATTACAACGAACTAATGCTTGGTTGAAGATTGCTGATATAAACATAAAATACTTCATGCACCAACTGTTTATGTGAAAGATGAAAATTTTGGGCAAATTGCAATAAATAGATTGTGAGAGGATTCTGAGGCACTTATTTGATGTAAGCCTCATGCCTCTGTTTTACATGAAATCAACCTTAAACTCTTTCCGAGTGGTAGGAAGTGAAGCTCCAAATTCCTTCATTCAAGTTGTTAAATAGTATGGTTGGATATGATGAACGTGTGTGTATCAGAACTGGAATGAAGCTATAATGATTTATAAGCATGTGTTCGCCATTTTATTTTTCTGTTCACATGGATGTGGATTCTCCGAAAGCCAGAAGCATCTTTAGATAAAGTGATAATAATAAAAACAAAATTCTCTTTGGCTTGATGTGGCTCTTATTGTCATTGTTGTATTCTAGTTGCTGACTGAAATGGATGGCTTCGAGTCGGATATAAACGTGGTTGTTATTGCTGCAACAAATAGACCAGAAGCCTTGGATCCAGCTCTGTGTCGACCTGGCCGGTTCTCGAGAAAAGTATACGTTGGAGAACCGGATGAAGAAGGGAGGAAAAAGATTTTGGCTATACATCTTAGAGGAGTCCCACTTGAGGAAGACTTGGGCCTTATTTGCAATTTAGTTGCATCTCTCACCCAAGGCTTTGTAGGGGCTGATCTTGCAAATATTGTCAACGAGGCTGCTCTCCTTGCTGCTCGAAGAGGTTTGATAAAAACTTTCGAGCCATAAAATTTTCTATTCCTGCTTGTCACTCTTCATGTTCTGTTCGAACACCTTTCAATTTAACTGGCTAAATAACATATTATTATACAAAAAGTCACAATTCTGAATGAGTTCAGGTACAAAAGGGCTCTAATTTTTTATTAAAATAATTAAAATCTAAATATGTGCATGTATTAAATTACTATTAAACTATCCTTTAAAAGTAAAATAAGGTTAATTTATCAAAATTTGTAAGAAATGTTTGCTTTCATAACAATTATTTGTATTTCTTATGAATATGATATCCATATACTAGTATTTAATAGGATATGATAGTTGAACCAAATTTTTTGAAAGAAGGCTTTTTTCATGTTTAGATTTCTTTATTTGTTATTTTGTTAGGACCTTGTGATAAGCTAGTTTTTGGCTGGATTTGCAGGGGTTGAAAGTGTATCAAGGGAAGATATCATGGAAGCTATAGAAAGAGCCAAGTACGGGATAAATGACGAGAGGCGAAGAAATCCAAATACAATAAGCAAGGAACTCGTAAAGTTGTTTCCTTGGATGCCGTCTTTCACGAATAGAAATGATACTAGAAGAGATGGACAAGGGCTAGGCTACCAAACTTTGAGCTAAGAAGTGTGTTTCAGATCTCTTATGTATTTGTGGAATGAAACACAATTTTTTTTCTTTAGCATTATCTCAGAATTTGGCTTCAAGAAAGGTTCCTCAGTTTCCTATTGCTACATTCAAAGGTTAGCGTCATCATCGTCGTCATCATCATCATCAGTTTGATAATATGCGCATTTCGAGTTATTTTTAATGATTTGTTGAATTTCTGTTTTCTTATCACCACTGCTTATTAGAATATGATTGAGAGATTACGAATAGCCTCTGATGAAGAGCATCATGCGGTAGAAGCAGAAGAATATAAGGTAAGATGATGCACCTTTTCGTTTCAAGTAGTTAAGAAATTGACTTGAAGATATCTCAGAAATTCAAAAGTTCTTTGATTAGCTTCACTTCCCCTTTATTCAGTAGTCTATTTGTGTCGTAATTTATTACAGTAGCCACAGTTAAGAATGATTCTATTTCTAGACAAGAACAGTAGCAGATGATGTTCCCATGTCTGAAATATGCTTATATATTGATTATTGTCGTGTTATGAAATAGTAGTTATATATACTAGAATTCATTTAATTTGGGAGCTTTCTTATTCTTGTAAGAAGGTTTGAGTTGGAATTTCTTGAATTTTCATGAATGGCCGAGGCATAAGGAATGCGTAGGAATGTGGAAATGACCCTCTATTTAGCTCTAGTATTTATTGCAAATTGAAATATGTGTATATGAGATTCTCCCTACCCATTGCGAGCATACTTAATGTGCCCACGGCTGATGTGGCGGTACCGTATTTAAGGAAAATTATTATTAATATACCTAATAAAAATAAATCATACCAAAATACTCCCTCCGTCCCTGATATTAGTGTACATATTTCTCGTTTGGGACGTCCCTGATATTAGTGTGCAATCCAAAAATGGAAAGATTCCCTAAGCAAAAATACATATTTACCCTTCCACTTTATTCTTTATTTCAATATATACCAAACTGGGCCCACCTTTTTCCACTATCTCCACATTTTTCCACTATTGGTGTGGACCCCTTATTCCACTATTTCCACATTTTTCCACTTTACACTATTTTTCGTCTAAAACTGTTTGCCGTTTCTTTCAGCATGTCAATATCAGGGACGGAGGGAGTAGTTCACGAACTCACGAGTTAGGGCTCGGCTCGTGAATTGTGATTTATTCATGTTATGTGAGTGAAATCACATGTTCACGAGCTAATATTTGTGAATTTGTAAAGTGTCTTATTATTGTAGAGTAATTAATTCACGAATTCACGATCTTGAATTCATTATATTTGAATGATTTGTGCGGAATAGATGGAATGTTATGGTAACAGTGGCTATTTATTTATTTATTTTTAAATCTTTTCTATTCAAATGGTTACTACTCCCTCCGTCCATTTGGAGTTGTTATATAATTTTTTGGTATGTGTTTTCCAAGAGTCTTGATGATAGGTTTTAAAATAAATTTTTAAAATAAACCTGTCATCAAGACGTTTGGAAAATGCATGCCAAAAAGTTATATAACAATTCCTAAGGGACGGAGGAAGTATTAATTATTTATCTATTCTCTTCCCAAAATAGCTATTTTACTATTTTAGTGGTTGACCGTTTGGATTCGCACAAGAACTTGAGCTATTTTAGGCTACTGGTTTGTAGTTGGCAAATAAAATTAAATTTTATTACATAAATGTTAGGCTTGTTAGGTGCCTTTTACTAAAAGTAGGAGAAAAAAAGTATAAAATCAATTAGTATAATTGACCAATGGGATGTTTCTTATTTTGTGCTCTGGCCCAAAAATTTATGAAATTCATTGGAACTAACTTGTAAAATAATATAGTCGTTTTAGTCCTTATCTTAGAGGTGGCTAAAATAATTGTACCCGCTGACCTGTACATATATTCGGAGGGTTTTAACTTGTACCTGTACTCGCCAGTTCGGGTTTGGAACCGTACCCGCCGAATGCGGTGGTTCGAGTACATGTACTGAAAGTTGTAACCGTAACCCGCCGGTTCCTAAAAGTGCTGACCTGCCATTTTGATATGTACTCTATCTAAACTTTACTTATTTTTTATTTGTTCGTTTTAATTAGAAGTGCATTCTTTTTCTACTTTTGTATTTTTTCCATTAAATTTTCACAAAATATGTGTTAATGTTGCTCAGTCCTTTGAGATTAATTTTTTAAATGATTTGATCTTTAATAATTTAGTATTTAGAGGTCTAGTTTTGACTTAGATTGTTGGATTCCTTACAATAAAATAATATTTTTCTATTGCAAATAATTCAAGGTACAACCAAACTAATCGAATTTATAATGAATTTTTAAAATTAAAAATAATAATTGTAAAACCCGTTGGAACTGCCGGGTTGTACTCTTACTCGTACCCACACCTATCGTACCCGAAGCCATACTCGTACCTACCTATACAGCGGTTAGGATACGATTCCGATTAAATGCAACCGTACCCGTATGATTCCGTACTCGAACTCGCATTTGACCACCTTTACCTCATCTCTTCCTCCCCTTTCCACCAAGCTTAGGAATCATTTGCAAATTGGCATTTATCTATGTTGGTGAAATTTGGTATGGGCCAACATCTTTTAAGTTAATTTGGTAGAAAAGAGACTTCATTTGTCTTCATTCTAAAACATAATCAATGCTTTTTGATTATCAAAATTCCAATCGAGTTAATGTTAGTCCTCCGACAGTGTTACCTCCACCTCTTGTTTGGATTCCTCCCCCTGCCCCAAGTATAAAGATTAACTCTGATGCTTCTCTTGGACCAAATGGAGAGGTTGGTTTCGGTGGTGCTTTTCGGGATCATCTCGGGCGTCTTCTTTCTTTTCTCACTAAGTATCAGCCATCGTGTCCTGACGTGGAGGTAGCAGAAGGTTTAGCTTGCCTACATGGTATTCAAAGGGCTCTTGAGGAAGGGTATCGTGATTTGATTGTGGAAATGGATAACAAAAATATTGTGCAAATGTTGATCTCCGGCTCGATTTCACGAACTCTTGTTGGCACGACTATTGCAGATATCTTGCACATTTCCAAACGATTTGATCGTGTTCAGTTCCGGTGGATTGGACGACATCAAAATCAACTTGCTCACTACCTTGCTTCTAGTGCTAGGAATGCAAATCTTGTTATTGATGAGAACAATCATTTTCTGGTTAAAATTCACAGTATTGTATCCTTGGACTCTAGTCCAAGTTTGAATGAATGAATGAAATCTCGTTCTCTCCAAAAAAAAAACATAACATGTTGATATAACGTAATTTCTATTAAAATTGAGTTTTTTTAATAATAAATGACTATATATATTAACGGGACGAAAGAGAGTATTTATTACGGAATTAGGTCCCCACATTTCTATCATTTTTCATATCAAGTGTTCAGGTATATTCCAATTTGAATAATTATCAGGTAAATTGATTTCTTTTGAGCGAACAATACCAGAATTATTCATATTATTATTTTTAGAAAATATACTTCTTAATCTAGATGCCATAAATACAATTTTGATTTAAACAAGGTTCAAGCGAGTAATTTAGTATGAACGGGGACCACCAGCTGGGACCACCTCAACTGGGCTGACCAAACAGATACAGGCTGACCAAACCGAAAATACTAAATTTCAAGGGAGAACTTTGAAAATCATCCACAACAGTTAAGAATTGGGTCCTACCATTTGCTTAACTATTTTACCCATATAGGAATGTTGCAAATGGTAGAGCTTTTAGCCATTTTATGTAAAACATAGTAGTTATTTTTCATCAAAGTTACATGTCTACAGGCATCACATGATCATGTAACATACTACTACTTTTCAGGAAAATTAATGTAATCATATATATAATGTATATGTACAGTTACATTTTGTTATGTGAAATATTAGTGGGTAGCTTATGTATCAAATGTTTATGAAGTAGTGTGGAGTACTTAACTTTGAATTGAAATTTCAGGCTCTACCTAACGTTGTCATTTCGGAAATTTCGACTCATTTCAATGGCGATTAAAGTCAGTTGTATGACACTGAAATAAAATTTGAAAAATTCAAATCATTTGAAAAAAAAAAATCAAATTATAAAAAAAAAATCGAAAAATAGTTAAAATTCATGTCATAAACTATGACTAATTTGAATAGTACTCTGAGCTAACTGTAAAGCTACGTCAGGTGACTAAAAGCATACAACATAGAAAAAACCACCGCACATCTCAAATACTACAAATTAGTAATTGTAAACTGCATGTGATTAAAATAATTAGCAATAAATCACTAGAACAACAACTTATTTGTGAGACACATGGGATCCCTTGTGCCAAATTTTGTGTCGCAACCAAATCCAACTAGGATTTATAATTAATTTTTAGCATTTGATTTTAATTTTATTAGTTAAAATGGGGATGGCAAATTCAAAAGTATGGTATTTTTTTTTTAAAATTAATATTTAGTTATAAATGTTTATTAGTATGAATTATTACTCCTTCCGTCCCAACCCAACCTAATAGTCATGTTTTTTTTGAGTATGCGTGAGATATAAAATAATAAAACGTGATTACTAGGTTGGGATGGAGAAAGTATGATATATTAAATTTTATTTTTATAAAAAAATATTATAAAATTAATAAAACTTAATGTTTGGGACATAAAAATTGGGATAGATGATCTCATCTGTTTGTGAGAGGCTTTTGATTTGTAAGAATTTTTGAATAAACTTTTTAGAAGTCGTGTCTTTTCGGTAAGGGTGTGTTTCTCTTTGATATAAATGGATATGAAAATGATAAAAAAAATATTATCCCATAATGCGATCTCACACTTTTTTTATCATGTGTTATCTAAGGTGGAAAATATGGAAAAATATTATCGGTGCAAATAATTGGAAAAATATTATCATGGAAAAGGTTATTCATCATAAATAACAATAAAAATAATGTAAAAAATAATATAAATTTGTAATTTTTTTTGTTTTCCTTCATTCCCCATAAAAAAAAGCGCACCCTAGATGTTTAAAACAAGATAGAAGAGAAGATGGATGCTTGACATAAGTTAGGTTAGTTAGCACTAAGCAGTCACAATTTAAGACATTTTCGCAAGCTAAAGAAAATATAAAGTGACCAAAATAATATATATCTTATTATATGGTTAAAGGAAAATTTAAAATCCATAAATTTGGATTTATGAGAGCACATGATTATTATCTCTATGGAAAGAGATGCTCCGTTGCCCACTATGAATATATTTAATGTGCTCATTATAATCATATGTAATATGTTCATGAATGATATGATGATAATTTATTTAGAGAAATATATTACAACCGTGGGCGTACTTATGTGTCCACATGGGCAGACTTATGTGGGGGCGAACGCAAGCTGAAGCCCCTACGGTAGTCTTCGTAATCTTTTAGTATTAATGTATGTTTCGTCGAAATTTTATACTCGAATTATGCCAAGGGTTTTTTTTTATAGATTAGCCCCTAAGTGATTTAATCCTAGGTCCGTCATTGTGTGTCCATGAATGTCACGATAATAATATATTCAAAGAAACATATTATAAATATATTTTAAATATAAATCATATTAAAAAAAGGAATTTTAAACAAAAGAAATTATCAATAAGACATTACCACATCAGAGGTCCAATGTGAGCATATTGAGCATATTGAGTGTAATGTTTTTTTGTAATTGTGGAATAAAATGAAATTAAACGACTCACCTCTATTGACCCACATTTTAAAACACAACGTAATGTATCACAAGTGGAATCCAAACTAAAAATATGAATATTCCATCTCGTGACAATGCCAGGTCAGATCCTATTACACACAAACTTCATTTTTATGAATGAAAACAAAATAGGAAAATAAGGAATCTGAAGCTGATGTTGACATTCCAACTTGTTCATCAAGATTCTAGAATCCTTCATTCAATTCAATTCAATTCAATCCAATCCAATCCAATCCTTTCCTTTCCTTGTGCCGTAAAGCATTTTTCCTTTTAAATTTATACTACATCAAGTTGACTGCAGCTGTTCTCAACTCTCTCTCTCTCTCTCTCTTCCTTTCCCCTGTTTTCTCATTGCTTACTGGAAAGCTTGTAGTTGCACGAAAACACCATGACATACAACAACTACGACAAATCCTTTCCCACAAATTTCACTGAGCGAAGAACAGATTTTACATAATTACTAAACGATAATTACTCAAACACCCTAAAAAAGAAAAGAAAAGAAAAGAAAAAAGTTGAGCTAGACTAGAACCACATTTGGTTATTAATTAATTAATGGGAGTGGAGATCGAGGAGACAACAATCTTCCTACAATTTACTATGCCTTTAAACAATGGAGTTAATCCTCGTCCCCCTCCCTACTACTCTATTTACATTTCTTTGCAACTGCAATTCTCCACCACCGCCATCATTGCCTCCCGTCGCTCGGCTGCGATGTTAGCCTCCGCATTATCTCATGCCTGTATTAATTATATATGAATATTCTATACAATTTGAAGATGTTTCAATTGAATTTAATGAATTAAAATTGAAATAATTACCTCATGAGCAATCTATCAAAGGAGGAGGTGGATAAGAGTCCTCTGTTTTCCTCTGCCCGTCTAAGGAGATAGGGTATTATCTGCTCCACGGGCCCATACGGCAAGTACTTGCTAACCCTAAATCCACCATTTTTCAGCCCCAACGACAGAGCTTCCGCCATTCCGTACAGCTGCGCGAAATGGAGGCGCTTGCTGCTCTTCTCAATCCCCAAATCCAGGGCTTTCGCCGCCGCCAATTTGCCTATTTCAGCCGGAAAAGTTCAATTGATGCGGCAAAAATGGAGTAGGAGGAAGTAATTTGAGGCGCGATTCGGATTTACCTGACTCCATATTGTGCGTGGCGAGGACGAGCGAGCCGGAGCCGCGGGCGATCTGGTGCAGCATGAAGTTGGCGCAGTCGTTGTAGCAGGCGTGGGTGCTCTGGATGTTGTCGTGGATCGGCGACTGGACGCCGAGGGAACCGGCGAGGCGGTTCTCCGACGACATGTACGCGCCTCTCACGAGCTTGATCCCCATAGGCACGCGCTGCTGGTTGGCGGCTTCCTTGGCGATTACCAGCCTCTCCTTGGCGTCCTTCAGGTAGGCTTGGATCGTGTTGAATATCAGAGGCTCGCCGCCGCGGCCGAACTCGATTGCCGCCGCGTACGTGATGTAATCGATCGCCGGCTGAATCGAAGTGTCCTCTGCGTCGATCAGGATCGGGAGATTCGCCTCGATGCTTTTCGTGCAGATTTTGGCCAATCTGACGTAGGCGGCGTCGATATCGTGCTCTTCTTCGGCGGTTAACGGCTGCGGTTGCTCCGGCGTGTGGTAGAAGGGGCTGGAATCGGCGAGGAGAGGGAGAGATTTCAGCTTCCATGGCAGCTTTAAGGATTTGTCCTTGTGTTGCCACCTCAGCAAATCGCTCACTCTTTTCAGCAGGCGAGGGAGACAGATCGCTGTGATTTTCACCACCACGAAGCTGATCTGTAAAAGCAGACAGAACAGAACTCAGACGGTCGCGATTTCGTTACGATCGATGGAGATTAGGAGCGAAATTAGGTGCACTCACAGGTGATTCGTCGACGGATTTCGTGGAATCGATGGTGCGAATGATCTCTTCCATGTTGCCGTCGCACGATTCGTTGTCGTTCGCGTGCTCCAATCCATAATCCAGCATCGCCGTCAGGCCGGATCCCCATAGCTCCCTCGCCGTCGCCATCGCCGCCGCCAGGTCCTCGCCGGCGCAGAAGTGGCGGTAGAAGGTGCGCTCCGTGATCCCCATCACCATCTTCCTGCACAGCGGGTCGTCCATCAGCCTCGACTTCATGATCCACATCCCGAGGTCGGCCACCGGTTCCGCCGCGGCGAGGCGGAGCGTGATCACCGACCGGAGCAGCTTCGCGGTGTTGACGGACGAGAACAGCTCCTTCGTGTCGGTGAATTTCACGACGGGGTCGACGGCTGCGGCGGGCGGCTGACTATCCGCGGCGACCTTCCCCGGCAGGACGGCGGTGGTGGAGGTGCGTGTGCCGGTTTTGTGGCGGCGGATGAGGTTAGGGCGGACGGGGCGGCCGGCCATGGCTGACGGTCGGTGGCGGCGGAGATGGTTGCGGAAATTTTTGGAGTATATTATACAGTAAGAGTTGGGGTGCTTATTATGGCATGGGTATTTATAGCCGAATTTAGTTCCGAAATAAAATAATGAGTCGTTGTAAGAAAGGTCAAAATTGGAATTCTAAACTTCACTCTAGTGCGCGAAATTCATGTAAATACATCTATTTTGGAAACCATAGATTGTACAATTATATACTACTGATTTACTCTTATTTATTGTATTAAGACTATGCTTGACCGTATTAATAAAAAGATAGAATATATATATATGTATATATATATTAAATTTAATTAAACATTAAATAAGCTTATTTTGGATTTTTTAAAATATAATCCCCAATTGAAAAATAAATTATATTACGTGATCGATCTTATTTTCATAAGGTGATTGATGAGCACTAACAAAAAATTAATAAGTACGAAAGCAAACAGAAAACACAGGGATTTACGTGGTTCGATCTATTGAGATAGATCTACGTCCACGGAGCAGAAAATCGATGGATTGTATTGCTAATGAGTGTGTAGCTTTACAAAGATTGTCCTCCCCCCTCAATCTATTCTAAACCTCTATTTATAGATAGTTACATGGAGTTCGACTATAATACGGATTCTTCTCCTATTTGGACTCTTTGTCTTAATCTCCTCCTTTATGGATAAACATCGAGCTTTTATATCCCTTTTAGAGCTTGAGTTGTAATTTGCCTTGGTGATAAAGTCTCTTGTACTTGAGTGGGCCGAGCTACACAGGTCGAGCTGATAATCGGGGCCCAATTATATTGGGCCTAATGCTTTGGGCCTTGGAGCCAGGGCCGGCCCTGAGGGTGGGCCAGTAGGGGCGACGGCCCAGGGCCCACCATTTTAAGGGGCCCGATTTTTTTTAGTGAATGCTAGTATATGTACTTTAAAAATTTGAAAATTTAGCTCAATATGTTAGGCCCTTTTAAATTAAAGGCCCATTATCAAATAAAAGAAAAAAAAAGCCCAAAATTATATCCTAAGTTCTATAAGAGATTTGCAGCGCTAATAACGTAATACAGAGCACGACTATTTTTTTTTTCCTTATTCTGCGCAGACTCTCTCAAGCCGTCGCTGCGTCTCTTCATCTTCTTCTTCAACGTTTCTCCACCGCCCAAAATCTCATTCCCAATATTTTCTACCGTTAAATCATGAGTATAAATAATGTTGTAGGAATATTCAAAGAATTCATCTCTAAAGCTCTTCTTTCAATCTTCATCTATTGTTTTTGTGTGATAATCGAAAGAAAATTTTTGAAATTTGTCCATCATTTTCGAATCAATCAATCAAATCCAGATTTGGGAGTTGCATCCTAATTTCAATATTCGGGTTAGTTTTTCTCTTAATTCTATACCTTAATCTCAATTTTTGATTCTTCTTACTTCTCCATTGCTACTGTGTTTCTAACTTTCTATTGAATGCTGAGGTTTAAATTAATTTTAATTTTTGATTGTTTTTTCAGATTTGAGACTATCTTGAATCAGGACTTTTGGCTACAACAGCAACACTGAAATTTGAATCTCAACCATCAACTTATCCATCCTCCAGGTTCTATCGTTCTTTTTTGTGTTTTGGATATTAAATATGAAAAAACATATTTCTGGAAGTGAAAAAAGAAAAAAAAGAAAAAGGCTAGAAGAACTCACAAGATCACAAAAGGGTGATATTGATAAATTTTTTGTTAAGAGTACGAATTCTAGTGAAAATACTGAAAATTTAAATGCAAATAAAGATGGTGTGTCTAGTGAGAATCAAGATGCTAGTGAGAAGATAGATGACTTGAGTGAGCATGTTGTTCTTGATATGTCAAATGATGAACATAGAGAGAAGATAGATGACTTGAGTGAGCATGATATTCTTGATATGTCAAATGATGAACATAGAGACGACAATGGGCAGTTTATTCCTCCATTTGATATATATGATCCAAGAAATTGGGATAATCTCGATAATAATGCACGCGATATTCTAGTTGAAAAGGGGCCTTTGAGAGAAATGAATCTTGTATTTCCTTTGGATAACATCTCTAGGCATTTTTCTTATGCTCACTATACTAGAAAGTTAAGTAACGGTGAGGTGCAAGATCGAAAGTGGTTAGTATATAGTAGACATGCTGATAGAGTGTATTGCTTTTGTTGCAAATTATTTAAAAATAAAAATAATACAAGTTCTCTAGCAAAAGATGGAAATAGAGATTGGAAACATTTGAGTGCACGACTTCAAGAGCATGAGAATTCTATCGAACACATTACTAATATGAACTCTTGGTATGAGCTGAAAACTAGATTGGATAAAAATCAAACTATTGATAAAGACTTACAACGAGAAATCTCTAAAGAAAAAGACCGTTGGAGACAAGTTTTGACTAGAATAATAGCCTCCATAAAATATCTTTCTAAACGTTGTTTGGCTTTTCGTGGTTCTAATGAGAAACTTTATCAAGATAACAATGGAAATTTTTTGGGGTTGATTGAAATGATTGGAGAATTTGATGCTGTGATGCAAGACCATATTAGAAGAATACAAAATAATGAAATTCATTATCATTATCTTGGTCACAGAATTCAAAATGATTTGATTTCCCTTTTGGCTAGTAATGTTAGAACCATTATCATTAAGAGGATCAAGGAAGCAAAATACTTTTCAGTAATACTTGATTGTACACCGGATATAAGTCATCAAGAACAAATGACTCTGATCATACGATGTGTTGATATGTCATCTACTAAAGTGAAAATAGAAGAATATTTCTTAGAGTTTTTGAAGGTTGATGATACATCTGGTTTGGGGCTTTTCAATGAATTACAAAATGTGTTGAAATCACTTGATCTTAATATTGAAGATGTTAGAGGTCAAGGTTACGATAATGGTTCAAATATGAAAGGAAAACACCAAGGAGTTCAAAAGAGATTGCTTGAAATTAACCCAAGAGCATTATATATGCCATGTGCTTGTCATAGCCTTAATCTATCCCTTAGTGATATGGCACATTCTTGTGTTAAAGCTGTTTCCTTTTTTGGAGTAGTACAACGCATATATTCATTATTTTCAAGTTCTCCTAAAAGGTGGAAAGTTTTACTTGATAATGTTAAGGGATTCACTGTCAAATCTTTATCAAATACACGTTGGGAGAGTCGTGTTAAAAGTGTTCAAGCAATTAGATTTCAATCCGTTGAATTGAGAGATGCTTTGCTAAAATTATGTGATATATGTGATGATGCAAAATCAAAAAGTGAAGCTGAAAATTTAGCTACCTCAATTGAAAGTTTTGAATTTTTACTTGGTATGATCATTTGGCATGATATTCTATTTGCGATAAACATGGTGAGTAAGAAGTTACAAACCAAGTCTATGTGTATTGACTCGGCAATGAAACAATTGGAAGGTGTTATTTTATTTTTTGAAAAGTATAGGCATGATGGTTTTGACGCTAGTTTGGCTACTGCTAAAGGTATTGCATCTGATATGAATATAGAGCCAATATTTCCTACAAAGCGTCGTGTTACTAGAAAAAAACAATTTGATGAGGGGGAAAGTGTTGAAGTTTCATTATCACCTGAGGAGGCATTTAAAGTCGAGTATTTTTTGGTTGTTGTGGATATGGCAATTGCTTCTCTAAAAAGTAGATTTGAAGAAATGAAATCATTTGAGCATATATTTGGTTTTTTGTTTGATTCAAAACGTTTGAGATCATTGGATAATGATGAATTGAGAAATTGCTGCGTTGAACTGACATCAACTTTTACTCATGATAATGTGTCTGATTTTGATTCGGATAATTTGTTTATATGGAGCTAAAAATTTTACAAATGACTTTGCCTAATGAGACAATGTCGGCTATTGAAATTCTTGACTTTGTGAAAAGTGCAGATTGTTATCCAAATGTTGCAATTGCTTATCGGATTATGCTCACTATGCCTGTTACTGTAGCATCGGCGGAGAGGAGTTTTTCAAAGTTAAAATTATTGAAGACATACTTGAGATCGTCGATGTCGCAAGAAAGATTAAATGGTTTGGCTATTTTGTGTGTCGAAAATGATATTTTAGAAGATCTTGATGTACATGATATCATAAATGACTTTGCAAGCAAAAATGCTAGAAGAAGTCACTTTTTATGATTAATATATATATTTTTTTCGATATAAATATGTGTGATGCTTCTTTACAAGTATATATGAAGGGCCCATTTTATAGTTTCGCCCCGGGCCCTTTTTTGGTTAGGATCGGCCCTGCTTGGAGCTAGGCCATATCCTATCACATCCCCCCCCAAAAAGATGTATGACGAGGTCGACTGCATCTTGGAGCATTGTGGGCCAATAATATCCCCATCTCATCACTTTTTTTGACAATGCTCGAGCTCCGATGTGACTTCCACACGATCCTTCATGCACTTCTCGCAGTGCGTAGTCCGCCTGGTTCGGCCCTACGCATCTTAGGAGAGGCTGAAGATACGATCTTCTGTATAGCACTCCTTGCACTAGAGTGTACTTCGGAGACTTGCTTAGGATCTTTCTAGCTTCGAGCTTATCACCGGGTAGTTCGCCCTTCTCCAAATAAGCTCGAAAGGGAGTCATCCAGTTCGGTTCGTCCTCAGCCACTTGGCAGATCTCGGCTTCGTCTATACTTCGGCACTTGACTTCTTCTACTGGTGAGCTTGTAGATGACGATGCTAATTTTCTCAAGGCGTCAGCTCGATTATTTTCTTCCCTCGGGATTCTCACTAACTCGAAGTAGGTGTAGCCTTCTTGCAAGCTTTTAGCCTTGTGGAGATACTTTTTCATCCTGTCGCCTTTAGCCTCGTATTTGCCGAGCATGTGGCTCACTATGACTTGGGAGTCACTGTGAACTTGTACAGCTCGTACTTGGATAGCTTGAGCTAGACGAAGTCCGGCGATCAATGCTTCGTACTCCACTTCATTATTTGTCGTCGGGAAGGTAAACCGAAGTGCATATGTCGTTTCTATGCCATCTGGACTGAGTAGTATGACACCGGCACCGCTTCCCGCGTGTTCTGAAGCTCCATCCACATAGACTTTCCAACAATCTTTCGGTAGTTCTTTTGGTGCTTCGGCCTCGACTTTGGCTGGAGGGAGTTCACTCGGCTTTAGCACTTCTGTAAACTTTGCTTCCACTAGAAAATCTGCTAAGGCTTGACCTTTGATAGCTTGACGTGGGCAAAAAGAGATGGTGTGCTCGCCGAGCTCGACTGCCCACTTTGCAATCCTTCCCGATGCTTCTGGTTTGGTCAGCACTTGTCGAAGTGGTAGGTTGGTCATGACTTGTATGGAGTGCGCATGAAAATAAGGTCGCAATCTCCTTGCGGCATTTACCAATGCGAGCGCCACTTTCTTAAGTGGTTGGTACCTCGTCTCCGGCCCTTTCAGTGCTCGGCTGATGAAGTAGACTGGCAGCTGACGACGTCCTTCCTCTCGAACTAGCACCGCGCTTATGGCCTCGTCTGAGGCTGCAAGGTATAGGGAAAGGACTTTCCCCTCCTTTGGAACAGATAAGGCCGGGAGGTTAGCTAGGTACTTCTTGAGCTCCTCGAATGCCGACCTGTGTTCATCTTTCCATTCGAAATCCGGCGCCTTTTTCAAAATCTTGAAGAAAGGGAGCTGTTTTTCGGCGGCTTTAGACAAGAAACGACTTAGCGCGGCCAAGCAGCCTGTCAGTTTGTGCACATCGTGAATGGTTTTTGGAACCGTCATCTCTTGGATGGCTCGGACTTTGGATGAATTGGCTTTTAACCCTTCTTGAGAAACCCAGCACCCCAGAAATTTTCCTGATCGGACCATGAAGGTACACTTCTCGGGGTTTAGCTTAAGGTTTACCTTGTGAAGGAGGCCGAAGACGAGCTTGAGGTCGTCAACATAAGTGGTCAGCTCTTTACTTTTGACGACGACGTCGTCGACGTACACCACTACAATCTTGCTGATGTGAGGTTCGGATATTTTATCGACCATCCTTTGATAGGTTGCTCCCGCATTCTTGAGTCCGAAGGGCATCTTCTTGTACGCGTAAACACCGAAGTCTGTGATGAAAGCTGTTTTCGGCGCGTCCTCGTCACTCATTAAGACTTGGTGGTACCCTTTGTACAGATCTAAGAAGCTGAAGACTTTATGGCCGACGAGGGCTTCGACTTTCTTGTCGATGTTGGGGAGGGGATAACAGTCATTGGGACAGTATTTGTTCAGATCGGTGTAGTCAATACACATCCGCCACCCTCCGCCTTGCTTCTTGACCATCACCGGATTTGCTATCCACGTCGGATATTTGACCTCGAAGAGTATCTGCGCCTTCAAGAGTTGACGCACTTCGTCATAGATGATCTGGTTCCGCTCTGCTGCGAACACTCGCTGCTTTTGCTGAACTGGTTTTACTCCTGGGTCGATGTTCAGCCGGTGTGTGATGATACTTGGTGCCACCCCGACCATATCAAGGGGTGACCAAGCAAAGACATCTCTATATTCCTGAAGAAGTTGGACGATCTGTTTTCAGAGTTCGGCTCCACTCGCAAAACCTACTTTGATGACTTTAGACAGGTCATCTTCGTAGAGTGTAACGTCTTCTACTGGCTCGTCAGACACAGATATTTTCTCCAGTTCCAACTCCTCGGGTTTCTGTGGTTGTTATGCTTGCGGATGCTGAGGTGTTCCAACACCTCGTAAGGTGATCTGCATGCACTCTTTGGCTCACTTCTGATCACCTCGAACTACAATCACCCCGTGCCTCGACGAGATTTTGATCATCAAATGGTATGCCGAGCAGATTGCTTTCACCGCCACCAACCAATCTCTTCCTAGAATGATGTTGTAGGGAGAGCTGGCCTTCACAACGAAGAAGTTGATCACTTTGGTGGACGACAATGGATGCTTTCCCACGGTGACGGGGAGTTGAATGATTCCTTCTGTTTGCATCTCTTGCTGGACGAAGCTTTTTGGGGGGATCGGCACCGGCGTGAGGCATGCCTCTTCGATCCCTAGCTTCTCGAAGCAATCCTTGAAGAGTATGCTCACCGAGGCTCCACTGTCGATGAAAACTCGTTGAACGAGCTTATTGGCCACCCCGGCCTCGATCACAATGGCTTCTTGGTGAGGCATGGTTGACGGCACCGGATCTTTCTCAGAAAATGTAATGGCCTCGCCCTTTTTGAACCTCTTTTATGAAGGTTCATCAGTCTGGGGACTTCGGGCCTCGGCCTTAAGTGATGACTTCGTGGCTCCTTGGGGAAGCCCGGTGATGGCTGTGACGACTCCGTCGAACTGAGGTTGGTCCTCGTCTTCGTCTTCATCCTCGCGCTTCGGCTTCTTATCCACATGGGGGCCACAGTTATTCCCCCCTTTGTTCTTGCGTTTTCCCTTGCCCTGAGGTCAGGCTTCGTATTGGCCGCAACTTTGGTACTTTTTAAGGGTACCGTCGCGCACCAAGTGCTCGATATCTTCAGCTAGGTTCCTGCAATCCTCCGTGTCATGGCCGTAATCCTCATGAAATCGGCAATATATATCCTTGGATCGGCGTTTCGACCCCCTTCGCAACATGGGATGAGGCTTCTCGAACATGTTAGTGTGGAGCTCATAGATTTCTATCCTCGGCTTCGTCAGTGGCGTGAAACTGGCTCTTTTCCTGGCTCTGCCGAGGTCCAAGCCTGGATTCGATCGGTCCCCGCTGGAGTCTGTCGAGAACGCTTCGCCGACCTTGGCCTCGGTCATTGCGATCTTCCTTCTTCTGATCTGACGGCTCGGCCCTGTCAGTTTCGCGCTTGCGCCTGTCGGCCTCGTCAGCTCTGGCGAACTGATCGGCTATGTTCCACAATTGCCTCGTAGTACAAGGCTCGTTTCTTACGAGCTCCTTATACAGGGTGCCCGACTGGATAACATTCTAGAAGGCCGAGATAAGTACCTCATCAGTTAGGCGATCTACTTTCAGACTTTCTTCATTGAACCTTGTCATAAAGTCACTGATGGACTCGCCTCGCCTCTGCCTCATAGTAAGTAGATGCGCCGCAGTGGTTTTAGCCTCAGCTTTTTGGAAAAACCTCCGCTCGAAGGCATCCATTAGCTCCTCATACGACCCAATACTGCGAGATGGCAGACTATCGAACCACATGCGGGCACTATCAACTAGCAGCTCCGGGAACACCTTGCACATGTAGATATCATCGCTGAGTCCCTGGTTGACCATGTTATACTGGTACTGTGAAAGAAAATTTTGTGGGTCACACGATCCGTTGTATGGCTTTACTGGCGGAACTTTATACGAGGACGGGAGAGGCGTGTAGAGGATTCGGTTGGTGAAAGGTGCAGAGATTCTCCCATATATGCCGAACCTTCCTCCTCGGTAGTTATCCTCGTCTTGCCGAGGTGAATCAGCTTAACGACGAGGTGAATCAGCGTAGCGATGAGGTGGGATGGCATCGCGCCGGGGTGAGGGATCCTGGCGTCCCGCAAATCGCTCGAGAGGGATCCTGGCGTCCCGCGCGTCTAGAATCCTGACGCTTGGGGACTTTTGCCGGTGTTTCGATCCGGATGTGGCGTTGTGCTCTCGATCATCACCGTGCGAAAGCTGGCCGCCTTCACCATTGCGATCTCGTTGCTGTTTAGCAAACTCTAGGAAATCCTGCCGATTTTTCGCCAGATATGCTTTTACAGCGTCGTCAAATTCTTGCTAGAAGTTTGAAAGGTCATCCTCCTTGCTGCTGCCGCGACCTTCTTTTTCACGGCCGAACTTGTCCAACGGAACATGATCGACATGGCCCTCTGGAGTTCGGTCTTTCACAGGCTCCTTCCCGGGTCGTCTATTTGCTGCAAGATTCTGATCCTGCACTTGGCTTGCTTCAGCTTCGTTGATAGGTGGATTTGTTACCGGATCCTGTCCAGTTTGTTGAATCTCTTTTTCCTTGGCAGCAGTGGCAGCAGCGGCGACGACGTTTGATCGTGTTGGTCTTGTCATGGCTACGTTCACCTGGAAAATTTTGATCAGAATTCACAAATTTCTAGCGATTCCCACAGACGGCGCCAATGATCGATCTTATTTTCGTAAGGTGATTGATGAGCATTAACAAGAAATTTATAAGTACGAAAGCAAACAGAAAACACAGGGATTTACGTGGTTCGATCTATTGAGATAGATCTACGTCCACGGAGCAGAAAATAGATGGATTGTATTGCTAATGAGTGTGTAGCTTTACAAAGATTGTCCTCCCCCTTAATCTATTCTAAACCCCTATTTATAGATAGTTATATGGAGTTCGACTATAATACGGATTCTTATCCTATTTGGACTCTTTGTCTTGATCTCCTCCTTTATGGATAAACATCGAACTTCTATATCCTTTTAGAGCTTGAGTTGTAGTTTGCCTTGGTGATAAAGTCTCTTGTACTTGAGTGGACCGAGCTACACAGGCCGAGTTGATAATCGGGGCCCAATTATATTGGGTCTAATACTTTGGGTCTTGGAGCTAGGCCATATCCTATCATTACGTATAGGGAAAATTAAAACACTCGAAAAATGAATAATGAAGTTATTCGGTGAGAGGGAAAGTAAATATGGATTGTGAAATTGATGTAATATTATCCATAATTGAGATATTCTTGGGAGGAGTTCTGAATATCCAAATTTTGAGGATCTTAGTTACCCAAAACAAAAGTAAAATGAAAATAAGAATTGCCTTATTTAACGGGTCTATATGTGACGTGGATTATCTAGTGTTTACGTGGCGTGATTGTCCAAAGCTATGGGATAATGATGCAATGTCAGCAGTGATGAAACAATGCGTTGGAATTAACGACTATTTTATCATATCTCATGTACTCTATTCCTTCCCTCCATTTAACTGTCCTCAACATTGAAAATTTTTGTCCCCAAATATCACATGTATCAATATTCAATATAAATTGTACTCCCTCCGTCCTTGATTTACTGACCTTATTGACTTTTTAGATAATTTTAAAGTTTTGTGATGATGTATTTAAAATCAAATTTTTTGAGTTTAGTTTTTTTTACAAGGTACTACGAGTGTTGTAGTATCGTATAAAAAAAACTAATCTCAAAAAATTCAATTTAAAATCCATGATCATGAAGCTCCAAAATTATTTAAAAAGTCAACAAAGTCAGTAAATCGAGAATAGAGGGAATATTAAATTTATAAAATATCTTTACTTACAAAGCTCGTTTGCGAATTGACTAGTACAATATTTTATTCGAGCATAAAGTAAAATGCAGAAAATAAAACTGAGAAAATGTGATCCAGTGATGGGAGTAGCTGTCAACAACTTGTAATTTGTCATATTTCAAGTTGCATAATGTTGGCTTTCAAATGTAAATCACGCTTAAGTAGCTAGAGTACAAGTAGACATTTATTCTACTAGTTTGTTTCTAGTCACATATACTACTCCATTAACTAACATGAATGTTCCTATATCCACATTAATGTACCCACGGTTAACATCACAATGTTGTTAATAATTTTTTTCTTTTGAGTTTAGTTTTTATATTTTTTTTATTTATGGTTTAGTGTTTTAGTAGAATATAATTTTATAATATATATTAATTAAAAAAATTAAATATAGTACCATTACCTCAGTTTTGTGTTGGCACATTAAATATACCTATGGTGGATATAAGAGCATTACTCTAATACGGAGTAACTAATTTGGTGATTCCGATATTCTTTTATTCAAATCAAGAAGACTATTAAACGAAATTAGCTCAATTTTTTTTTTTTGTTTTTTTTGTTTTTTTGTTGATTTAGCTCAAATAATTAAATAATTAAGTAGATTAGATACACGCAAACATGTAGCTGTAACGTACGGTTGATTGGCGCGGTCTCTTTCGACAAGCTAACATTCCAGTAACAGAAATTAAAATATCGAACACAAATAAAATTTAATAATTTAATTTTACAAATGTCATGGATTTCTCTATGATTTAATTTTTACATTTACGAGTGATAAAGCTTATACTGAAATTGCCTTTGAGAGATTTAGTGAAGAAGTGAAGCCACCAAAGACACGAATGAAAATTTATGCTGGTACATGAAAGCAGGGCAGATAATTATTTTTTCAACTCTCTCCGTCCTGCCTTATTTTCGTGTGAAATTTTCACGAGATTCGTATTAGATTCTCTGATTCTCTTATATCTTTTTTTTTTCAAAAAAAAAAACGTTAGGTGGTGGCCCATGAGAGAGGGAAAAGCAGCTTCTTTTTTTTTTTTTTTTTTTTTTTTAAAAAGTTACACTATATTTAAAAAATATCAGCTCAAGCCAATTATATTATGTTTCCTAACAATTTTATCATTTTCTAATAACTTTATCATTCATTATCAACTATTTTAACATATTTTCCTTGTAATCATGCTCCATGAAATTTAATGCGGAAGTGAGGATGGAGGGAGTATAATTCTTTGGTATTTAATATTATTATTTTACAGAGATGAAACATATATATATAATTCCAACCTAAATTCTTTTGGGGGAAATGATTCTCAGCTGTCAGCTATATATAGGGTTGAGCATCGGCCGACCGAACATCGAAAAACCGACCCGAATCGACATGGTCGGGCGGTTTCCGGTCGGCTGGTTGAGGCGTTGGTTGTCGGGGCGGTTCAAAAAATGGAAAACCGACAGAGGTCGGTTCAGCCTTCTGTTAAATTTCTGTGAATGTCAGTTTGGGCCGACCGACCGACAAACATATACTCCCTCTGTCTCAAGATTCATGACCCCTTTCTTTTTGGCACTGTCGGCAAGCATTTTCACGCTTCTCGGTGATGAGTTTTAAAATGAATTTTTGATGTATTTTTCTTTTTATGGGATACTACGACACTTGTAGTATCCCGTAAAAAAAAAATATATCAAAAATTCATTTTAAAACTTATCACCAAGAAGCGTTAAAATGCTTGCTGACAGTGCTAAAAAGAAAGGGGTCATGAATCTTGAGACAGAGGGAGTAAGTAATTGTTATTAAAACCTAAATATGCGCCTCTCTCTCTCTTTCTCTAAGTAAATCGCCTCCTCCCAGAACAGAAACACAGAACGGCGACCCCCACTTCACAGCCACACCCACGCAGCCAGTCTATCTCCGCTACCACCCCTCCCACCGTAGTCAAATTGTGACGACGCCGTAGGACTCGGCGTTGGGATGCTTGCCACGCTGCTGCAGTGCTGTTGCTTCTGCTTCAAGCGTTCATCCTTGTTTCTGTTTTTCAATTCATAATAGCAAATGTACGTGTTTGACTTCCAGCTTTTGTAGTTTATTTTCTTGAATTAGCAAATACTACCTCCAACCCACCAAAGTAGTCCCATTTACTTTTTTGACTTTTCCGGCACGCATTTCCACCGAAACTTAGTACGGGTTTTCAAATATAATTTTGAAGTATCGTTTTTTTCATAGTATCCCGTAAAAAAAACGATACTTCAAAATTATATTTGAAAACCCGTACTAAGTTTCGGTGGAAATGCGTGCCGAAAAAGTCAAAAAAGTAAATGGGACTACTTTGGTGGGTTGGAGGTAGTAGCATATTTGATTTTCAAACGTATTTTTTATTATTCTTGAAATCAGTATCATGTACGTAGAGTTAGGTATTAAATTCACAAACTGTCGGTTAAGCCAAAACCGACCGGCCGACCGGTTGATTGTCGGGGCGGTTCTTGGGTCGGCTAAGGATGGATCTCGGTCGGTGGGCGGTCAGAAATTTCTCCGTCGGTCAGTTTGTCGGTTTATAAAAAAAGGGGCGGTCGGCCGGGCCGACCGACCGCTGTACACCCCTAGCTATATATCTACCTATTTGTGTTTTCTTTATCGTCTTGCACTGATCATCGTCTTGCTTGTGTTTTCTTTATCATATTTCTCATTTATCTCATGTTTTTAATTATTTATCACAGTTCTTTTTAATTTTTCTAATCATATTTAATTGTGTATATATGGAATTGAGAGTAGTGTGTAACTTTTCTCTACCCATCAACCAATGTTTGGTCATTTTGTGACATCTTAACTTGTTAACGTGTGAGAATTTGTAAATGTTAGAATTTGGTAATATATTCTATTACAAGTTGAGCAAGGTGACATTTTGTTTATTATATCACCCCTATTATTGATTTGATCTATTTGTGTGTAAAACTCTCCCTCTCATTCTTGATTAAGAAGAAATTAAAGCAATGATACATGGAATACTTTAAACTGCAAGTCTGCAATATACTCATCAAATGGGAACCTCTATTTAGGCAGCTTTTAATTTGAAGAGAGGAATCTGTAAAATGTTAATTAACTTTGTGCATGTATTATTGTTCAATTATTTTTCTCGTTTTTTCGTTAAGTACCCCTTTCCACTTGATGTGGTAATAATTTGTACCAATTTATTCCAACCACTTATTTTATATATTTACTTTATTACAGTTTTATATTCAATTTTGATAATTTAACATATATTGACATATGACAAATATTAAATAAATAATAAAATGTATTTACAATAATAATATAATTTATCAATTTTTAATTAAATTTTAATAGTAACTAAATAGCAAAATTTATATTTCTTGAACTAAATTAGATTGTATATTCAACCTTCTTAATTAACAAAATATTAATTATATTAATAATCAAAATATGTTATTAAAAATTAAGTAATACAGTAAAACCCCCTATACATTCATTTGTTAGTACCGGACAAAATTATTACTATAGGGTGTAATACCCCACATTTTTGTAACATATCTTTATTAAATTAAGTCGATGAATTAAGAAATATTAGTTAACTTTTTGTAATTAAATTATTCTTCCAATCATATTAATTGAAGAAGAATTCTCCAAGTAGTTAATGAGAAAGAAATAATAATATTTATAGTAAAATCAAATAGCAATTTGATAACTAAGATTCCTTCGACCTTAAACGAATTGAATATTCAACTAATTATATTGTTGAATATTGCAGTGATCTTGAATAGCTAGAATTACGTTTGAATAATCAAATACAGTTATTAGTTTCATTGATTAATCAAGTTCATTAGCCATTATCATCGGGCAAGGCCTGATCCTATTTACCTATCAATGCAAGCCTAATGACCTAAAAGTATTAAGAGGTGAAAATTTTAAAAGCCCCTTTTGTAATTACACATGTACAAAATACCCCATTTTATACATTGATGCAAAAATTACCTTTTTATTTAAATAATAAAGGTGGGGCCCACTTTTTCACATAAGTAGGCCTTGAAAATTGGGATGGTCTGAATATCATTGTATTAGTTTGTATTATTTATTGTGCTCTTTTGTACGTTTCCGGTTGGAGTAGGCCCACTGGTTGGACATTTGCAGAGAATTGATTCTCACATAATTTGTCTAACAGCTAAAAGACATAACCTACTCCAATAAACTCACCGCCCCCCTCTCACTCTCACCCCGCCGAGTCCACCACCTCTCACTGCCGTACCCTTCCGCTAACGCCTTGCCGTTGCTGGCTGCCTCCCCTCATCTCCACGACTCACGCCGCCCCTGCCTTCACCGGAGAATTCCATTTGCCGGAGATTGAAACGGCTGCGAATTTTGGAAACAAAATGACATATGATTATGAGGAAGAATTTACCAATGAGATATTGGTAGTAAAAAATAATAAATTTGGATGCCTCCACTGCCGGCCCGCCGTCGCCGGAAAGTTCCCACCGCCCGCCGCCGTGTAGAAGCACGCTTACCGCGTTGGGAACTTTCTGGTGACGGCGGGCCAGCGGTGGAGGCGTCCGAATTTATTATTATTTTTTATATTTCGTATGTTATGAAAATATGTGTTTATATATATTAATTGGCATACTTGTATATATATGATGATTAACATTATTTTTGTTAATGTTAGCATGTTAATATTATGGCTTAGGGTGTGAATTACACTTTTATGTTATGTTATTATCATAAAAAAGAGTTGTGAATTTGATTATTTTGTTTAATTTTGTTTACTTAAATTTCTTAATTTTTGGCATGCTTAATTATATCTAATTAATTACGTTACTTTTAGTTAATTATTCCATAATACTTGAGCAATTATGCGTAGCTATGTTAGCTAGTTTAGTTAAAGTAATTTGTAGCGGTCGATTATTTCTTGTTAATTAGATATGTGCATTGTGTACTAAACAAATTACATTAGTACTTGTAAATTAGATTAGATTAGTAATTGTAACATAATTTCATTTCGTTAGATTAATTAACACAATTAATCATAAAAATCATTAGATTAGTACTTATAACAAATTAATTTCGGAATAGGTTTACTACTTATTAATTAGATTAGTAATTTATAACGCAATCGCGAATTAGTTTAATATATTTTTTTTAATTAGATTTTTTATGTTAATAATTTATTTAAGAGAGTCAAAGTTGAATTAGTTTTTGGCATGCGAATTAATTAAATTAAATTTAATTAGCTTAATATTAGTTCATCATTTAATAGGTAAATCTAGCTTTAATTTAATTAAATTATAGTATTTAGTTAGTAAATCAAAACAAATTTGAATTAGTTGCTGTCTAATTAATTTGCATTTATGAATCTAAGTAAATTGATTTGCTACGGTGGGAATTTGTCTTGCTTCTGTATTAGTTTGCATGTCCGGAGTTTAATTACCTGTATATGTAATCCGTCTATGTTTATGCAATTTTTGAAGAATCTAATTTTCATTTATTATGAAAAAAATAGGCCAAGCCCAAACCACGGTATCATCACCCAGAGTATATAAACCAGCCAGCAAAGCCCAATACATTCTACTATATAGATCTAGTGGATGACATCAAGAACAAATTATTCAAGTTCGGGGATAATGCTTTAGTCGAACGATTAAGACAGGGACCTTTCGGTCATTTCATCGGTTGGGCTCCAAGGAAGAGCTATGGGGGCGTACTTAACAGTATACTGTCTCGGTCAATTCATTCAAGAACTGGAATGTGGTTCCACATCGGTGGTCAACATATAAAGTACACAGCTTAAGATCATGCGTTGATTACTGGATTGAAATTTGGGTGTACAACATTTGATCCCCTTGTGACATGTAATCTTAGAGAGTCACGACTTTGTCAAGTTATTTATGGAGGGGCATGTGACAGTGCCAACACCTTGCTCGATATGTTATATCAAAATCCTAGCCCCTTCCCTGATCCAGACGGTGATATCCACTTTGCGACTGGCCTACTTGTTGATAGCCAATACTCTCCTTCTTGGGCACGATACACGAAAACTACCATACACTTGGTTGTTGTCCTTAGCTGACGACATACAGTCATTTCTCGAATTTCTGTGGGGTGCATACACGCACAAGACTCTGCGGTATTATTTGAGAAAGTTACGTGGGACCGATTTAAAATATTATTTTCATGGTCCATCGTGGGCGCTCATCGTATGGGGATTTGAGATAATTCGAGGGCTCGGCCATGTAGCTAGAATTGCAGTGCAGAGTGATATGTATCCCTGATGTTTGAGATGGAATTTCAAGTTGAGGCTCAAACGTACGACTGACGAGTAGTTGAACGCGTTGTTTGAAGACGATGAGTCAGAGCTTCAGAATCTAATACCTATAGGACGTGAGCACGAAACTCCTTGGTTTCGCTCCCTACATGTCCGAGGGGCATCCTCCGTCAGGTTTTACGACCCGGTCAACCCAATGAGTGCCCCACAAGAGTTTACTCATGAGATGCGTCAACGCCGACCGATGCACGTCTCTATGCCCGAGGCTAACACAGACACGGGATCCCATCCCAGAAGGAGTACCCAGATTAGAATGACCGAGGATATGACTGATGCACACCACGAGTCCACCTCCCACCCATACCAGGAAAGACGCGATACTGGGAAGCGTGTGAGGGAGTCATCTTCTAGCAGCATTGATGGGCACAGTAAGGGTCCATCTTGCACACCCGTATAGTTCAGGGAAATTGTAGAGGATGTGGTGGGGAAACATTGTCAGAAACTTGAAGAAAAGATGGAAGCTGATAATAAAGAGGTGAAAGCGGAGATCAGATCCACCGAGAATCGACTGATGTCATTCATAAAATTTTGGCTACAGTTCCTCCCATCGTTCACCTCCGGTTTTCAAGCCACGTCGTCGGAGCCCACCTATCGTTTCATTAGCTCGGGATTCGGGGGTAGACCTCCTTGAGCCTCGATCTTATGGGCATGTCGAGACGGTCGGGCTTCGTAGGGACACATCTTTCCCTATTTATACACATGATGCCACCATATCTGGATACGCGGAATCCAGTGATGCAGCCGAGCGTATCTTCACTTCAATTTTTGGGGAGGTAGAATCTTACATAGATTTACGTTTTATTTTTTGCATTACTTTTGTTGTATAAATTAGTCTTTGTGAATTTACTCTCTATGATGTTCACAGACGGCCTCCGTGACTACCGTTGAAGGATCATCATACGTTCTGACATTTGGAGTCCCTTATCAACCCCCGTTGAGCTATGCTTTTGAGCAGCCGCGACATTCGATGCTGCAGTTCTCCACCACCACACATGAGTTCTTGACACCGACTGCAGGCTTCTCGACTTCAACTGCACCATTCGTTACAACTCGGGTCCCTGCGCGTAAATCGGCCTCATCAGTGGATCTTGGCTAGGTACTCTTAAATATTCCAGTGAAACTAACCCTATTAGTAAACTAACCCGTGACATGCAATTAATTAAACACAATTTAATTAGTACTATACCTTCATTTTTTTTAAATAGCCTTCTACTACAAAAAAGAAGGAGAAGCCAAAAAAGGCAAAAAATATTTCTTTGAAGTCCCCACTTCCGTCTTCCCCGTCGTCCGACATTATCGATCAATACAATATCTTCATGCAAACTGGAGACGATTCGGGTGTACAAGTGAGGGAGGCTACTAAATTGGTTTCAGTATTTGACTTCAAGCAGATGTGTCAGGAGGGTATTGAATGGGATCCGCTGGTATTTAATTAGACCCTTTACTTGAATTTAACTATTTGTCTTACTAAAGAAGATTAATTCAAATTTTTTCACAATTATCTAATTGTCGCAAATTTTTGATTTCGTCTTGGTGATACTGCGCACCCGACTGAAAACTGGTGTTAAGGTGTACCCGAAATTTGCATTCGGAGGAGCTATCATATGCAATCTAAACATGATGGTAATAGTTTTAATTTCAATTAGTTCAATTTTATGAAATTTATATCTGTACTTATTCGTTTTTATTTGTTATGATTCAGATGGAATTGAAAACGGATTTTGAGCAGTTGAGGTTTAGAGCAGTAAATGAGTTTCGGTGCACAACCTGGCCCGACATCATATCTACAATCTCTCAATTGTGGGTACCCGGGCTATCATTGTGCAAAATCGTCCAGGGTGAATTTCAGGAATACGATACACCTAACTGGTGGAAAGCACATACGGTAAGAATCTCATTTCAAATACAATTTTTTTGCAATAAAAAAAATATGAAGACTCTCCCTAATTATTTGTAATAATATATATATATATATATATATATATATATATTTTGTAATAATGAACATAGGTTTTCATCCCTTGGATCGTTGATGACCAATACATGTTCGTGGTGGTGGACTTGCGCACAACACAAATAGTCGTGCAGGATCCACTCTCAAAAGGAAAAGAAACTCTCGATGAACTAGCTCCGTTGATCACTCTACTACCAATTTGGGTTAAAGATGCAATGTATTAGGCGATGAACCAACTAGGATTGGAGGCCGGTCATGACGCTTTCCAGGTAAGTTTTTACCCTAAAGAGGCCCTGATCAAGTATCCACATCCCCATTGTAGCGGTCTGGTCGCTTGCATGAACTTGGAACGAACCAATAGTGGGATTTCCGCCCAAGAATCGGGGGGTGCAAATGTGGACTTGTATCAAAAGATTGCTGCTCACAGAATTTTTTGCCATGCAAAGCGTTAACTTTTCAGTCACATTATGTTCAGAATTTATCCTCAAACTTTATAACCTAAACATTCATGCGTTATTATTATTTGTGTTATAAAATTTAATTTTCTTCTTATTTGTATTATTTATTTTCGGTTTATATAATGATATAATCTCGACTAACGATTTTAAATTTTCCATATCCTCGACTGACGATTTTAAATTTTTGTAATGCAAAACCTTTTTTTTTTTTAATAATTATTACAACACAATCCATATATTATTCAGGTAATTCGTAGGCACGTTATTCACCTGAAATGAAAGGCAAAAAACATAAGTTTATTTAGTATTTTTTTTGCTCCATTTTAATCGTACATAGAATTTACGTAATTCATAAATTTTGAGTATATAATGAATTATTAATTAACAACATTCATGAGAATAATAAATAGAGCGATGATAATAGTCGGGAAAGAAATATAAAATGACAAGTTAATAAGACATAATATTAATACAATCGTAACTATAAACCCTAATCAACTATATTCGGGCAGTTTTCTGGTTTGTGATCTGTAAGACCGCAATGACGACATCTACGACCACGATGACGACCGCGACCGCGACCACGAACTCGTTCACCCCCTTCCGGGATTTTTGTCTCTCTCGGTCTACCAAGTAGATGTATCCTTAAGTTGGGTAGGACTTTCGTACTTTTGACGTCGGCCGGCAGTCTCCATTGCGTCTTTATAGGAACTTGAGAAATTTGCATCTTGTAAGTTTCGACATATGTTTTCCTTCTGTAATAGTGTGCAATGTATTGTAGGACATTATGTCCATGTGTCCTGAGATAACACAAATTAATAAGTTAATCGTAAAGGAAAAACTGTAAGTTAATCGTTAAGTAATAGAAAAAATACTCACGTCATTGCTGCAATCGCATGCGCACAAGGGAGACAATCGATTTGCCATTCACAACATTGACAAAGAAGCCCCCGTAGGTCCACATGCACTGTCCTCCCAGATGTGACAACTTTGTAATGATCCAGATCAATCTGTGTGGCGGTATACGTGTGGGATCATTCCAATTGCACACAGATTTTCCGCCATGCCTCCACTGTTATGGGATGATTGTCGTTTCGGGCCTTTGTTCGGCAGTCAGTGAACCAGCGGTCAATTAGGATCCTCATAGCATCTAGACAAGCACAAATTGGCATACGTCACACCCACAAAAGGGACTTATTGAATGATTTAGCGGCGTTCGACGTCATGTTGCTAAACCGTCGAATAGGGCACATCGATCAGGACCACTTCTCTACTCTGATATCAATCAATTCTCGATATGCTGCACGTGCCTCTCTTTAAAGAGCTACCATGATGGTGTCAAAAATGTGCTTATTGTAAGTGTATGCAGCTCGCTGGAAGTAGGCGCCAACTTCAGAGCCGAAGCCCATCATTTTTTTACTAAGATGATAATATCATAACCCGTGGTAGGCTTCCGGAAACACTTCGCCCACGGCATGTATTATGGATGCGTGTTGGTCCGACATGAACAACCATTGCCGCATTGCCCCATATGCCGTCCTAAGAGCTGTCATGAACCAAGTCCATGACTCGTTGTTCTCAATCGGTCCTATACCGTAGGCCAAAGGAAACAACTGCTTGTTCGCGTCCTTTGCCACAACTACAAACATTATGCCATAGTTCTTTCCCTTCAGATGCGTGCCATCAACACAGACAACCGGCCTAAGATATTTGGATGTGTAAGCATGTCGAGATACAGCTAATGCAATAAATACGTGTCTGAATCGCAAGTCATGCCCGATGTCAATCTCAGTTATCGTGCCCGGATTTGACATCTTCAGCATGTGGAGATAACCAAGCAAGTTCTCGAAGGAATCCATAAATTTGCCGTATATCATCTCGATTGCACAATTCCGCTCCTTCAAGCAGACATCGTAGCTGGCATTAATGCCGAACAACGCACGAAGCTCATTTTGAATTATTTTCGGTTTCATTACCTCTAAATCACGCATAATTTTCTTTGCAAAAAATTCCCCGATCACCTTTGAATGGATTTTTCTGAACCACATTTGTTATGCCCAAATCGTCGCACGTGTGTTGCAGGCGTATTTTTTTAACCGTCCAAGGCCAACCGAAGCTTGTTGCGCATAAATGGAAGCGACAGTCTTCTGATAACTTGCATTTCAACACCACTCGCATAGTATCAGATTTCTTCACCTTGTATTCTTTCTTCCTCTCCAAATGCCACAAACCGACTGCAATAGCGATATCTGCCTTGGTATAGTAAACGACATTTACAGCCAAATCTTCGATATTCAGGTTCTCCTCGTGGAAAACTACTGATGATCCAGGCTCAAGAGGGACCATCGGAACCAACCAATTGCTTATGTGATCGGTATCAGTATCTACCTCCGGTTGATCCTCGTTGAACTCTGGATACATCATATCTAAGAGTTTTTGCATCCTGCCTTCCTCGTGTATCCATGCCGTCCACTCAGCGAATAAGGCCCTGTTCACGGTCCTATCACCAGCATATAAATTCGAGTCATCTTCGCTCTTAGAGCTCTCATCCGTTTCAAGGACGTAATCTTTATCTTCATTCTCGTCATCATCATTAAATAAAGACCATTCTTTTCTAGCATCCTGATCACCTTTGACCGTATGATTGAGGTCCGGGATAGTATGGTGAAATGAATCAAAACCAATCTTGCTCTCTCTGTGATAGACATCCCCCGTCCAGTTTGTAGAAGATGGAACTCTCCGGATCTGCTCCAGCTCGGCCTGCAAATTGTCGGTGCCCTCGGTGTCAAAGCCGAATGATCCTCTTCACGGCTGATCATGATCGAACGTACGGACATATGAAGATGATGCTCCGTCGCTCGAAGACACGTACACTGTTGGGAATGACTCTGTACGGCACATATGCTTTAGTTGCTCATCGGTTCTAAGACGTGATTTAACAGTCCATCTGTTCTCCGATGTCGTCAGATAGAAAACATCATAATCACTACCCGAGGGATTGCAATAAAGAGATATATGATATCTCAAGTTGTATATCGAGATTGCATCTTCGGATAAGGAGATATCTAAATATGTGCCGCCATTATAGGTACTATCAATCCAATAACCTCCGTAAATCACCTTCATGTACACGAAAACCATCTGTAATCAAATAAAATTCTAAAATATGTTCAATGTTAGATAATCAAGTAATTAAAATAATAACATGTCATTAACCTTAACAAAAATAAGATGATTGCATAAACTATGAAATGAACAAGTACTAAACCCAAACATTCATCAATTAATTACATAGATTATACAAATCAAACATATAATTATACATATAATAATTTTATAATCAATATAACCTATTCACAAGTTATCCACCGCCGGCTAAAAATAACGGAAAATTCCCACAGCCAGTGATACAAGGTTGTTAGCGGTGGGATATTTCCGGCATCTTTACCGGCGGTGGATAACTTTATGTTCGTTCCCTATTTTTCTTCTTTTCATTTATGTATTGATTTCTAATTAAACACCAATATTGACTAAATGAAGAGAATAATTAACGTAATTAAACTTAAACTATTATTATAAGCTAATAAATCATAAAATAATAATATTTAAATACATATAATATGAAAATTTAACATGTAATTATACATAAAATAATTTTTATAACCACCAGCTACAATCCACCGCCGGCTAAAGCAGCCGGAAAATTCCCACCGCCGGCTATACAAGGTTGCCGGCGGTGGAAATTTTCCGGCAGCTTTAGCGGGCGGTGAATAATTTAGGGTCATTCCTTTTTTCCTTTTCTTTTTTTTTCATTTATGTATTTTTTTAATTAAACAACAATATTCACTAAATCAAGACAATAATTAATATAATTAAATTTAAATAATTATGATCAGCTAATAAATCCTAAAATAATAATATTTACATACATATAATATGGAAATTAAACATGTAATTATACATATATTTTTTTATAACCACAACATACAATACACCGCCGCCTAAAGCTGCCAGAAAATGCCCACTGTCGGCAGTACAAGGTTGCCGGCGGTGGAATTGTTCCGGCAGCTTTAGGCAGCAGTGCATAATTTAGGGTCATAAATGAAAAGAAGAAAAATAGGAAAAATCAAAACCCCATTAGAATGCATCACTTTCAGTTTTCACTAATCCATTTGAATCAAGTTAATAAATAATTTGTTTTGATTCGATTGCAAAACCCCATTAGAATGTTTCCCTTATTATTTTTGATGAATCTAGACAGCTTATTCTTAGTAAAGCTTACATGTTAGGAAGCTTTCATTCCTTCTAGAGTGCAGAGCATGAAGCTGCAGAAGATCGCAAAGCATCAGTAAGCAAAGAGTCGTCAGCAAAGAAAGCGTCAGTAGGTCATACTTGCAAAGCATGTGGGAAACGCTTTCAAGACATAGATGCTCAGAACGTGCTACCGAAGCAAGCGCTCTCAAGTCAGTTTACTCAAAGCGCCTCAACCCCAAAGCCGTTCTTAAAGCATCAGGATGTACAAGCCGTATTTCGTTGACTCACCAACCCTCAAGTTTGAATTTCAAAGACTGACGTGCACCGCAGTTGCAGTCCATGTGTCATCGTATTATTGATCAATAGAGAGGTTGTGTAGAAAGATCAAGATAAGGTACATATAGCCCATACCTCTACTCAACCACCATCCATGCAGTGACATTCCCCTAGTACTTCAGGCTATAAAGCACCTAACTGAATGTGATTTTTCCGTGATTTCCGGGAAAGTGAGGAACACGCGCCGCTCTCTCCAACGGGAACTAAGGTCCCTCCCACACACAAGGATAACGCACATACAAGCATTAAACTCGAAAAGCAAGAACTCAAGCAATCAAGCACTCGAACTCGCTCGAGTTCTTCAAGCCCTCTTAATCCATTAGTGCGTCCTCAAGAAAATCTCTTTTTCTTGAGTAAGTAGCAACTACTTTTGTTGGGAACCTTTTCTCTCTTTGAACTAAGTTTTGATAATGCTATTAGAAACCACACTTAGACAATAGACTTTAATTGGAACAGGCTGGTCTCCGTGTTTGGATCAGTCAAGCTTAACCCGAACAGGTTGCTATGTAAAGGTCAAGGTTGGTAGTGCAACCTTGTACCTATTTTACTCAAAACCTGTCATAATGTTCCTTTATGTAATCTGTCTATGTAATCTGCTTCAACCATACTCGAAGATTTCTTGCGAAGATTACAGAAGACTGAAGACAGTTCGAGGTATAGAAGCGTGACCTGCAAAGTCCAACCTGAGCTGTGGCTGAGGAACCTGTCCTCAACTCAACGTCCATAATTGTGTCAGTGTACGGTTCTGCACATACTGACACACACAACGGCTCTATTACAAATGCTTCTCTATAAATACCTCAAGACATTCAAGAAAGAAAGTACGGGAAACTCAAATTACAAGCTGAAACGCTGCAGAAATCTCAAGCTAAATATTCACACAATCAACACTCGAAATCACTAGAGCTTTCCCAAGTGTTGATCTTTGTAGATTTCTATTCTTTCTAGAATCTGTCTTACTAGAACACAATCCACACTCTCACTACCATCACTGTTGATATTCAGTGTAGTTGATAGAGTTGTATTCCAAACAGTGATAGCTTTTCACAGTTTTCCAGTTTGATTATTAGTGCTAGTTGTTTAGCATTAGTAAGATTGTATGTAAGTTTGTATGTAAAGTTAGAAGAGACACGACTCAAGATTCGTGCTAGATTCAGTCTAAAGAGAGACTTGAATTTGGACTGGAACCTCCACCAGTGTTAAAAGGAGCGAAAAATCTCAAGTTAAGGGATTACAGATTCGACGGGATCTGGCGTGGATGTAGGAGCTGTTTACTCCGAACCACGATAAAAACTCCTCGTGTTTCTCTGTTCTTATCATCTGTTTTCACACAGTTTGCATGCTCACAACCTGCATGATTGTAACGTGTCTTGCATGTGCACTATCTTTGAAAACTGTTTCTGAAAACTATTAGCCACTTTCACAGTTTGCATGAACACTTGTTTGAACTAAAGTTTTCTTTGAAAACTGTTTTGAAACCTGTTAGCCAACCTTTCCACCAAACTTCCGCACGCAGGTTAGTTTTGGAAGCTCAACAGTTCACTGTTTGAGCTGGAAAAACTAAACTGCTCTGATTAACTAAAGTGACGACTCAGTAAGATCAAATTATTTTGAAAAGTCTAAACTGTTGGCTAATTGGTGTATTCCCCCCCCATACACCAATATCTATTTATCGGGACCTACAAGTGGTATCAGAGCGGTGGTTCTTTTGACCACTGCTTCTGTATACTAGAAGCTTTTTGTGCTTAAGTGTAAAATTGAACTAGATCTCTGTGTCTGCAAACTGCGCATATATAAACTGTCAATATGGAAGCTTCACTTCTCCGTGTCTGTGAAGACTTTTCTATACAGGGTTATGAAGACTGAAGTTTTCGAATAAAGATGTGCCTCCAAGCTCATCATGTGCTAATATGGGACGTCATCGAGAATGGTCCCACACCCATCCTCGAACCCTACGAAACTGATGTATCAGGAGATAAAGCTTCTGAAGCAACGTATGTGCCAAAGATTAAAGATCCCAGAAAATACACAACTGAGGAAAGAAAGGAAGCTGGACTTGACAGCTTCGCTAAAGGATTAATCTCGAGCACAGTTAAGGGCGTCCACCTGGCCAAGATAAGAAATCTTGGAACTGCCAAGGAGATGTGGGACACCTTAAAAGCAATAAGTCTTGGATCAACAGAGATGCTGGAAAATAAGCTGTCAGTGGCATGCAGTAAATTCGAAGAATTCAAAATGCAGCCAATGGAGACCATTGACCAGCTCAAGAACAGATTCACAATGATTACCTTGGAGATCGCGGCTCTCAAGAAAGATAAATACACTCAGCGCGAACTCAATCTCAAAGTAATCCAATCTCTTCCAGCAAGCTGGCATGTGTACAGTGCCATGCACCGCGGCAGGTCGGACATCAGCAACCTGTCAACTGAGCAACTATTTGATCTGCTCATCGGGAATGAGTTTGAAATGATCAGATTGCACGGGTCACAACAAACGTCTTCAAGCAAGAAGACTGAGCCCGAAAAGAAAGAAAAGGATGCTGCATTCAAAGCTGCATCAATTACAGAAGAAAGATCAATCCCAAAAGATCTATGCTCTAAAATGGAAAAATTATTGAAGGACTATGCACTTATGGCTAGAAGGAATGAAAAGCTTGAAAAACGCTTCAACAAATTCCGCAAATATCACAAAGATTTCAAGAGAAATCAAACCACCTCTTCTTCTGACAAGAAAGGTGAAGGTATAACTAAACCCTCAAAATTCAATTCTTCTAACACTCCAGAGGGTGGTTGTTTTGAATGTGGCAGACCAGGTCACTACAAGTCAGACTGCCCAGATCTATCAAAGGCTGAACGCGAAGAGCTCCGTGCAAAAAGGGATCAAAAGCTTAAGGAGCAGCGCAACGCCATGATCGCAGCTGAGGAAGAGGCCAAAACAGTTTCCACATTATCAGACTCAACTTCCTTCGACGAAGATGACGATGATGAATTGGATGAGGAGGAATGTCGATTAGCTGATGAAGAATTTGAATATGAGGAATGCTTCATGGGAAAAGATCTCGATCTTGTTCAAAACAAGGTTGATACTAAAACCTCTTTTCCATATTCAGCTAACCCTGAACATGCAGGTATTGAGATACCTGAAATGCCAACGTATGAAGAGTTTCAACAACAGCTTGATGACTACAAGAAGCTCTCAGAAATGTTCAAACAAGTAGTCATAGAAGGATCCAAGCTGGAGGGTGAAAACTTGAAGCTCAAAGCTGCCTTAGATGGAAGCCTCACTCCATATGATGAAGTAAAAGAGAAGATTGAAACCCTAAAAGTCCAAATGGGCAAATCAGCCTTAAGGGAAGAAAACCTTAAGGAAATGCTTATCAAGAGGGACAGTGAGATAATCAAACTGAATGGTCAACTCACAGATCTCTCAAATGAGCATGAAAAGCTGTTGCAGAAAGAGCTCAAGCTTCAACAAGTCCTAATGAGAATGAACAAAAATGGCGAAAAGCTTGAAGTCTTGCAAGCTGCCCAGAGACCTGCTCAGATAAAGTTTGGCGTCAGATTCTATGGTCAAACCAGCGGAGTCAAGGAGAAAGATAAGGTCCTATTTGTAAAAGAAAAGGGATTGGCTGAAGGCAAAGCTCATCACACTCTGCCAGATAAACAAATAAAATTAAAGAATCCAGCCCGGCAACCTCAAGCAATCCTGATAAAAGAGTATGGAAAACCCATCAGGAAACAGCAGCTGAGACCGCCAGTAGAACAACAAAAGGTTGTGTGACCTAGGAAACTGCATGGTCAACCTGCTTATCAAAAAGGAAGCCAACCTACCCAAAGAAAAGTGCAAACTGCTAGCAAAGGAAAAGCAGTTTCTCAATCGAAAACTGCTCGACCTCAACAAAACTACTATGAGTAGTGGCCAAACCAACAGAGACCTGACTATGAAGGTTACTGGTACAACCATCATTGGTACCCATATCCTGAGCTGTCAAGTATGCAATGTCGATTTCCACATGGAAGTGGATTTGTAAATGATCAATGCAGATGTGGTTACATGGAGCAGTGCTATCGAAATGATCTTTATCAACCTGCTCATTACCAACTGCAAACTGCATACTCAAATGGAACCTACTCAAATGTGCAACGGACCAAGCCACGAGTCAACAGAAGTTTACAAAAGAGGAAGCTTGGAAACCAAGTTGCCAAATCTCAACCTGCTAACAAAGTACCCAAATTCATATGGGTTGCTAAAACTGTCTAATTGCAGGATGGGAAAACTCAAAGGAGGAAGCGAGCAGCTCACGGGGCGATCTGGATCATCGACAGTGGATGCACAAAGCATATGACCTGCGACAAAAGCTTGCTTACAAACTTCATTGAATGTGATGGACCTCTAGTTGCTTTTGGAGGAGACTCTAAAGGGAAAACAAGAGGCTACGGTAATCTAATTGTTGGTAAAATAACAATATCTAATGTCACCTATGTTGAAGGTTTAAATCATAATCTCTTTTCTGTAAGCCAGTTCTGCTCAAACGGAAAAAGAGTAGAGTTTTCTGCTAACAAGTGTGCTATAAAGAACAAGGAAGGAGAAGAAATTCTTCTTACCGGTATTTTGCAGGATAACTTGTACATAGTACAATGGTCAGATGAAAAAGAAACCTGTCTGGTCACCAAATCTGCACCTGAAGTAAGCTGGTTATGGCACAAGAGACTGTGTCACTTGAACTTCAAAGCCATCAATAAGCTCGCTCGCAAGAAGCTCGCAGATGATCTTCCAGATCAAGTCTACTACAAAGATCATGTTTGTGAAGCCTGTCAAGCTGGAAAGTAGACCAAATCATCATTCCAAGCATTGCAGCTCACAACACAAGTAGAATCTTGGAACTACTACACTTGGATCTATTCGGTCCAGTGACTCCCAGAAGCATTAATGGTAAAAAGTATACTCTCGTTATTGTTGATGATTACTCACGATATACTTGGGTTATTTTCTTACATAAAAAGAAGGAGACACTAGTGGAGCTACCTGCGCTACTCACCAAACTGTCAAAATTGAAGAACAAAAGTGTGATCTCAATCCGATCCGATCGCAGAACAGAATTTCTTAATCATATGATTGAATCATACTGCACCAAAAGTGGAATTACTCATCAAACTTCAGCAGCTTGCACACCTCAACAGAATGGTGTTGTTGAACGACGCAATAGATCACTAAAGGAAGCAGCTCGCACGATGCTGAATGAAACCAATCTTCCCAAGAAGTTCTGGGCGGAAGCAATCAACACAGCTTGCTACACTCAGAACAGATCAGTCATTCATACAAGACATGGAAAGACTCCATACGAGCTGTGGAAGGATAAGAAACCTCGATTTAAATATCTTAAATCTTTTGGCTGTGTGTGTTACATTCATAATAATGGGAAATCACAGTTGAAAACGTTTGATAGCAAAGCAGATCCAGGAATATTTTTAGGATATTCAGAGATCAGCAAAGCTTTCAGAGTCTTTAACAAGAAAACTCATATTGTGGAAGTAACCCCACATGTTGTTTTTGATGAATCTATTTGTGAGTACAGGGAGACCCAACCTGATGAAAGTACAGGTACAAGTCAAAATCAAACAGGCTCCAACACGCAGTTTCGAAATGAAATACTAATATGGAGTCCAACCGACTTGGAAGAAGAAGAAGCTCAGCCTGTGCAAGGTCTCAATTCACAAATTCCACCCATTCAGCTAGGGGGAATGAACCAAGGGGGAACCGAAGCTCCTCCAACCAGCTCCTCTTCAACTAATCCAGAAACTTCAACAAAACCTGCAGTCAATGCAGAACTGTCAATGAATCAGCTCGCTGAACAGTTTGAACAGCTTGACCCCTTCACTCCTCAACCTCTACCTGAGTTTGAAGTTCCCATACCAGACCCTGAACCAAATCTCACAGAAGAAGAAATCTCTCGACGAAGGAGATGGGTCGATGCTCATCCTGAAGATCTCATTGTTGGGAATCCAAGAGCAGGTGTGAAGACAAGGAGACAGATAGGTGAAAGCTGTCTACTAAGTTGTTATCTATCCTACTCTGAACCCAAAACTGTTGAAGAAGCTCTTGCCGACCACGACTGGGTTACAACTATGCAAGATGAACTCAATGAGTTTAAAAGAAATGAAGTATGGTCACTAGTTGATCGTCCTACACATCAAGGAGTGATTGATGTAAAATGGGTGTTCAGAAACAAGAAAGATGAGAATGCTGAAGTAATCAGAAATAAGGCAAGATTAGTTGCCAAAGGTTACTGTCAACAAGAAGGAATAGACTATGATGAGACCTACGCACCAGTAGCAAGATTAGAAGTAATAAGATTGTTTCTAGCATATGCAGCTCATCAGAGATTCAAAGTCTATCAAATGGACGTGAAGAGTGCTTTCCTCAACGGAATCCTAGGAGAAGAAGTTTATGTTGAACAACCTCCAGGTTTCGAGGAAACAGGTCCAGAGAAAGTTTACAAACTATACAAAGCAGTATATGGTTTGAAACAAGCTCCCAGAGCTTGGTATGAAACGTTGTCTACATTCCTACTGCATTCTGGTTTTAAAAGAGGATCAGTCGACATAACATTATTCACCTTTAAGTACAAGGATGATATTCTTCTTGTACAAATTTATGTTGATGACATTATTTTTGGATCTAGGTCAAAATTTCTATGTGACAGGTTTGGAGAACTCATGAAGTGTGAGTACAAAATGTCCATGATGGGGGAGATAAACTTCTTCCTCGGCCTGCAGGTCAAGCAATCTGCGGATGGTATCTTCATTTGTCAATCCAAATATGCTAACGAGCTGGCAACCAAATTTGGTGTTCAAGATAGCAGACTTCTGAAGATTCCAATGATTGCAAATGGCAAGATGGATCCAGATTCTGAAGGAAAACCTGCCAGCATAACTTTGTACAGGGGAATTTTAGTTCTTTACTTTATATTACTGCAAGTCGACCTGACATTTCTTTTGCAGTTGGAATATGTGCTCAGTATCAAGCTAATCCAAAGGAATCGCATCTAGAAGCAGCCAAGAAAATCCTTAGATATGTCAAGGGAACTGCAAACTTCGGTTTATGGTACCGTTGTGATGATAATTTTGAACTAACTGGCTATGCAGATGCAGATTATGGAGGATGCAAACTGGATAGAAAGTCCACATCAGGGACCTGTCAGTTTCTTGGAAGCAAGTTAATCTCTTGGTTCTCAAAGAAGCAAACTTCAGTTGCTACTTCAACAACAAAAGCTGAGTACATGGCAATAGAGCCGGCCAAAAAAACCGGAACCGTGGAACCGAACCGGAACCGGCGGTTTTCGAACCGGAACCGGAACCGGCGGTTCGGAACCGGATTCGGAACCGTCGGAACCGGCGGTGCGGTTCCGGTTCCATTCTTGAGGAACCGGGAACCGGCGGTTCCGAACCGGCGGTTCCGGTTAAAAAACTGGAAAACAGGCATTTTTTTTAATTTTCAATTTTTATATTTTATTTGTATGTTGTGTATAAATATCATACTAATTATTTGATCTAACATTTTATTAGTATACATCCATTTTAATGAATTCTTAATGTACAAATTATAAAGTATAATTTGTAAAATGAAAGAGATTTTTCATTGTTAAGTTATAATTAAAATTGAAAAAAGTACAAATGAATAAAACTACATACATATGTGATGTTTATTCATTCAAAGTTAAAATATAGTAGCCCAGTGATGTTGGATGTTGTGCACTTGTGAGTTGTGAATCTTGTGATAATGTTCAAACTTTAAATTCAAATATTAAAACAAAAAACCAAATCATATAAATGACAAAATATTCAATTAACAATGTCACATGATGATTATGAATTGAAGATGACAAAATATACAATTTAGTGATTTACATAAAGATAATAAATTATCTAATTCATGAAGAAGATAAGATGAAGTGTCAGTTTTGAAAATTTTCATTCTAATTAAGAATGATAACATGTTAAATTTGTATGAACTTTACATATTTAATTATCAATCCATAATTCCATATCATATGAAGTATATTTTTTAAATTATGTATTAATATTATCTATTGGAAAGAAAAAAAAAATAGTGGAACCGCCGGTTCCACCGGTTCCTAACCGGAGAACCGGGTGGAACTGGGGAACCGTGGAACCGGAGCGTCTTCAATTATGGAGCAGCAACAGCCTGCAGAGCTGCAGCAACAACAGGTGCCCATGCCCATCATCAATTCAAATGTTATTTATTATTTTTTATTATTAATTCAAATTCAAATTTTAAAATTTTTCCCCCAACACTCCCACAATCTACACCTATAAATATCCCCTATATCAAACCATTTCTTCACACCTTCAACTCTCAATCTCTCATTTCTATCAGTTTTCGATTTGTTATATTTCAAATTTCTCTTATAGTTTTTGATTATAATGCTCTTACAATTAAACTCGAAACAAATATAAATGAAGTATGTATATAGGGAAGAAATAAAAATAAAAAAAAAAAAAGAGAGAAAAAAAAAAAGTGGCCGGTTCCATCCGGTTCGAACCGGAACCGGAACCGGAACCGGCGGTTCGGAACCGGATTCGGAACCGTTGGAACTGGCGGTGCGGTTCCGGTTCCTCTTTGGGGGAACCGTAACCGGCGGTTCCGGTTCGAACCGGAACCGTAACCTGTGGTCACCTCTACATGGCAACAGCAAGCTGTTGCGCACAGATTCTTTAGTTGAAACAACAACTCAAAGATTATGATGTCACTGTTCGAAAAGTACCTATCTTTTGTGACAGCACAAGCGTCATAGCTCTCACTGTGAATCCTGTCTACCATACCAGATGCAAGCATATTGATATAAGGCATCATTTCATAAGAGATCACGTGGAAAAACAAGATATAATAGTTGAGAAAATCCATACTGACATCCAAAGAGCCGATATTCTAACAAAACCTCTCATGGAAGAGAGATTCAAAATGCTGTGTGGAAAGCTTGGAATGCTCAGAATGGATACACAGCCTAAGACAGAGAATGGCAGTAGTTCACTATCACAGGTCAGCCAAGAGCAGACTGACTTGGAAACTGCAGACTAACAAAGAGGGAGTTCACTAGTACAGAACATCTAAAGACAGATAGACTTGGAAATTGCAGCTCATGAGAAGCAGTGAGGTGACACGCAACTTGAAGCCACAAACTGCGTTGAAAGTCAACAATCACCGGTCAACCTTTAAGGGGGAACTGGAGATATCGTATCAATCTCCATTTAAATCTTAGCTGAAATTATTTCATCTCCCCATATATTCTGTCATATATGTTTTTTTTAAATCCTTTTACTGTTAAGAATTTGAAAAGTTTTTCACGAAAAACAAGAATGCATATCTGTTTATCATATCTTGACCGTTGGAGGTCTATAAATAGAAAGAAAATTCTTGATCTCATTACGCGTTTCTTGAAATCCTCTGAAATCAAATTTCAAAAATTTCTTTCGTTTTCTCATCTTCATAAACTCAGAATTTCATAATCCTTACTCTCTCTCTGCAAAATGTCTACAGATTCATTGAATGCTCAAGTGAAGAAAGCAACCCCTCTCATCTTCTTTGAGAAAGTTGCTGTGCTAGACTCTTATGGATACAGAGGTTTGGATCAGATGATTGAGGCTATCACCCAATGTGATGGTTTCTTCAACATCATCACTCAACATCCACGAATGACGCTACCGGAAAGGGTTGCTTATTTGCTGTGTTCTCTGGAATCAATGGCCGGAGACCCCGCAACGGCAACTTTTCTAGTCAACAGCGAAGAAGAACGGCGTCATCTTCTTCCTCTCGTCCTTCAAACCTACAGGTTATCGGATACAGGGGCTATCACAACGGTTGATGATGTGCCCATGGAATCCGTCTACAATGTATATCAACAAGCTCTGTTCGAGCCCAAGAAGATCTATGATCAGAGAACTTTCAACCGCCACGACCTGAAGTCCGAGTACAGATTTCTATTTGAGTTCGTTCACAACGTGTTCTTCTCTTACCTAGGCTCGAACGAATCTGTCACTCTATCGAAGTTTAAACTGCTAACTGCTGTGGTGAAGCAGTTACATGTTAACTGGACCAGATTACTAGTCAATCTGTTCATCAAGGAAGCTGCAGAGCTACCTGCTAGGATCAAGGCCAACATGCAACTTCGTCATGGCACCAAGCTTTCTATCATTCTGCAGAGAACGCTTACAAATCGCGTATGGCGTGTCTGCACTGGATTTCCTGATGACAAGCTTGTTCCTCACACCTGCAATCAGTTGATCATGATTCTTGGCATCTTGCCTCACAAGATCAACAAGGCCAAAGGTGCAGCCAAGCTTCTGCTCACAGAAATGCGTGACTCAAAGGTAGATGTAGCTGAAGAAGATGATAGCTGTGAAGCTGATGAAGAAGACAGCATCCAGACTGAGTCAGTCAGAAAAGGAAAGAGGAAGCTGGAGGATCTGCAATCTGTGCCCTCTCAGAAGCGCATCACTCGATCTACAGCAGCAACCTTTGTGGAGGCAGATCTCACACCACCTGCGACCACACCGCAACCTGCCTCTCCACAGGTTGGAGTGAAACCTGCTCAGTCACCCCTCCAGGTTTCCCATCCAAAGCTCAGTCCCAAGCTCCTGTCACTGAAGCTCCTACATCCTCTCCCAACAGCTCCATAGCAGTGGACCAGATGTTAGCGTTCTACAAAGCAGAGTTTCTTAAGATGTCTCGAAGGCTCAACATGCTGGAATTGGAGAGCAAGCTGTATATTGATGAAAAGGTTGCAGCCTTGCAAACTGAGAACGCCAAGCTGTGGGAATTCATCAAAGCTCACATTGGTGAAAAGGATGCACAAGAGCAGTTCACAAAGGACAGTCCAGCTAGATAAGAGCTGTGAACTGATAACCAATGGAACCTTTCTGATCAGAAACTGTGAATAAGACAATTTGAATAGGGAAGTGTAATGGATGACCTGTATCAGTCTCCATTTTCTTAATCAAGTTCTATATATGTCAATGATATGCCTTAATATTTCATATATTCAAACCTCATTGAAATATTTTTGCTTCACTTAATCAATTATATACGTTATCAATCGTTTTCATTTATTGAAGCATGTATTTTGTTATTTATTGAAATCTTTGTTAAGGATATTCTGACACAGTACTTAACATTCTTGCTTCACTTTCCATGTATGTCAAAAAGCGCATGCAAAAGTCTCAAATCAGCATTTAATGTGAGGCGACGGTTGAGTGATAGGGTAATGCGAGTGGGATACACAACCAATCCCACGCGCCCACTATCTCACGGATTTCCAGGGATTCAATCCCATCCGTTGAACGGTTGATTTACTTCAATCTCAACTGCCCACTTTATCTTTTAAATAAGAATGTAACTGTGCATCGTCGTTCCCAAATTCAATTTTTGCATTCTTCCGCCATTTTTCTCTGCAACTCTCTTTCAAAATTTCCCAAATTCTAGTTCTCATTTAGACATTCTTGAAATGGCAGGAGAATCTACATCTCAATCTCTTCCACAAACAACCGAGCAAAAGATCCAGTACCTACAGCAGTACATTCTCACAGAGCCTGCGGCAAATCTTTCAATCTATGATTACGCCGGCTTGAATGAGATGTACTCCGCCATCCAGGAAGCGGATGGATTTTACAAGATTATTACTTATGAGCCAAAATTCTGGCTTCCGCAGCAAGTCGCAATGTTCTTTCCATCATACTTTTGCCCGGAAGATGTCGACTCTGCCCAATTTCATCTTCCTGTACCTGGTGTATGCGACGAGCCCATTCCAATTCTCTCGCTCATGTCTCGAACCTACGGCATCGCGGATTCAGGAACTGTGGAGATCCTGTATCACAAGCCAATGGGTTTAATTTTGGACGTTCCGGATGTAGATCTGGAAGCAGTTTACTAGAAAGCTCTCATGCAGCCTGCAATCCAGTATGATGGAAAGAGGTTCTCACGCCCTCTGTTAAGACCTGCGTATAGAGCCCTCTTTGACTTTGTTCACAAAGTTTTCCTTGGTTACTCTGGTAACCACGACGCTGTCACTCCAGCGAAGTTTAGAGTAATGACTGCAATCGTGCAGCGTCTAAACGTGAACTGGGCCCGATTTCTCCTCGAGCTCCTAAATGAAGAAGTCAAGCAGCTCTCGGTCACTTATGAAGGCGAAGTGGTGACCGATTTCCGCATTGCCAGGAATCTGCGACTAGGCACCAAAATATGCTCTCTCATTCACTGCCTCCACCCTAACCTCAACTGGAGTGGAATGACTTATTTCAACAAGGAGAAGGTCCCCAAGGACCAGAAGCAGCTCGAACTAATAATTGGTGTCGACATGACCGTTTTTGCCAAGAATGATGATGTGGTGAAGCCGTTCCTGTATGACATGGGTCGATCTAACCCAGCTTGGGTACCACCAGAGCAGCGTGACGTTCGGAGAAAAAGACAGCTTGCCCCTAGCAAGCAGCTGGACAGACCTTCCAAGTCTGTGCGCATCAAATCTCCAACTCCCATATCACGCAGGTTGCATACGGAGTTTGCCTCCATAGAAGTTCAGCACCAACTTGCTCGTCAAACCCTTGAAGACATCCCAGAACAGACAACTCTCGATGCACAGGTTTCAGTACCTGTACCCTCTGTTCGTGATATCTTCCAGTCAACAGCTTCGGAGCAAGCCGACCAAAGTCACAGCGAATCTCAACTAGAGGATGACACAGATTTTGAGGAAGAAAATCCTGATACCTCCATCGTCATCCACCAGCAGTCCGGTGAAGCTTCTCATCATCACAGCTCACCTCCAGAGCTTGACCTCCATCTTATCCTTTCATCTGATGATGATGATGTAGAAGAGGATCCGATCAAGACTGCAGCTGCCATGTTGGTCAACTCCATAGAGATCGAAGCTGAGACGACTGTCATGGAGTCTTTTCCCGGCATTGATCTAACTCCGGAGACCAGGCAGCTGGCAATTCGGCTACGTGCTCTGCTCGATGGGAAGGATAGATCGTACTGTGATTTGAAGTCCATCTTCCTTATCCACCCCATTGAACAACTAGAGATTGAAGAGCACAACCTTGGGAAGTATTTTGGCTATGCTTCCATTCCTGAAGCTCGCGACTGCTTCAAGAAGTTCGTCCTCTCTAGGATGAAGAGAGAGGCCAAGGCACTCAATGTCGACTTGAAATCTTTCTACTCTCACGATCGCGACTCTTACAATGACAGGTTTCTGGAGGATGAAGAATTCAGTCCAATTCCTTCTCCATCCCAGAACAGCGGAGACGCAGTGTCCGATCATGATCGTGTACCAGTCTATCCTGTTGCAACCGCAGGAACTCCTCTCACTGCTGTCCAAGCAGATTTGAAGAAATTTATCATTGAGGAAGTTTCCAAGGTGAAGGCCACCGAGGTTGCTGAACACCAGAAGATTGCGGACAAAATTGACGCACTGGACACAGCAGCATCTGCCATGCTGTCAAACATCAAGGCTGAAATGCCACAGATTATCAAGGATGAAGTGGCAGGCCAGCTCGATTCCTTCATCTCCATGCGCCTGAAAGCTGAATTGGACAAGCTGCTCCCCAACCAGCTATCTGAACTAAAGGTCGCCTACGCATCTTCAGTTGACAACCTGCGATATGAGTTTGAACAACTCAACCAGCTTGTCAACAGCTTCTCTTCAAAGCTCGCACAAGCTTCATCCAGTTCTCTAAAGAAAGAAGAAGAAATGCAAGGGAACATCAACTCTCTCCTCCAGTTTAAAGAGAAAATCAACACTGACCTGTCCTTAATCTCCAATGAGCAAGCCTCTCTCAATACCACTATTCAGCAATTAATTGATAATGCCGAAAAGGGGAAAGGGAAAGGCAAACGCACTGCTGCTAAAGCAAAAGGCAAGGAGAAAAAGGTCACCCAACCTCCTTTGACTCAATCAGAAGCTGCTCCGCCTGTAACAGCTGTCTCTCAACCTGCTGCCCAGAAGCTGTCTGAACAAGAAAGGGCACAGGGTGAGGCCTCTCTTATTCGTCTGATGGCAGAAGCTGGCTACACCGCAGATGAATGCGAGAATGAAGGCAAGCAGAAGTTGTTTCTTGAAGATCTAAGGAAACAGAGAGCAAGGGACAGAGCTCGCGTCAGAAGCTTCCAAGGTCTTGAAAGCTGCAAGGATCAAGCTGACAAGAGAGAGCCAACTGATTGGCTACCAGTGGAAGATCAGCCCTTGTGGGACGAGTTCCTAAACCAGTTCATCTTACACCACTACTGGTTGCAGGTTGATGCTCGCTACACTGGTGACTCCAAAACTGCCTTTTACAATTGGATGCAAGCTTTTCCCGACCGCGAATTCATTAAAAGAGTCCGCGCGAAAGCTGCAGAGGCGAAGGTCACGATCAATCCGCCTAAAATAAAGACCTTCCAACCTCCTACTGTCTGCGGCACTGATACTCTTGATATCGACCGGATCAATACTTTCATAAGGAATATCTCAGCTCAGTATGGTTGCAAGACCACAGGCTGTGATAAGTACAAATCGATCCGTGACAGTATCTACGCAGCTATGGGATCTGTAAGCAAGGAGAAGATCGCTGAAGAGAGATTCAAGACTGTGAGGAAGTGACTTGATCGTTTTCTTTCATTTGTTATATCAACTCTGTAATCTGTGTACATCAATTCAGTTGATATTATAAATGAAAAATGATCATATTTTGTTCCTGATGACAAAATCTCATTGTCCAGGCCTCTGCATGTTATGTTTTAAATTTCCTAACACTTTTTCTCATGCAGCTGGCTGAACTTCAAACCTTGGTTATGTTTTGGTAAAGTTCAAATCTTCTAAGTCAAGATGTAAAGTGTGGGTTTCGGCATTATCAAAAAGGGGGAAATTGTTGGGAACCTTTTCTCTCTTTGAACTAAGTTTTGATAATGCTATTAGAAACCACACTTAGACAATAGACTTTAATTGGAACAGGCTGGTCTCCGTGTTTGGATCAGTCAAGCTTAACCCGAACAGGTTGCTATGTATAGGTCAAGGTTGGTAGTGCAACCTTGTACCTATTTTACTCAAACCTGTCATATTGTTCCTTTATGTAATCTGTCTATGTAATCTGCTCCAACCATACTCGAAGATTTCTTGCGAAGATTATAGAAGACTGAAGACAGTTCGAGGTATAGGAAGCGTGACCTGCAAAGTCCAACCTGAGCTGTGGCTGAGGAACCTGTCCTCAACTCAACGTCCATAATTGTGTCAGTGTACGGTTCTGCACATACTGACACACACAACGGCTCTATTACAAATGCTTCTCTATAAATACCTCAAGACATTCAAGAAAGAAAGTACGGGAAACTCAAATTACAAGCTGAAACGCTGCAGAAATCTCAAGCTAAATATTCATACAATCAACACTCGAAATCACTAGAGCTTTCCCAAGTGTTGATCTTTGTAGATTTCTATTCTTTCTAGAATCTGTCTTACTAGAACACAATCCACGCTCTCACTACCATCACTGTTGATATTCAGTGTAGTTGATAGAGTTGTATTTCAAACGGTGATAGCTTTTCATAGCTTTCCAGTTTGATTATTAGTGCTAGTTGTTTAGCATTAGTAAGATTGTATGTAAGTTTGTATGTAAAGTTAGAAGAGACACGACTCAAGATTCGTGCTAGATTCAGTCTAAAGAGAGACTTGAATTTAGACTAGAACCTCCACCAGTGTTAAAAGGAGCGAAAAATCTCAAGTTAAGGAATTACAGATTCGACGGGATCTGGCGTGGACGTATGAGCTGTTTACTCCGAACCACGATAAAAACTCCTCGTGTTTCTCTGTTCTTATCTGTTTTCACACAGTTTGCATGCTCACAACCTGCACGATTGTAACCTGTCTTGCATGTGCACTGTCTTTGAAAACTGTCCTTGAAAACTGTTTCTGAGAACTGTTTTCTGAAAACTGTTTCTGAGAACTGTTTTCTGAAAACTGTTAGCCACTTTCACAGTTTGCATGAACACTTGTTTGAACTAAAGTTTTCTTTGAAAACTGTTTTGAAAAACTGTTAGCCAACCTTTCCACCAAACTTCCGCATGCAGGTTAGTTTTGCAAGCTCAGCAGGTCACTGTTTGAGCTGGAAAAACTAAACTGTTCTGATAAACTGAAGTGACGACTCAGTGAGATCAAATTGTTTTGAAAAGTCAAAACTGTTGGCTAATTGGTGTATTCCCCCCCTCCCCCCATACACCAATATCTATTTATCGAGACCTATACCTATATTTAGTGCTTAATTATATGGATGAAATGCTTAATTTATTATATGCTTATTCTAATTTTTATTTGCATATCTTTGATAAAATTTTATTAATAAGTATATGATTATATGGATAAACGCTTATTTACTGCTTATTTTGTATTGTCCCAAATGCTTAAACTTTCTAATTTTATATCTTATGGTGCTAACGGCTGTTTAGATATTAATTTCTTGTTTAATTTGCATCTCATAATAAAACGTATTGCTTATGTAGATAGACACTAAGTGCTTGTTTGATAGGTTTGATGAGATAAGCAAAAAAGTTGGATATAAATGCTTAAGTTTTGAGAATCTATTGCTTATTTTCATGATGAAGAAAATTAATATAAAAATCAGTCAACTAAAAATTTGAAATAAATAGGATGAGAGTTAAAGTAATAGGATGAGGAGAGATAAAAGTTTAATCTGGATCCTTTAATTAAGTGTGGGTGCCGTTACAAAAATAAAATAAAATGACCACACTAACCTTTATAGCTCAAAATGATAATATATATAAATAAATATTCAAATATATAATAACCATAGATTTGAAATGATGGAAGGTTAGTGTTAGATCCGGGTTAAAGATCTACAATTAAATACTATGTGAAAAGGATATCACGTGGATGAGGTGAAACACCTTCAAACCTCCAGCTACAGCTAGCTCTCATCAACCAAGAGGAAAAGACTTCTCTCCGTTGGGATTGAGTTCGGAATCTCTACAAAAAAGACCCAGGGGGGAGGATCCGGGGAAGGGACTCCGACGCACAAGTCAAACTCGGCGTATAGTGAATTCGAGGTTCCCTTGGAGAAGAGAAACTCTACAAATGTAATGTAAGTGAGTGTGTGAGCTTGCAATTCCTCAGAAAAACTTGCAGAGCTTAAGGTGATAGAGAAAATAGATAGTTATCCGAAAATCACATACCTTACGAATGAAGTTAGCCTCTCTATTTATAGACTAAAAAGGAATAAGGGTAAATACCGAGTTTTCCCTACAAGGATGAAGATTAATCCGGTCTTTTCTCCGGGGACAACATCTCGAGTGCCCGTCGGAACAGTACACTTTCATGCAGAGAAAATATGGTCCTTCCCCTGTAGAGATTATGCCATGTAGAGTGGTCTCAAAAGTTAGTTAGAGAATATTCTGAATTTCTATCTTTTTGCCTAGAAATAGAGTGATACTCTTGCTTATTTAACATAAGCGAAGCCTTTTACACATGCTCTTGATAAGAGTCATGGTTCAGGTGCAATGTTAATCATTTTATGGCCTAAAGATTGGCTTTTGCTTTTGCTTTTGCTTCTGCTCCTATTTCGGGCAAAGGAGAGAAGAGATGGTAAATAATGACCATCCACGACATGTGGCCACAAATTGTGAAAGTATAATTTATTTAATCCAGGCTATGCAGGCATTAAATAAATTATACATGATGATATTGGGTAATATTAATATTTTCCCTAATAGCTTCTCCCTCCCTTAGTCTCAAAAATATTTATTATTATTTTTGA